>VZQC01006311.1:0-246066 GCA_009823505.1 Rhizomys pruinosus | reverse complement strand
TTTTCGAGAGAGGTTCTCCCTGTAGCCCCAGCTGTCCTGGAACTCACTCTGTAGACCAGGCTGGCCTTGAACTCACAAAGATCCGCCTGCCTCTGCCTCCCAAGTGCTAGGATTAAAGACGTGCGCCACCACACCCGGCACACTTGGTTGTTTTTTTGTTTTTTTTTTTTTAATATTTTTTTTCTTAAATTTTATTTTTGTACGTGTATGAATGTATTCTCTGCATGTAGGTTTGTGCACCCGTGTTGTGCAATGCCGCAGAGGTCAGAAGAGGATCTCAGATTCCCCTGGAACTGGAGTTCTCCTAGAATTGGAGTTACAGACAGATCTTAGCCGCCATGTGGGTGCTGGGGATCGAACCCGGGTCCTCTGCAAGAGCAGTTGGTGCTCTTAACCGCTAGGCTATCTCTCCAGCCCCCACACTTGGTTTTTAAATGTGGGCTCTGGGAATTAAAGTCAGGTGTTTGTGCTTGTACTTTACTGACTGAGCAATTTCTCCAGACCCTATTACTACCAAAAATAATTGAGACAAGGTCTTATGTTCTATCTCAGGCTGGCCTTGAACTCGTAGCAGTCTTTCTGTCTCAGCCTTCCCAGTCCTGGTATTCTAAGCACATGCTGCTGTTCCTGGCTCCCTTTGCAATTTCTAAAGACTTAACTTTTATATTTGAGATAGGATTTCAGTATGTATCCTTAGCTGGCCTGGAACTTGGTATGTAGACCAGGATAACCTTGAACTCACAGAGATTCACCTGTCTCTACCTCCCAAGTGCTGGGATTAAAGGCATGTGGCAACATGCCTGTGTTAATTTTTTAAATTACGTGTGTGTGTGTGTGTGTGTGTGTACACATGCGCGCGCACATATGTGGAAGTCAGAGGACAAGTTAAGGGAGTCAGTTCTTTCTACCACTGTGTGGGTCCCAGGGGTCAACTCAGGATGTCGGCTTGGTGCCAGACGCTTTATCTGCTGAGCCATCTCGCTGGCTCTCTAATGACTTCTTGCTGCCTTTGCTTTCTTGCTTGTTAACTTTCCCAATGTTAGCTTACAGCCTAGACTGGACAGGTTTATTTGTTTCTGTGTCCCACAGGCTGGGAACACACTATGTGTTCTGCAAACACTAATGAAGATATATAATGTAATGTATAGATTTGGGCAAGTGGGGTTTGAGTCCAGTTGGGAAGAACTACAGGAGAATGTGCACAAACTGTGTGTGCACTGCCTATGTGTTGTGAGTACCGCGTCTGAGAGTGTGTGAACACTTAAGTAAGGGCAGGGCATAGGAAAGTCTGACCAATATGGCTGCCTTTTCCCTCTCCTCCTTTAGCATGGAGGTGGGTGTGTGTGTGGAGGCCTATCGCCAGGAGGCTGAGACCCAGCGACGGCACATCAACAGCGCCTTCATGACCTTTGTGGTCCTGGATGAAGATGACCAGCCTCAGAAGTTGCCTTGGATTCGTCCCCAGCCTGGGGTAAGTGGGGGCCGTGCCCTCTCTAACCCCAGTTCCCACCCTTACCACCCTGTGATGGGCTCTGCCCAGCTTGACCAGCTCTTACTGTCCTGGCTGTGACCCTGGGGTGCCACTGTGAAGGTGGGCAGCTGCTCTGCCTGCCAGAACTAGAACATACAATGGGATCTGGCTGGTGTTGGGGGTTTGTGGGCATATGCAGCCTGCAGGACTGTGGAGAGCCTTGGCTTGGGAGCCAGAGGGGCATGGGGGCCTCACCTCTGCCACATTCTAATGGGCCTGTGTTGTGAGTTTCAGTCCTGTCTGTGTAGCAGGTGTGTCTGCAGTCTCTGCCTGCTAAGCTGTGGGGCACCGACTGTCTATAAGTCCTGGGGACACTCAAGAAGGACGATGGGGCAAGGTCACAAGCACAGCTGGGCTCTAGGACCATCTGTGAAGATGCTCTGCTTGTGCTTGCTGGGGACAGGCACAGCCTTTTATACTTTTGACTGGGGGGCTGTAGAGGATGTAGGAAAGAAGTGGGCCCCTGGGCTGGCCCTGTAAGTTCTGACTCTAACCCTCCCCAGATTCCTATGATCTTGGGTGAACCACTCGACCTGAGCCTCAGTTTCCTCCTGTGTAAACTGGGGAAAATAGGTTCTGGCTCAGGGGTCACAGCAGGAAGCGGCTTGGGAGGGCCCTGTTCTCAGTCAGTGCTTGGTCAATGTGGCTCCGGGTACTGTTCTGAAGCCTTTAATGTTCCCCACAAGAGGTTAACAAGTGGGAGCCATGTTTCTAAGATCACCAAGGTTCTGTGGGGAGCTGGGTTGCAGCTTAGGGGCTTTGGCACTTTCCCAGTCAGGGTTTATTTTTACTTAAAAAATATTTTATTATGGGGCTGGAGAGATGGCCTAGTGGTTAAGAGCGCTGACCGCTCTTGCAGAGGACCTGGGTTTGATCCCCAGCACCCACATGGTGGCTGAGAACCGTCTTTAGCTCCAGTTCCAGGGGAATCTGACACCCTCTTCTTCTGACCTCCGTGGCATTGCATGCACAACACGGGCGCACAGATCTACATGCAGACAGTACATTCATACACATAAAAATAAATTAAATTAAAAAATATTTTATTATTTTATGTGTATGAGTATATTGACTGCAACACCCTGAAATCAGAAGAGGGCATTGGATCCCCTGGAACTGGAGTTACCGATGATTGTTACCTGTCATGTGGGTGCTGGTAATCAAACCAGGTCCTCTGCAAGAGCAGCCAGTGCTCTTAACTGCTGAGCCATCTCTGTAGTCCCAGTCAGGGTGTTTTGACTCCAGATACCCCATTGAAGCCTAGGGTTCATTCTGGGACTGCAGGGATCTCCAGCCCCATGGAACGGGTATGGCAGAGCTACTGGCTACTTGGTCAGTCCTTCTATATCAGACCATTCTGCTTCTTTCCCAGGATGGTGAACGGCGATACAGAGAAGCCAGTGCCAGAAAGAAGATCCGCTTGGACAGGTGAGCGGGGCCAGGTGGTAGGAAGGGTGACGCTTCAGGATGGGGCACTACCTGCTGGCCCCAGGACATGCCAGCTTCATTGGGACTTCTGGGCTGGGCACTAGGAAGGGTGATGCTTCAGGACGGGGCACTACCTGCTGGCCCCAGGACATGCCAGCTTCTTCGGGGCTTCTGGGCTGGGCACTAGGTTCCCCCTTCAACCTCCTTTTTATTTTTCTTTCATTTTGAGACAGGGCCTTATACCATAGCACTATAGCCCAGGCTGGCTTAGAACACACTAAGTAGTTCAGGTTGGCATTGAACTCTTAGGAATTCTCTACTTTAGCCTGCTGAGTGCTGTGATTACAAGTGTGAGCCATCATACCCAGCTCTGTGCTGGTCCTTTTCATCCAGATATCCGCTTGCCTCAGCCCCATCACACAGCCATCTTATTACCAAGGATACCAAGGATGGGGGCTTAGATTGCTTGCCCCTGGTGCACATATTTGGGTGAGATCCAGTTGATCCTGGCCTCGTCTAGTCATTTTATTATTATTTTTTTATTTTATTTATTCTTGTATGTGTATGACTGCACTGTCTGCATGTAGGTTTGTGTACCCGTGTCATGCAATGCATGGAGGTCAGAAGAAGGCATCAGATTCCCCTGGAACTGGAGTTAAAGATGGTTCTCAGCCACCATGTGGGTGCTGGGGATTGAACCCGGTCCTCTGCAAGAGTGGTCAGCGCTCTTAACTGCTAGGCCATCTCTCCAGCCCCTTAAATCTTGCTTTTAACCTATTGACTTTGAGGTCCGTTTAGACTGTTTGATGAAAGGTTCTGATCCCAACACTTGGGGGTTGAAGTAGGAAGATTGTTGTAAGTTTAAATTCAGTCTGGGCTACAGAGAAAGACCTGTCCCAATCAAAACAAACTAAAAACAAAACCCAGAAAGGTTCAGAGCCGTGATCCCCTGGCTCGAGACATGTAGCCTGTGTATCTGGTTCCATTGTGAGCACCTTATAAACTGCTCACATGCTGCTGTTAATAAGAAAATCCTTCATTTCTGGGGCATTTACCATAAGCCAAGCACTGCCCTCTTTCTGAAGCCCCTCTGAGGCAGGGATGACATAGATTCCATTCTGCATATGACACCCTTCCCTGTCTGGTCCCCTCTGTGCTGCCTAGGGTACTGACTCAGGTCATGAGCTCACGCGAAAAAGCTGCCATTTCCTCAATGCCAGGTAGAAGTCCTCAACCCCTCTGGGCTTGGCACTAGCTTGGCATGCAGAGGTTTACCAAGAGCAGTAGACACTGAGGTACCCAGGTTGTCTTTTTCCCTCCCAGGAAGTACATCGTGTCCTGTAAGCAGACAGAGGTGCCGCTTTCTGTTCCCTGGGACCCTAGCAACCAGGTAAGGCCCTCTATTTTAAGTACCATAGGGTTCTTTCCCTTACCTGACAAGAGAGGGCTCTGCTTGTCCAGGGCCATGGGAACCTTCTTCCTTATCTCGTACAGAGCTTGACCTGGTTTGGCAGGAGGGAGCAGAGGCCCTGGTGTGTAGGGTCTGGGCCAGCCGGTCACCTTTGCCAAAGCCTAGTTCCTGTCCCCATATCAGCATGGCCTGACTCGGGGATCCCTGAGGCAGGAGAGGATAGCCTGTCTGTCACTGTCTTCTTCCCAGGTGTACCTGAGCTACTACAACGTGTCCTCCCTGAAGACGCTTGTGGCCAAGGACAACTGGGCACTGTCCTCAGAGATCAATCAGGTAGCTGACCCACCCTCCTCTACCTTCCTCTCCTTTGCAAGTGGCAAGGCTGGCTGGTGGCAAGCATCAAAGGGAATATGTTTTGTGCTAGGCATGGTGGCACACACCTTTAATCCCAGCGCTTGAGAGGCAGAGGCAGGTGGATCTCTGTGAGTTCCAGGCCAGCCTGGTCTACATAGTGAGTTCCAGGCCAGCTGGGGTCGCAGGGACATCCTGACTCAAAAAAAACAAAAAACAACAAAAAAAGTGTGTGTCTGGGGGGCAATATCTTCAAAGCAATTCAGGGAAGTCATGACACCGCCCAGTTCTAGAAACATGCTTGTCTTTAAGGACCCAATCCTTTCTCCCACGTGCCACTTTTTGCCTGCCCTTCTCTGAGTCTGCTGCTCTGTACAGCTCTTTCTTCTTCCTTTTTTTTTTAATGCTTTTTTAAAGCATTTAAAAAAATGTTATGTATCTGAATGTTTTGCCTGCATATATGTAAGTACACTCAGGTGTGTAATGCCTGTGGAGACCAGAAGGAATCAGATCTCATGGAACTGGAGTTCCAGATGGTTGCTAGCCACCATGTAGGTGCTGGGAACCAAACTAGGTTCCTGTACAAGAAGAGCCAGTGCTCTTACCATTGAGCAATCTCTCCAGCCTCTGCACAGCTCTTTCTTCTGATCCGAAAACAGCAGTTGTGGGCCCTGCGCCTCTTGCCTGTGTTCTTCTACAAATCACCTGTCCACTTGTCACAGGAGGGGTTGGGTGGACCCAGGCTTTGAGGATCTGCTGCCTGGGTCACTGCCTACATGTTTATTTTAATTTCATATGTATGAATGCTTTGCCTGTATATATGTAAGTGCACCATGTCATGCATTGCCTGCGGGTGCCAGAAGAGGGAGTCAGATCCCCTGGAACTGGAGTTCCGGATGGGTGTTGGCTGCCGTGTGGGTGCCAGGACTGAAGCCAAGTCCTCTTTAATAGCCGCCAGTGGGCTGGAGAGATGGCCTAGCAGTTAAGAGCGCTGACCACTTTTGCAGAGGACCCGGGTTCAATCCCCAGCACCCACATGGCGGCCGAGAACCGTCTGAAACTCCAATTCCAGGAGAACTCCAGTTCCAGGGGAGTCCAACACCCTCTTCTGACCTCCGCGGCATTGCACGTCACGGGTGCACAGACTTGCATGCAGACAATACATTCATACACATACGGAAATAAATAAAATTAAAAAAAAAAAAATAGCCGCCAGTGCTCTTAACTGCTGAGCAATCTCTCCATCCCGTCACTGCTTCTTGAAGAAGAACTTCTTGCTCATCTGTGTTGAGCTCTCTCAAAGGTTCATTTTCATGGAGTTGTGACTAAGGCTCAGAGACATCCAGTTACTTGTTCAGTCACTCATTAAGTCACTGGCAGCCCTGAGCTTCCAGTAGTCCCACTCCACCACTAGCACTGTCCACGAGAACAGGGCCACCCTCTGTGCCACACAGGTCCGCCTGTACACCCTGGAGGAGGACAAGTTCCTGTCGTTCCACTTGGAGATGGTGGTGCACGTGGATGCAGCCCAGGCCTTCCTGCTGCTCTCGGACCTGCGCCGGAGGCCAGAGTGGGACAAGCACTACCGGTGAGGCGCCCACACTAGAGGGAGGGTGGGAAGTCCGCTGCTGCTGCTGCAGAGGACCCTCCACCACGCTTTGCCCCACTGGCCTTTGGAGGGGCGGGGGTGAGCTGCAGTTACAGGTTAGCTGGAGGTCAAGGTCACGGGCATTTAAGCATCCAGGGAAGGTACTGAGCCTGGAATTGGAAACAGAAGCCTGAGTTGAAGTCTTGTCTCTGTTTCACACACACACACACACACACACACACACACACACACATATATGTATATATGTATATATCTATATCTATATATCTATATCTCTATGTGGCCTTGTCAGGCCTTTTCCTTTCTGGTCTGGTTTCTCCCTCTTAAAATGGGTATTTTGGGGCTGGGCCATGGATTTGAACTCACTATAAATGAGTGATTTTTCAAACTACATTCCATGGAGTTCTGCACAGTACAAGAGGGCTCAGGAGTCCTGGGGGTGGGGTGGAGGGCTGAGGGAAGAGTAGAGTTC
This sequence comes from Rhizomys pruinosus, assembly GCA_009823505.1. Lineage (NCBI taxonomy): Eukaryota > Metazoa > Chordata > Mammalia > Rodentia > Spalacidae > Rhizomys > Rhizomys pruinosus. The sequence goes on along the minus strand of VZQC01006311.1, from coordinate 239,264 downwards.
TCCAAGTTTCAAGCCAAGAATGACTAGGAATATGTTATTCTTTTTTTCAAAGCCAGTTTTTTTTTTTTACTGAAGACTTGTGCACTTCATACAAAATTTCAAATCAAATCTAGACCCGTGTCCTCCTCCTCCCTGCCCCCTAACCCCACCAGAGCTCATGCATTCTGCCAAACATGTTCATCTTCCTCCCAAGTTTCTCTCAAAATTCTTGATGCAGAAGATTACTGTTTCAAGCAGAAGTTCACTGTTTCAGTCAGTTCTTTGACCCAGTCTTTTTGTTGTTGTTATTATTATTCCTTCCCATATCCATCACTCCAAAATATGCACATATGCATGCCACATATATCATAGGTTTTAGCATCTTCAGCTTATGATTTTATTTTCTTTATTAGGCTGAAAAGATGTCACGTTTGAAGACTCCTCTTTGGCAAGCCCAAACCATGTTATTCCTTTTGAATACCTTAGTTCCTCAAATGTACAATTCTTGATCTAAATATCTTCTTCTTCCCTCCCCCCCCCCTTTTTTTTTGGTCTTTTTGAGACAGGGTCTCCCTGTAGCCACAGCTGACCTAGAACTCACTATGTAGACCAGGCTGGTCTTGAACTCAGAGATCTGCCTGGCTTTTGTTTCCCGAGTGCTGGGATTAAAGGTATGATAACTATGCCAGGGGTGGTGGTGCACACCTTTAATCCCAGCACTTGGGAATCAGAGGTGGGGGCGGGGGGGATCTCTCTGTGAGATCAAGGCCAGCCTTGGCTACATTGTGAGTTCTAAGCCAGCTATGGTTACAGGGAGTCACTGTTTCAAAAAATAAAAATAAAACAAAGAAACAAACAAACAAAAGCTGTGCCTAGGTAGCAGGGTCATGCAGTGGAGGTGTGCTGGGCCCATAAGAGCCATGCCTGGTGACCCAAGCTTTTGGTAGTGTATTTCAGAAGGCTGAAAGGTGATTGATGCCGAGCTGTATCCGGGGGAGGGCACTGGAAGAGGTGGGCTGCTGTGGGCCAGGTCAGTCTTCATGAGGGCTCAAGTGGCCTGAGGGAAAAGAGCTCCCAGCTCACGTTTCCAGCCTGCTCCAGAGGCTGCCACAGAGTGCAGCAGAGGGGAAGGCAGATGTGGAGGTGGTCCTGTGTCCTTGCGTGAATGTCCCTGTGTCTTCCCATGTTAGTGCCAGTCTTCGCGCGTGTACCTGGGCATACATGTGCTGGTGCTGCCCGCTGGGCTGAACATCTCAGCCCTGTTTCCTGTGAGCACCATGGCCCCAGGGTGGGTTATTCCCAGTCTCAGCCCCTCCATTGAGCAGGAATACTGACAGCACCCACGGCACAGAGTAACCATGGCAACTGGGTAAGATCACAGTGTACCAAGGTGTACAGCACTTAGTACGGTGCCTGGTGCACACCGGGCACTCACTAGACAGTACATACAACTACTAAATCCTCACACAACTACCTGGGATGTGTGCCTATAGACAGGTCTGTGTACTCTCTGTGTGTATGCCTATGTGTATGCATATGTCTGACATAGCTTTTATTCCTGTGTTTGTGTGTCCCAGTTTCTTTTCCTATAACTCTGATAACATACTATGACAAAATCAATTTAAGAGAGGAAGGGTTTATTCTGACTCTCAGTTCAAGGGTATAGTCCATGATGGTGGGGAAATCGAAGCATCAGGAGCTTGAAGCAGTCGTTCCTATCACATCTACAGTAGTGGGACAGAGAGCGATGAACACATGCTGCGCTCAGCTTGCTTTCTCCGTTCTGTGCAGTCCTGGATCTCTGGCCAGGGGATGATGCTGCCCACAGTGCCATGGGTCCTTCCTCATCGATGAATGCAGTGGAGATAATCTCCCACAGTCAATGAATGCAGTGGAGATAATCTCCCACAGTCAGTTAATGCAGTCGAGATAATCTCCCACAGTCAATGAATGCAGTCGAGATAATCTCCCACAGTCAATGAATGCAGTCGAGATAATCTCCCACAGTTAAGCCTGGAGGCCCATCCCTCAGGCAATTCTAGATTCTGCCAAACTGACAGTGAACATAGTCCTCATAGCACGCATGTGTATTTGCTTGAATATGTGTCATGTCTATGCATGCCTGCATATGCCTCCATCTATGTATATGTACCCATGTCTGGCCTGGTGTGCAGGACTGCATGTTTGTGGTGTGTGTGTGTGTGTGTGTGTGTGTGTGTGTGTGTGTGTGTGTGTGTGTGTGTGTGTGTGTGTGTGTGTGTGTGTGTGTGTGTTCCTCCTGGGAACCTCTGACTCTGCGGAGCTGTTTCAGGACTAAGGCATCTATCTATTCCAGGGCTGCTTAAGAAAGCTGCAGCCTGCAGGGCCCTGGCAGATCTACTTTCCCATAGGGAGCTGCTGTGGCCCAGATCCTGATTCCAGCCTTCCCACAGGAGTGCGGAGCTTGTGCAGCAGGTGGATGAGGATGACGCCATCTATCACGTCATCAGCCCTGCCCTGAGTGGTAACAGCAAGCCCCAGGACTTCGTGATCCTCGCCTCTCGGCGGAAACCTTGTGACAATGGGTAAGGTCCTGCCCCTGAGACATGTAGGGTGGCCAAGATGGGAGGCTTCATCAGCCTGGAGGTAGAGCTCTGTTGCCTACTGGTGGTGGGATCCAGACCCCACCAGATATTTCTAGGCTGTGGGAGGGATGGGGGTGTTTTACTGTGGTTGCAAAGGTATACACCCGTGCTCAAAAGCAAAGCTGTATGTTGTCCAGGTGGCCAAGGCTGCCTCCCCCAAGGCCATGGATAGGAAACTTCTCACATGGTCACCCCTTGAACTTCCCCTCTTGAAACCTGTGACTGGGACCTGCAGCTCTGCCCTGAGTAGGGGTAGGCAGGACAAACTGCATCTCTTCTACAGAGGACAGGAACTAGAAGAATGAAAATCCCAAGGCACAAGGCTCCCCCGTACACATCCCCGCAGTGGACAGACTTTTTTAGAAAGCCCACAAAAGGGTGCTTCTTTCTATAGCTGGCCTGAGCCAGTAATCAGGCCCTAAGGAGCATATGCCTGGCGGCAGAGCAGGGCCCCCACCTTTTCCTGTGGCTGATCTCTGACTCCTCACCCTTACTCCCATCCAGGGACTCCTATGTCATTGCCCTGAGGTCAGTCACACTGCCCACACACCGAGAGACACCAGAGTATCAACGTGGGGAGACTCTCTGCTCAGGCTTCTGTTTGTGGCGCGAGGGGGACCAGTTGACCAAGGTGAGGCCTTGTGTCCCCTCTTCCCTTCCACCTATTGGTGAATTGAGCTCTTTGCCGTCCATCTCAAACCCTTCCACCTGGGACCCCTTAAACCCCTCCAGCCTGGGGAAGCCAGAATATCAGAGGCTGAAAAGAGGGCTTCATTGAGATGTAGTCAGCAGTTAGTCAGGGGCTGCTGTCAGGGCTTGGAGAAAACTCTGGAAATGGATTGGAAAAGGCCTGGTTCTGACATAGAATTCTGTCTCATTATTTATTTACTGTAGATGTCTTATCTGGAAAGGCTTAATGGAGCTCCGAGGGCCCATAAAGCTTAGCAGGACAGTCAGTGTTAATTGAAAAGGTGGGGAGGAGGGGGTGGAAGTGCTCCAGTTTCCCTGGCTTGAAGTTTCCACGAGGTCATGCTGCCCTAGCCTGGCCCTGAGCATTGTCAAACTGATGTGGCCAAGAACCTTCTACAGAGCCAGGCCAGGGCTTCTGTCTACCATGTTTCTGTGACCCCAGCATTTTGATATAAAGGGGATTTGGTGGGAGACTCGATCCCTCTCCTCTAGGACTACCTGCCTCTCAGGGAGGTGCACAGTGACTGTATGGATTGTGGTGACAGGGTAGCCAGTGTTGAAGCACCTCAAGGGTGCACAGGATCTGCCCTGCTTGCCTGGATGACTTTTAAATTTTTTTCCATTTATTTTGTGTGTATGAGTGTTTGCCTGGATATATATAGTGTACCATGTGCAGGCAATACCTGTGGAGGTTAGAAGAGAGCCTCGGACCCCTGGAACTGGAGTTATGGGCTGTTGTTAGCCACCATGTGGGTACTGGGAACTGCAAGAACAGCCAGTGCTCTTAACTGCTGAGTCATTTCTCCAGCCTTTAATCTTGTTTTTAGTTGACCTTTAAGACCTGGGGTTGTGCCCCTGCCCCATTCTGCCTCCCTGAGCTTGGCTTCCGCCCTGCAGGTCTCCTACTACAACCAGGCCACCCCTGGCTTTCTCAACTATGTGACCACCAACGTGGCCGGCCTGTCCTCTGAGTTCTACAACACCTTCAAGGCTTGTGAGCAGTTTCTCTTGGACAATCGGAATGAGCTGGCCCCTAGCCTGCAGACCCTCTAGGTGCTGCCCCATCCTGCCCCAGGACTCGCGCACACTTCGTGGATCAAAGCAGAAACATTTATTTACCCTGCCTGCCTGGGGAAGCCTCCCGTGTGTCGGGTGGTCCAGTCCCACTGGGTGGTCAGTTCCTGCCCACATCTGCCAGCAAGTCTTCCCGGGACCCCTTGGGTAGCCTGTAGTAGACTCGAGTCCTGTCCACCGTCCTGGCCATCCCCAGCCCCGCCCACACATCTGCATAGCTGCTTCCTGCAAGGCTATACTGTACTGTGACAGTGGCCCTCGGGGAGGCTGTCAACAGCCGGTCCATGACTTCCACCGTACTCTGGCCCAGAGGCCCAGCCTGCAGCTGGAAGGACACTGGTTGCCAGAGTCCCCGACACAGCTCCAGCATATCTGTGAGCAGCTGTTCCTGGTAGCCACTGCCCAGCACCTCTTCAGGCCAGCCCAGTGCCACAGTCACGTGGGGGAAAACCTCAGTCACAGCTGTAAGCAGATCTCTGCCAGCCACGTAGCCAGAGACCACAAAACTGCCATGCGAGATTGTGGCCCCCACCCACACGGGCCAAGGTAGATGTCCGAGGTTAGAGAGGTATGCCAGCTTAGCCAGGGATGGCCGGAGGGCCAAGGGCTCTGTTATGTTCACATAAATGCCCCAGCGCCCGTGGCGTGTGGCCAGCTGCAGCAGGCATGACTCGAGTGTCAGAGCAGGGCCACCTGGGACAGACACGATGGGCACCGGGTCCCCAGCTTCAGTTCCCTGGAGGCCAATGTCCAGCATGATCATGCCTTCTCTGTCTGCAAGAGGCAACGGTGTTTGGGGTTCCTGTCATCAGGGGGTGTCACTGACTCATTAAAGGAGTGGTAGAGGTATTGGACACAGTCAAGGAGGAGATGCCTGGCTACTCTGGAATTGGCCAGCTCTGTGCCAGGCTCCAGGTGCTGTGGCTAGTGACTGTCAGGCAGACATGACAAACTGCCGGCTTAGTTCCTGGCCTTCCCTGTGACTCAGAGCTATACTACTGCCCACTCCTCTAGTCACAATGTGACTGAGGATTCAGTGCTCCTGGCCTAAGGCCAGGAGGTCCCTGTCCTTGACATTCTTTCCCTACTTTGTTTTTTTTTTTTAACAGATCTGCTTAGATCTTTTTTTTTTTTTAATGTATGTACTGTGCCACGGAGGTCAGAAGAGGGCGTCGGATTCCCCAGGAACTGGAGTTAAAGATGGTTCTCAGCTGCCATGTGGGTGCTGGGGATCGAACCTGGGTCCTCTGCAAGAGCAGTCGGCACTCTTAACTGCTAGGTCATCTCTCCAGCCCCTCTTTCCCTACTTTGTAACCAGTGCATGGCTTATCATATTGTCATGGTAACAGAGATTTGGGGGGTAAGCAAAGGACAGAGCCACAGATTAGTCAGGAGCACCGAGATTGCAGGCAGACTCACCTGGGATGGTTACTGTCACTGTCGTCCCGCTGTCTCGCACTTCTGGAACCAGCCACTCCACTGCTAGACCATCACTCCCTGGCCGCTGGAGAAGCGGAATCAGGCTGCCGCCGGTGTAGTAGGTTCGCTCCCGGGTTGCATTCACTGTGGGGCCCCAAATTGCCAAGGTAAAAGGGTCACTGTCCATGAGTCACCTTGTACATAGCCAGGCTTTTCCCCATCCTGAGCTTTGTAGCAACCCACAGGATAGCTGCTGCTTTCTCCCTGGATATGTTACAGGTTATTGGATCAAAGTCCTACAGGCAAGAACCAGAGTTGCTGGGCCAGGAGCCAAATAGAGCTAGAGCGAGTAGGCCCCAGCCAGGCTGGTCTCCCCCTCCCTTAGGTGACTTCGTCAGTGTGGAGTCTGACAGGACTCCTTGAGACAGCTTAATTGCAGGTGCTCCTTGGCTAAAGATCAAGAGAATAAGGGTTCCGCACGGTGGCATATTGATCGTGAATTACTGAGCACACAGGAAGGCTGTCATTCGAAGCACTTGTGCTGCCTGAAGATGGGCCATGCTATGTGGCATGTGCGTGTGGACTGGAATTGGCTGGTTCTGATCTGAGCTGTGTGTCATACAAGCTGCATGCCTGTAAACTCTCTCAAGGGCTGGCAGGTGACGGCAGGTGACAGGCACGCAGAGCAGTTCCTGTCTCCTGTCCCACCCAGGGTTTCTCCCTCTGAGGTCCCCACTGCTCCAGTGCCCACCCAGGGCTGCCCCTCACAGAACCCAAACCACACCTCCCCTTCCACTCTCCCTCCCTACAGGCCAGCTTCTTGAACTGCGACAAAACAGGCTCAAAGAGGTCATAGTAGATTTGGTGGGTGGCACTGTTGTCCCGGATGTAGAGGAGATCGTCTACTGACACAGGGTCTGAGGCACCCTGCCACAGCGTCAGGCTGTACCTGTGACCAGAGAACTGACTCAGTGCTCCCCTGGGCCCAGGAAGACCCGAAGTCCACTCCTGTGCTCAGAACCAAATCCAGATGAGCCCAGAGGTGGACTATCAGTCCTCAGCTTCCCAGTAGCCTCTTCTCCCTGAGAACCATCCCCTTTGGGGGATGACTGAAAGTGGCCATTCAGGGGGCCGGAGGATGTGCCCACTTGGAGTCTTTCCGAGTTACCCACCAATGGGACCAGTGAGCAGCCTATTGCAGGGGTATTGTAGAAGGTTGTGGCACCAGTAGGCTCTTTACAACCCCTCCCGCCATGTACGTCATGGATCTTCACAAACAGGCATCAGAGCCCAGGATAGATTTGGAGCCAGAAGAGGCAGACAGGAGTTCTGGGGTCCTTCACCTCTCAGATTGGCCAAGCAGCCAGCTGAAGTGGGGCCAAGCAGCCCGAGCCATGACAGCCCGCACAGGGAAGGTGACCCTCTGTGGCAGTGCTCCCACCAGCTCCTGCATTTTCTGTACCATGTCTTGGGTGTACGTGCTGTTTGGCAACTGAGGCACATAGAGAGTGGTAAAGCCGGGGGACAGGGTTACGTCTGGGTACTTCTCCTGGACCAGTGCAAGGAACCTGCAGAGAACAGAGACACTGGTCTTTACAGACCATACTGGTTCCTTCTTGGAGGGTCTTGCCACAGGGTTAGGGAGCAGCTGGGCCTGTTGAATATATGCTTAGAGGGCAGCATTGCCCTGAAGAGCAGCAGTGGCCTGCACACCCCCCAATCCTGCCGCCCTGTGTAGTCAGGGAGGTCTGGGCTTAGGTCCCACTCTGACTCTGGTGATCGCTTAGCCTCTGATTCTCAAAGACAGTGACCCTCCGCCAGGACAGGGCCTTTTAAGCAGTGACAGAAGAGGCTGAGTCAGAGCTCCAGGGGGCAAATCTGGGCTTTGCCAGCTAACTAAGACTGAAGTTTTGGATTAAGAAAAATTTTATATGAACACGCATGCCTGTAATCCCAGTATTTTTGAGGTGGAGGAGGAAGAGCAGGAGTTGAAAGTCATCCTCAGTGAGGGCAAGGCAGCCCTGGGCTCCAAGAGATTGTCTCAAAACAAAATTATTTGAATTTTTTTTCTGATGCAGATTTTATTAGGCAAATAATTGTCACCCACTGCCAGCCCCCCAGTGAGTAAGAATTCTACTTGTCTTAAGCCCTTGACTACATTTTCAAGTGGCTCTTTTCAAATGCATCTCACTTTGAGAAGTGTAATAAACATTGGTGGGTGAGTGGCTGGGCAGATGGAGCGAGGTGCAGTAGAGCAAGAAGCTTGGATCAGACCCGTGGGAACCTTTGCTCTGCCGCTCTGTAGACTGAGGCAGGCTCTTTAACCTCTCTGACAGTTCCCGTACTTACACAATGAAGATGACTAGTAGCTACCTCATTCTTAGAGTTCAGCTCTATTCTGCAAATCAAGTGCTTGAAACAGTGCCTGGGGCACGTAATAAACACTCCACAGAGCATGTCTCAGTTGTGAACTTTCACGGCTTCAACATGGGGAGAAAAATAGCCTGGGCTGGCAGGGCTTCGGGAGGACCAGGAAGGGAACCTGTGCTTTAGAATTTTTGAGCACGCCAAGTTGTGTGCTTGTCATCGTGGAGACAGAGTGGGTGTGGCTGAATGCTTCCTAAGAGTCCAACAGGGGAGGAACTGGAGAGAGGGCTGAGTGGTAAAGAGTTCCCACTGCCCACACAGCGGCTCACAGCTATCTGTAACTTCAGTTCTAGAGGATCTGATATCATCTTCTGGCTTCCACAGACACGGTACACATGGGCACACTTCCATGCACACAGGCAAAATACTCATAGACTTAAAAGAAGTCCACAGTGGAGCATGGTAATGAATCTGCAGGTCAGCCATGGCAGTTCAACAAAATCAGGGCTGATCTGAGAGGAAGTATGGGGGCTGAGGGGGCACGAGGACGTCCTCCAGGGGCCTGGGATGCTAGAGATAGTTCTGGTGGTGGCTCTGACTGGAAAAAGGATCATCAGAAAAAAAGAGGTGGAGACAGGATCATGAGTTCAAGGCCAGCTAGGGCTATATGCAAATTTGTCTCACTCCCCCCCCAACAAAAAAGTCATAAAACAATTGCCAGACACAGAGGCCCACGACTGTACTCAGGAGGCAGAAGCAAGAGGATCCCTGTAAGTTTGAGACAGCCTGGTCTATATAATGAGTTCCAGGCTAGCCAGGACTATATAGAGAGACCCTGTCTCACAAATACAGAGAAATCAGGCATCCAAGTCAGAGGGAATAGTTCATGCGAATGGTCAGATGTGGGCTGGCAAGATAGCTCAGCAGGTAAAGGAGCTTGCCGCCAAGACTGACGACCTGAATTCAATCCCCAGAACCTACTCCAAGTTGTCCTTTGACACTCTACATTATTTTCTTCCTCCTCCTCTTTTTTTTTTTTTTTTGGTCTTTTCAAGATGGTCTCCCTGTAGCCCCAGCTGTCCTGGAACTAGCTTTGTAGACCAGGCTGGCCTTGTAGTCACAAAGATTCACCTGCCTCTGCCTCCCAATGCTAGGATTAAAGGTGTGCACCACCACACCTGGCTGAAACTCTACATTTTCTTTTTTTTAATTTAATTTTTTATGTGTATGAATGTACTGTCTGCATGTAGGTCTGTGCACCTGTGCCATGCAATGTCACGGAGGTCAGAAGAGGGTGTCAGATTCCCCTGGAACTGGAGTTAAAAACGGTTCTCAGCCATCATGTGGGTGCTGGGGATCGAACCCAGGTCCTCTGCAAGAGCAGTCGGTGCTCTTAACTGCTAGGCTATCTCTGCAGCCCCATCTACATTTCATTATGGCATGTGAGCATCTATGCACATAAATACACACAGAATAAGTAAATACAAGGATTGAGATGTGAGGTCTCATGGTGGTATTGGCAAATGCCACAAAGGTCCCTAAAGGCCCCCTTCCATACTTGGTCCTAAAGGACCTGGACCCAGCTGGGGGGAGGGTAAACACTTACTGTGTAGCATTAATTTCTACTGAGATTGGCACGTTGGGACCCCTCACGATGTCAGCATTGATCCACACAGGCCTCTGGATCCTGCCAGAGTCTGTCAGCTGCCGCAGGAGGTCCAGGGAGGGGCCCACAGCCTTGAGGCTCTTGAAGTCCAGTTTGATGCCTGCAGGATAGGAGCAAAGGCTGGGCAACTGGAAGGTGACTCAATGGGCAGGAAGAGCTGGTAGGGGTAGGGGGGAGGATTGGGAGAGGATGGGAGAGGATGGAGACCAAGTGACGGTGGGATGTGAGGGCAGCTTGCAGACAGGGAGCCAACCCAGAGAAGGGTTTGCCTCTCCATGGGGGGGGTGTGTGTGTGTGGAAGCAGAGGCTACCAAGGGCCTGGGCTAGTTCTGGGAGACTAAAACATTTGATGAGAAAGGGCTTCAGTTTCTGGACAGGGCAGACTTGGGCCCTGAGCCGCCAGAGCCTGTGAGGAGTCTACTCCAGGAAGGGCATATGAGTAATCAACCAGGTGAAGAAAGGACCCCGTGTAGGTGACAAGCAGACAAGGTTTCCAAGTGACGGCAGTGGAAAGCCAAGTCAGAATGGGGCGCCATGGAAGGTTAAAGCAGAAGTGTGGCTTCTGGAAACAACCACTCAAGGGTGTGGCAGTTAATGGAGGCTGAGTGAAGGCGGTCCGGGGAGAAGTGGCTGAGACTGGGATTATAGTTGGCAGGTGCAGCATCCAAGTGGATAGGAGGATGAGGGAGAAGATAGCGGGACGGTGAGGCCTAGATTCTGACTGGAAAGGAGACATGGAGGAGAGGATTCGGCTTCAAACACATCCTCTCCAGTTCTGTGGATCCAGAAAGGATGCCCTGATCCTGTTTGGCTTGCTCTGCACATTCGTGTCTCTGCCTTACCTCTGGGTTCTAGAGAGAATAACTTGTACTTTTTCCTCCCCATTTCCCTGAGGCTGAGCAGTGAGCAGCTCTAGGTGGACCCCAGCTTCACCTCACCCCAGAAGTGGACAGAGGGCTTGGGGGCTGAGAGGGGTGCCTTACCCTTCTGGGAAGAGGTCAGCACAGCCTCCAGCCACTGTTGCAGGGTGTTGTCGCTGTAGATGGCGGGGGGGTGGGCCATAATGGGTACCCCAGTCTCGTTGGCTGTGGCGAACCCTTCTACAGTGACATCTGCCTCCAAGACCAGGACATTGCCTGTTTTTAAGAGGCAGAACTCAATGAGTGCAGTAAAAATATATATATTGGCCGGGTGTGGTGGCGCATACCTTTAATCCCAGGATTTGGGAGGCAGAGGCAGGCAGATCTCTGTGAGTTCAAGGACAGCCTGGTCTACACAGTTCCAGGCCAGCTAGGAATAAAGGGAGACCTGTCTCAAAAAAAAAAAAAAAAATTCAAGGCTATTCTAAGATACATAGGGGGACCCTGTCTCAACAAACCAAGGTCTGGAGCTGGGTGTGGTGGAGCACACCTTTAATCCCAGCACTCCAGAAATAGAGGCTGCTGGATCTCTGTGAGTTCAAGGCCAGCTTGGCCAACATAGCAAGTTCAAGGCCAGCTGGGGCTACAAGGAGACCCTGTCTCAAAAAGACCCCCCCTCCAGAAAGCCAAGGGCTGTGGATATAACTCACTGGTAGAAAGTTTATTTAGCATTCATAGTCTCTGAAATCAACATCTAGCATTGCCAAAATAAGTAATTTCAGGCCAGGCATGGTGGCACATCTGTCACCGCAGCAGGGGTCTTGCCATTGACAGGATGAAAACTGATGGAAATTGTGCTCTGGACCTGACTGGACACCTCGTGGTGGCCAGCTGGACACAGTGTCTTCCAGAAAAGTCCTATTCTTTGTCATTGAAAGTTGCTATGAACTTTCCAGAGGCTGGACCCTGGGGATGGAGGAGTAAAGAAGGAATAAGGACTTGAGCAGGCTGTGGTTAAGAGCACCTGCTGGGGGCTGGAGAGACTGCTCAGCAGTTAAGAGCACCAACTGCTCTTGCAGAGGACCCGGGTTTGATTCCCAGCACCCACATGGCCATCTTTAAGCCAGGTGTGGTGGTGCATGCCTTTAATCCCAGCACTCAGGAGGCAGAGGCAGGTGGATCTCTGGGAGTTCAAGTCCAGCCTGGTCTACAGAGTGAGTTCCAGGCCAGCTGGGGCTATAGGGAGACCCTGTATTAAAAAAAAAAAAAAAAAAAAGCATTGGCTGCTCTTCCAGAAGACCTAGGTTTAGTTCCAAGCACCCATATGGCAGATAACAACCATCCTTAACTCCAGTTTTAGAAGATCTGACCTCTAAAACTCTTCTGACCTCCCTGGGCACCAGGCATATGAAGAGTACATTTAGATACACGCAGGCAAAGCACTCACACATGTAAAATAAAAATAAATAAAATCTTAAAAACAAAAGAAGGCAAACAGTTGCTTGGGGCTTTAGGGGCCGCTCTCCAGAAAGCGGGGGCCATGCAGTTGCCAACCTGTCCGTGCCCTCTCCATCCAGGCAGGAGAACTCGGTGGCTGAGTGTGATGACTCTGAACCCACACTGCTGGTTCTCATCCTCCTGCCCTCATACTTGTAAACTCTGTGACCCAGAGCAGATTACATGACCTCTCTGTGCCTGTTTTTCTCATCTTTGAGAATTAAATAATAACATATCCCTGGCTAGGCATTCTCTAAGTGTTAATTATTATTTACACTTACCTATGGTAACCCAGGACCATCTGGTATGCTTCTGCTGTCTCAGCGTAATTACCAATCATGACTTCTGTTACAACCAAGCATGCCCCAGTTTGGATGACAAATGATGTGGTCACACTACTAAGCCACATTTTACTGAAGAGGAAACTGAGCTGCAGCCTGAGAAGTCACTTGCCTGGAATCACTTGCCTGGAGGTTGCTAGCAACCCTCCCCAACCCTCATCCTATCCCCTCTAACCACCACGGGGTCTCTTGTAGCCCAGGTGTGCACCACCATGGCCAGCTGGAATCGCTGCCAGTAAATGCCAATGTAAAATCTGAACTGTTGTGTCCACCTCCAGGCTTGTGCTCTGGGCCCTCCTCTCAGCATGGACATCCAGTCCAGTCCAACCTAACTCTACCCCATCCCTTAGCGGCCTGCCCTAAGGGCCTGGCAGAGGGGAACCTGGGTCCCTCTACTAAAGCTTCATGTTCTCTGTTTCCATGGACCACCTGCCTGGGGCCCTTGGCTGTTTTCTTTCTACCAACGTCCTGGCTTGTGGGACCCTGAAGGCTCCTTAATATGTTAGGCTGCCCTGGATGAAGCTAGGTGGCAGGCCCTTTTGGAGTTACCTCGAGTCTGTAGCCTAGTCCCTTGTCAAGACAGAGGGCTTTTTGCCCTCCCAGTCAAGACTGTGTCAGAGGACATAGCGGAATCAGCAGCAGATGGGTCTCTCCTGGTCTACCCTGGTCTCTTCCTACCTGCTTCCCCCCTGGTCCTTCCCACCACCACCGAGGTCTTCAGCCAAGCCCTTCTACTCAGCCTCATGACAGGCACATATGTTGGCGTCACTCCTCTCTGAGAGTGGTACCTAGAGTTGGCTGCTCTACTTCTCGGAGCCTTTATTTTTCTTCCATGCATGGTCCCCACGAGCAGCTTGCCTGCCCCTTACGGGCACCATGGAGAGCAGTGTATGTCTATCACTGACAGGACAGCCCAGCATGATTATTTTGCATGTGACATTCCAAGAAGTTGCTCAGGTATCCACAGCTTGAGTTAATTGTGCTGGTCTTCAAGTTCACCTCTGGCTTCCTTAGACCTGGAGGTCAAAGGCCTCTGTAGCAGGGATCGTCAGCCCTGACAGGCTGAAGGAGGGTTACTGGAGCAAGCGCAGTGCAGTGATGAGCCTGGAACTAATACCAGAATTCACCAGCTTCTCACCCTGGGCCAGGGCCTTAGCCTCCAGTCCCATTATCTTAGGGGGACTGTGGCAGGCATACGGAAGTAGCCACCACAGAGCCACCATGACCCTGGCGTCAGCCCCCCTCTGCTCCTTCCCTTCCAGGCAGGGCAGCCGGACTTACTGCTCAGGGCAGCCTCCATTTCCTTCTTGCTGTTAGCTGCGTGGTACCAGGTGACCAGCAGCCCGTCCCGGTGGCTGATGTGGCCCATGCTCAGCATGTAGTCCAGCATGTTAGCGTCGGGACGACAGACTGACTCCTGGTGACAGCCTGGATCCAGCATCGAGGGGGCTGTCAGCCAGCTCTCACAGCAGCCAGGACGATCAGCCAGCATCCTACCACCCTCCCTGGGCTCCCTCCATGAATCCGGCCTGAGACCGGCGTATAAGACAGGAAGACTGAGTCCCTGGTGCAGCAGGACAAGGAACCAGCTCGGACTGGTGAACATGCCTTTAATTCCAACAGTTGGGAGGCCAACCTGGACTACATTGTAAGTTCTAGGGTAGCCTATAGAGTGAAACGCTTCCTTGAACAAATAAGTGGTGGCAATAGATATAGCTCAGCTGGTAGAGTTCTTGCCTAGCACAGGAAGCCCTGGGTTTAACACCAGAACCACATTAACCAGGCATGGGTCACATCTGTAATCCCAGTACTAGGGAGGTGGGGGGAGGAGGATTAGAGGTTCAAGGTCATTCTTAGATACATAGTGAGTTAGAGGTGAGTCTGGGATCCATGAGACCCTGTCTAAAAAACAAAGGCCAGAGAGATGGCTCAGTGGGTAAAAGAGACTTGCCTCCAAGCCTGACAACCTGAGTTTGATCCCCCATGGTGGAAGGAGAGATTGACTCCTGAAAATTGTCCTCCGAGCTCCATCGATGTACACGCAACCATGGTGGTGCACACCTTTAATCCCAGCACTTGGGAGGCAGAAGCAGGCAGATCTCTGTGAGTTCAAGGCCTGGTCTACATAGTGAATTCCAGGCCACCTGGGACTATAGGGAGACCCTGTTTCAAAAAGGCAAAAAAAAAAAAAAAAAAAAACCCAAAAAATAGCAAGAAGATGGGGACCTGTATGGACTCTTGGGGTCACAGAGGTCCTGGTGCTGGCCTAGGTCCACCAGGGAAAGGGGAGCACAAGGGAAGGGGACATTTAGGAGGGACCTGGAGGCATGGGTGTACATTTGACAGGAAAGAGGGAATAGGTGATTTTGGATGGAAAGAAGGTAAAGGTTTGGTCATGGGAAAGAGCATGTTTATGCAAAGGAATGGCCTTTGACTGGGCCTCAAAGAAGAAAGAGAAACAAGACAGTGCAAGTTGGAAGACAGCTTGGTTTCCAGTAGAGGGTTAGGCAATGAGCCAGCGCGACTGTGTTTAGAGAGAGAGCTTTCTGGCTGTAGATAACAGTGGTTGGTAAAAGCCCACTGAGGACAGAATTATGTGAGAGGAAGGGCCCTGCAGGGGACTAGGAGAGAGCTCTGAGGCCCTGGAGGGCAGAGATGGTAGGAGAGGAGGAGAGGGTGGGAAGCCAGGCTCAGGATGGGCATAGGTATGAAGATTGGAGATGGGAGCTTCCTGGGTGGCTGGAGGGCCCCTCACCAAGGAGAAGAGGCAGGTAGCAGCAGGTATGTGTGAAGAGTGTGAAGTCAGTTTAGGGTACTCACAAAGTCCCCAAGAAGGAATGTCCCTCCAGAGGCATAGGAGGAAGGTCTGGCCTGAAGGCTAAGATTTGGTGACCAGGGAAAATCAATGGTGCTTTCTGCTGGGGATGAAATCTTGCTAGGGCTGGGGTAACAGAGAGCTGAACAGAGCTGGCTGGGTGGGCCAACCTTCATTGGGTGAGGGATAAGAAATGAGTGGGGAGTGGAAGAAGTGTGAGTTCCTACCTGGTTGGGTACCCTGATGCAGGGCGAGGCCCAGGACCATCGCGATGGTCAGCACCAGGCCCACACTGCCGCTGCCAACAAGGATCCACTTGGTCTGGCTATCCGAGCACCACTTCTTGCAGCTCATGGTGACCCTCACTGAAGGTGACCCTTCCAGACTCCTCACACCCACAGTCCCCCAGGCTCCCTGAAGCTAGAATCCAGTGGGAGACGAGAGCCCTCAACAGCACCTAGTCCTCTCCAGGTCTGGCCACTCCTGCAGCCTGGGCAGAGAGAGTTCAGAAGCCCTGCCCTCCTTCCCTGCCCTCACCCTCTTCCCCTCACCCATTGTGTATCCTAGCAGGTCAAGCAGAAAATCCCGCCACCCCCCAAATGACCTTTGAACATAGCACAAGGGAGTGGAGGGTGCTGGGATGGATCCTCCAACCTTCGTGTGAAAATGGGAGGGCAGGGATCTAGCCTAGCTGGTCTGTGTTTCTGGGGGTCTGGAGCAAACCACTGTCCTTTCCCAGGCCTTGTTTTGCTCACATGAAAGGGAGCAGCTCAGCACTCAGGAGGCAGAGGCAGGAGGATCTCTGTAAGTTCAAGGCCAGCCTGGTCTACAGAGCGAGCTCCAGGCCAACTGGGACCAAAGGAAAACCCTGCCTCAAAAATACAAAGAAAAAAAAAAAAAAAAAAGAAAGAAAGGGAGCAGCCGAATTGAGTCGTCTATTTTCTCCTTTAAATTCTTTCTGCCACGGTCCAGGGCACCCACAGGTCAGGCAAGAGTTCATGAAAAGAACAGATTAGATCTGCCCTAGGGACATGAATTTCCTTCTGTCTGAGATGGCAACTGATAAGGCAGGGCTGAGCAGAAAACTGCTAGTCCTAGCACGCCCCAGGGTTAGTGTAGGCTGCTCAGGTGACGAGAGTTTGGAGAACCGAGTTAGAGACCCACCCTAGGTCGCAGGCTCCAGAGTTTAGATGAGTCAGAGTCAGCCGTGAGGTGTGAAGGAATGCAGTTAGGGGTTCAGAGAGCCAGCAGGGCAGTCCTGACAGGCAAGCTGCTGAATGAGGGGCACAGGACTTGCCTTCATTGGTCATTATACCAACAAAATGGATTTATTGCTTTTCCAGGAAGTTTGTTTCACCTACTTGTCACAACACCACTGCCAAATGGTTCCTGTGTCCCTGTGTCAAAGAAGACACCAAGGCTCCCAGAGATCACTACTTTGTCCCAAGGTCACATTCAAACTTAGGGCCAGCTGCCTCCAGCCTGGTCTTTTCCTGTCCATCCTGATTGTCAATGGGGAATGTGTTGGTTAATCCTGTTACTCCTGGCTGTCAACATGACTGGATCTGGGACTAACAAAAATGAGAAAGAGATCTTCAGATTGGATCATCATGAGCCAGAAGATCCACCCTGAATGGCAGCCGGTACAAAAGGCCACAGTAGAAGGGGGCTCACCCCTCCTTTGCTGCTTGCCTTCCCTCTGACTGGTGAGCTCATCTTGCTGCTCACCAGTGTCAGAGAAGGCAAGCAGCAGTACATATATTCATTCTACCGATTCTGTTTCTTTAGAAACCATTGAGCAATACAGGAAGGGTGACAGGGTCTCCCTGTAGCTCTGGCTGTCCCTGAACGGGATACGTAGACCAGGCTGGCCTTGAACTCACAAGGATCCGTTTGCCTCTGCCTCTGCCTCCCAAGCGCTAGGATTAAAGGCGTGAGCCACCACGCCCGGCTCTCACCTTATTATTTGAGACAGGGTCTCTTCCTGGCTCATTGATAAGGTGAAGCTTAGAGATCCTCCTCTCGTTGCCCAGCACTGGGAATACAAGCATGGACCATCATGCCTGGGCTTTTAGGATCAAAGTCAGGTCCTTGTTCTTGTGCAGCAACCACATACTAAGACATCTCCCCATCCCCCAAAACTTAACCTTTTAAAAAACATTTTTGAGACACAATTGCAATCTTTAACCTAAGAAGGTCTAAGACTCCCTATATAGACAGCAAAATCCCTGCTTCAGCTTCTTTTTTTTTAAAAATTTTTTATTAATTTTATTTATTTCTGTATGTATATGAATGTACTGTCTGCATGCAAGTCTGTGCACCTGTGTCGTGCAATGCCACAGTGGTCAGAAGAGGGTGTCAGATTCCCCTGGAACTGGAGCTCTCCTGGAATTGGAGTTTCAGACGGTTCTCGGCCGCCATGTGGGTGCTGGAGATGGAACCCAGGTCCTCTGTGAGAGCGGTCGGCGCTCTTAACCGCTAGGTCATCTCTCCAGCCCCCATCGGCTTCTTTTTTTTTAATTTTTTTTTTTATTAATTTTATTTATTTCTGTATGTGTATGAATGTACTGTCTGCGTGCAGGTCTGTGCACCCGTGTCGTGCAATGCCGCGGAGGTCAGAAGAGGGTGTCGGATTCCCCTGGAACTGGAGTTCTCCTGGAATTGGAGTTTCAGACGGTTCTCGGCCGCCATGTGGGTGCTGGGGATCGAACCCGGGTCCTCTGTAAGAGCGGTCGGCGCTCTTAACCGCTAGGCCATCTCTCCAGCCCCCCCCCCCATCAGCTTCTTAAGAGCTGGGATGAACAGTCACTACACCTGGCTTAAAACAGTTCTTCTGGTCTAGGAGGGCGTTTCACATTCAGTGTGTAGCTTATTAGGTGGTGGAGACAGTTTAGTGCCAACCTCAGCCACATAGAGAGCTTGAGGCCATCCTAGAAAACAAGAAACTGTCTCAAAAAATCTTTTTTTTTTTTTGAGACAGGGTCTCCCTTTAGTCCCAGCTGGCCTGGAGCTCGCTCCGTAGACCAGGGTGGCCTTGAACTCATAGACCAGGCTGGCCTTGAACTCACAGAGATCTGCCTGCCTCTGCCTCCTGAGTGCAGGGATTAAAGTTGTGCACCACCACACCCAGCACTCAAAAAATCTTTTTTTTTTTTTGGTATTTTTGAGACAGGGTCTCCCTTTAGTCCTAGCTGGCCTGGAGCTCACTCTGTAGACCAGGCTGGCCTTGAACTCACAGAGATCTGCCTGCCTCTGCCTCCCAAGTGCTAGGATCAAAGGCGTGTACCACCACGCCCAGCCTCAAAAAAATCTTTTTAAATGCCAGGGCTATACCTCAGTGGTAGAGCATTTGCCTACCATGTGTGAGGCACTGGGTTCAGTCCCCAGTACAGGAAAAAAGGGGCGGGGGAGATGAGAAGAGGGGGTTTGGGTTCTGATATTATTCTATGTCTCTCTTTGGTGTATGCGTGACATCTTCCATCTCTTTGATCACTACCCACTTTATATATACAGAGGTGGGGTCTTTCACTTGAACACAGAGCTTGCTGATTTGGTCATTTTAGCTGGCCAGCTTGCCCTGGGTATTCTGCCTCTGCCTCTTGAGCACTGGGATTACAGGCAGCTCATCGTGCCCATCCAGTCTTTATGTGGATGCTAAAAATCCAAGCTCAGGTTGTCTTCATATTTGCATGGCAAGTGCTTTGTTCAGTGAGCCATCTCCCAGCCCCATACTACTCTATATCTACATCTGGGTGCTGGTTATCCAGCTGTGCTTCCTCATTGAGAATTGTCAGATTTGACATGCTTAGTTTTCTACATGCATACATGCTTTGATACAGATGCTGGGGCAGGAGGATCAGAAGCTAGCCAGGACTCTGAGACCCTGACCCCCCAAACAAAACAAAGCTAGGCATCAAGGTCCATGGCTTTAATCTCAGTACTTAGGGAGGCAGAGGCAGATGGATTTCTATGAGTTTGAGGCCACCCTGTGTATATGAGTACCAGGCCAGCTAGGGCTACACAGTGAGACTGCTTCCAAACAAACAAATCAGATTAAAACAAAACAAATAACAATAAATCTGGGGGCTGGAGAGATGGCTCAGTGGTTAAGGGCACCAACTACTCTTGCAGAGAACCCAGGTTCAATTCCCAGCACCCACATGGTGGCTAAGAACTGTCTTTAAGCTGGGCATGATGGCACTCACCTTCAATCCCAGTACTCAGGAGGCAGAGGCAGGCAGATCTTTGTGAGTTCAAGGCCAGCCTGGTCTACGGAGTGAGTTCCAGGCCAGCTGGGGCTGCAGGGAGACCTGTCTTTAAAAAAAAAATAAAAAAAAAATATATAAAAAAAAAATAATATATTATATATATATAATATATATATATATGCGGAGAGATGGTTTAGTGTTAAGAGCACTGACTGCTCTTGCAAGGAAGTGCTGACTGCTCTTGTAGAGGAACCGGGGTTCGATTCCCGCACCCACATGGCGGCTAAACTGTCTTTAACCTCCAGTTCCATGGGAATCCGACGCCCTCTTCTGACCTCCACGGCATTGCATGACATGGTGCACAAACCTGCATGCAGACAGTACACTCATACACATAAAAAAAAATGATAATAATAAATCAAATGGGAGAAGAGGCCAGCTGGATGGGCCTGTAGAGGCAGACCGTGAAGGGGCCCCAATGCAGGTCAAAGGGCATGAGGGTGACCCTGCAGACAGTGGGGAAACAATGAAGATATTGCAAAGAAATGAGTTATCAGGGATCCTTCCTTACTGCAGGATGCAGGTGGCTAGAGGGAGGCTATGCCTGGCCTGTGTGACATCAGATGGAAGCCTGGTCCTCCCAGATCACGTGGAGGTGACTTACCATAAAAAAATTATACGTGGGCTGGAGAGATGGCCTACGTGGTTAAGATGCTGACTGTACCGGGTTGTGGTGCGCACGCCTTTAATCCTTGCACTTGGGAGATAGGGCAGGTGATCTTTGTGAGTTCGAGGACAGCCATCTACAGAGGAGTTTCCAGGCCAGCAGGTCTGGGGCCTGTCCAAAAAAGACAAAAAAAAAAAAAAAAAAAAAAAAAAGAAAAAAGAGTGCTGACTGCTCTTGCAGAGGACCCGGGTTCGACCCAACACCCCACATGGTGGGTGAGAACTGTCTTTAACTCCAGTTCCAGGGATTCGACACCCTCTTCTGGACCTCTGGGGCATGCATACACGGGTGCACAAACACCTACATGCAGACAGTACATTCATACACATATAAAAAAAAATAGAAAATTTATTTAAAAAAGGAAAATTATATGTATATCTGATCTATCTGGGCTGTAATTTAGTGTAGAATGCTTGCCAGGCACACGTGGAGCCCTGGATGAATCCCCATCTTTTCAAGCTTTAAACAAAACAAAAAAACTAAAAATGCTAACCTGGCATATGCTTTTAATTCTAACACTAAGAGTGGCAGCAGTTCTATGAGACTGAGGCCAGCCTGGTCTATAAGTGAGTTCCAGGCCAGCTGTGGCTATGGGGAGATAGGGAGACCCTGTTTAAAAAAAAAAAAAAAAGCTAAGCCTGCTGGTTCAGGTCTGTAATGTTAGCTACTAGGGAAGCTGAGTCAGAGGGCTGTTCATATGGCCTGCCTGGTACGAGTAAATTCACATCCAGTCCAGGCAACTTAGACCTTGTCTCAAAAGAAAAAAAAAAGAAGGCTGGAATAACATCTCAGTTGTAGAGGACTTTCATGGCATGCAAGTTCAATCTGGGTTCAATCTTCATTACTGTAAAAAATGAAAGGCCGAGCTGGAGAGATGACCTAGCGGTTAAGAGCACGGACTGCTCTTGCAGAGGGACCCGGGTTCCGATCCCTGCACCCACATGGTGGCTGAGAACGTCTTTGGCTCCAGTTCCAGGGGAATCAGGCCTCTTCTGCCTCCGCTGCATTGCAACTGGTGCAAACCTCATGCAGGCATACATTCATACACATAAAAAGTAAAATAAATAAAAATAGAAAAAACACTCATTCCATGGCAAATATGAGTGATCATTGCTGGAAACACAGTTTCAAGTTACCCCAAATGACATTTCCACCACCAGGAAAGGCTATGTGGATTTTTATGGTGCCATAAAGCACAATCATACAATATAGGTGGGCTACAACAGGGTAGGAAATCTCTGCATGTAAAGGCTGCCTTACTGAATTCTTAGTGTTAGAGCTGGGGGGCCCTGTGCCAAGCTTAGAGATACTTTCCAGGAGTTTCATGGAAGTCAAAGGGATGTTAGGTCACATGAACAGTCTGACAGTAAGCGGCCATTAGAAGGAACAGAGGACCCAGCATGGTGGCACGTGCCTGTAACCAAACACTTGGAAGCTGAGCAGGAGGATTGTCAAATTTGAGGCTATACTTAGCAAGATCTTGTCCCAAAAGTTAAAAAGGGCTTTTGAGCCTTGGACCTGTCCCAGTCCTCCAGTTTACTTTTCATTCTTCTTGGAGTGCCCCCTTCCCTCTCCTTTAAAATAAACAATATTTCCCATCCTTAAATAAATGGCTGGAGGTGCAGTTCACTGAGGGGAGGGTTTGCTTAACAGGAGTAAGGCCCTAGGTTCAGTCTTCAGTACTGAAAAATAAATAAGTGGGGGTTGGGGTAAAGCTGGCCACATCATTTGGGCTCTGGAAGTGGCAGCATCTGTCCCTCCAGTCATGAAGTTCTAGCCAGAAACAGTTGAGCCCTCTCTAGTCTCTACTACAGATGCAGCTTCTGAGAACTCTAGCTCACCATGAGGACTGGAGTTAGGACTGAGAGACAGGGGTGGAGGGACGAGACCGATTTAGAGGTGAAGCAAAAAGACTTGGTGGCTGTCCTTGCAGGAGGCCTGGAGGAGAGGAAAGACTCAGACAGGTCTCTGGGAGGCTCGTCAGAAGGGACTGTTTCCAGAAGTTTCAGGGAAGTGTTTTAAATAATAAAGATTCTTTGCAGGTTTTGATAATAAGTGCGAGAGACGTTTGTCTTTTTTTTTTTTCTTTTTATTTTTTTATGTGTTGAGTGTATGCATGCTATGTAGTAAGTGCACCCATGTGTGCAATGTGCGCAGAGTCAGAGAAGGCATTGGATTCCCATGGAACTGGAGTTACAGAAATTGCGTGTGCCAGTGTAATGCTGGGAATGAACCCAGGTCCTCTGGTGAGAGCAAACCAGTGCTCTTTTAAAAAAAATTTATTTCTTATTATTTTTTTATGTGTAGGAGTGACTGCTGCACGTAGGTGTGGAATGCAACCCGGGTCATGCATGCCTCGGAGGTCAGAAGAGGGGTCGGATTCCTCTGGAACTGAGTAAAGACGGGTCTTTTAGCGCATGGTGGGCACTGGGAATCGAACCTGGGTCATCTGAAAGAGCGGTCGGTGCTCTTAACCCGCTGAGCCATCTCTCCAGCCCCACAACTAGTGCTCTTAACCACTGAGCCTCTCCCAGCTTGGAGAAGTTTTCTTTTTAAAATTTTTTTTTTTAAAGTTTGGAGAGATTGCTTAGTCGGTTGAAGAGTGCTGATTGCTCTTGCAGAGGACTGGGTTCAATCCCCAGCACCCACATGGTGGCTGAGATCCTTCTAAATTCGGTTCCAGGGAATCTGACACCCTTCTGACCTCTGTGCATTGCAGACAGGGTACAACACTACATGCAGACAGATACATCATACCATAAAAAAGTACAGGTTCTGTGTGGTGCGGGGGTATGCATAACACAAAGTCTCGGACCCATGTGGGTGCCATGGCACAGACATAGTGTACACACACACACACAAAGAGCTGTTAAAAGCTCCTATAGCGCGCCGGGCATGGTGGCACACGCATTTAATCCTAGCACTTGGGAGGCAGAGGCAGTGGTCTTGTGAGTTCAAGGCCAGCCTGGTCTACATAGCGAGTTCCAGACACCGGAGCTACAGGGAGACCGGTCTCAAAAAGACCAAAAAAAAAAAAAAATTTAAAGCCCTATCATCAACTGTACATGATGCTATTATCATGCACGATGGTGTGTGTGTGTGTGGTGGGTTGTGTGTGTGTGTGGTGTGTGGTGTAGAAAGGATGCTAAGCAGGTCTGATGAGGCTGATTCCTGGGCAGTGTGTCTCTGAACAGTCTCATATCTGAGAATATCCTGAGATTTACTGAAAACAAGAATACAGCCTTATGCATCGTTCCAGTCTCATTTTGTAAATGAAGCATTTCTAATCTTGTCCCTGTGACCCTAATCATCTTAGTAAAATGATGTTCTTGGGAGAGATAGCCACGGGCTCTCATTTCCTGGGCACCGAATCTACATCACACAGGATCTGCATCTCTGGGCTCTGCCCTCCGCCCTTCCCGGCTCCTTATCTGCACCTGGATGAGGCAGGGTGGAGCAGGTAAAAGCTCAAGGACTTGAGCTCCCTGGATCTTTGCTCTTGACCTTTCCTCATCAGGGACTGCCTGGCTCCAAAGCACTTGTGACCCCAGATAAACAGAGGTACAAGCACACATGGTGAGGAGCTTTTCTGAGGTGTTTTGAGTACTCAGGGGAGGAGCTCAGTCTTCATTTGAGTGAGGTGCTGTCTACGTTCTGAGGGGCTCTGAAGATACATCCTCTGCTCCTCTCCTGTGTGGGCAAGAGTAGATACCCTATTGGCTGGGGGGCTTCCGGATTATGGTGACCTCACAAAGACCATAACTCCAACCTGGGCTGGGGGGAGCCCAGGTAAGCTGAGGGGAGGGTCTGGGAAAGTACCAGGGGTGGAGGTCAGCCTTCATAACCTCTACAACCTCGACCCCAAGCCCCCAGGTATAAGTCTCCCGTGCTGGCTGTAATTCCAATTAGTACTTCATACCTTTGGATTAAAGTTGCATTTTCTGTTACCGAGTGGATATCCCAGGTGGAGGTAACCCAAGAGCAGGCCAAGGCTCTCAGGGACAGTTTAGCTATCAAGAGTGAGGAGTAGGTGATTAGGGAATGTGATGGGAAAGGGAGTGCGAAGACTCAGCAGTGACATCACAGACTGGGAGACCGGAAGTAGAGGACCTGGAACCAGACAGGAAGTAGAGGACCTGGAACCAGACGGCTGGCTCCTTTTCTCACACAGGAGAGGAAGGATGGTGTAGGTGGATATTTGTGGAAGGCTGGCTGAGGGTCAGATGCTGTAAGCATCCCTTTAGGGGGACTTTCCCATTTGAACTATGGAGAAAGATACTCAGAATGGCAGGGCTGCCTGGGAATGCTACATAGTAGTTGACAAACAACAGGATTTTTTTTTTTTTCTGGTTTTTGCTGAGCATTGTGGTGCAACAGCCTAAGCTACACTGTAATTCTTAAGTCAGCCTTGGGTTACATCATAGGACCTTGCCTAAAAACCCCAAAATGATAAAAAACAACGTCCCCATTTTTTTGGTGGGGGGTTTTTTTTTTTTTTTTTTTTGGGTTTCTTTTTTTTTTTATTTTATTGTGCGAGTGTTATGCCTGCTGTATGTAAGTGTACACTATATGGTGCAGTGCCCAGGATGTCAGAAGAGGTTGCATCCCCTGGAACTGTAGTTACAGATTGGTTGTTAGCTGCCATGTGGGTGCTAGGGAATCAAACCTGGGTCCTCTCAAGAGCAGCTAGGCTCTTTAACTGTTGATGCCACCTCTCCAGTCCTATTAAATGTTTCTTGCACACACAGGAGTATACACATACAAAGCCCAGCAAAACAAGGAAAATTTGGGAGTTGGTATGTTTATTACTTTGATTGTGATGGTGATATCTTATATCTGCACTTGTCCAAAACTCATCAAAATATATACATTTAATCTATATAACTAAATATATAATTAAATGCAGGCACTTTGTTTTTGTGAACCAGGATTTCATGTAATCCATGCTGGTTTTGAAGTCTCCTGTCTCTCGCCTCCCAAGTGCTGGGGTTCAGATGCGTGACAGCCCCTGCATCTGCGGGGAGGGCAGCCTCCCCTTGATAACTAAGGCCTGTGTATGGTTGTGGTTGGGGTGGGGTGCATGCTTCACAAGAACCAATGCTTGGAAAGCACAAGGCTACTTATACTGAAGTCCTGACTGTCCTTTGCCACAGTCTCTGGGAGAGAGGAATAGAAGGGGTAACATGGAAAGCCTTCTGCAGGCCATGTCCTCTGTTGCAGACCTATTAGAATATTGTAATGTCCCTGTAAAAGAGGAGCTGCACCCCTGAAGAGGACAGGGCCTGCTCCTGTCCAGGTTTACTCAAGACTAGTATGATGAACTGGCATATGAACTCAGGGTTATATGACTCCAAGGGCATGGCCCTTCAAAAGCCAAGCCATACAGATGTCCAAGCAAGGTTGATGGAGTACGCAAATGATTCTGGGAGCCAGTGTGGTGAATGAATGAATGAATGAATGAGAAATAATAGGTGTGGAAGTGAGGTAGCTGAAAGAATGAATGAACCAAGGGCTGGAGAGATGGCCTAGAGTAGAGCCGACCGCTCTTACAGAGGAACCCGGGTTCGAGTCCCCAGCACACACATGGCGGGCCGAGAACTGGATTTGAACTCCAATTCCAGGAGAACTCCAGTTCCAGTGGAACCAACAAACCCTCGTCTGACCTCCCGGTCATGCACGACACGGGGTGCACAGAACACCTGACATGCAGACAGTACATTCATAACATACAGANGCCTGTACATTTAATTGCTTGTGCTTTGTTAGTAGGATTATAAAGGTACCCCTGGATAAGCTGTCAACCCATGAAGGGGAACAACCTGAACAGACTAGAGTCCAAAATGACATCTCCACAGCAAATAGACTGTTTTGCTTCTCACCCACTTGTGCCCCTTTCCCAAAGCCTAGGGAACAACTTGCATAAGAGGAGGCATGGTAGAATGTAGGGCTGTGGAGAGATTGGGGTGAATCGTGAGACTACAGGAATATAGATTGGACTCCTATTTGATCAACATGCTTGTGCATACAAGCTTCTCCAACTCGACTATGGGAACCTTGGGCTGTTCAAAATTTGGACATAGATACTTACAAATTGGTTTTACATGAATGTTACATTCATTGCTTATGCTTAATAATTTGGCTCACTTCAAAAAAAATGCACCAATTACCTAATTGTATGGCAAACTGAGCAACGGCAACGTTATCTGAAAACAACTGTGCTCTTATATTGTAGAATCCCTTAAAAATAAACAAATAAAGAAAAAAATTTTAAAAAGAAATGCAAAAATTAAATAAAATTAATTATAAAGTTCAAAAACAAATAAATAAATGACTTAACAGTAGAACTCAAGACTCTGGGAAGGCAAGAACAAACCAAAGCCAAACCTAGCAGAGGAGAAGAAATAACAAAAATCAGAGCTGAAATTAATGAAACAGAAACAGGGAAAACAATAAAAATGTTCTCCCAAATCAAACACATTTTCCTTATGCGTTCATCTGTTGATGAACACCTAGCTGGTTGCTTTTTAGTTACTGTGAATAGTGAAGCAATAAAAATATATGTGCAAGGGGCTGGAGAGATGGCCTGGCAGTTAACAGTGCCGACTGATCTCTGTGGCTATACCACCCTGGAAAAAAGAAAAAAAAAAAGAAAAAAGAGTGCTGACTGCTCTTGCAGAGGACCCGGGTTCGACCCCCAGCACCCACATGGTGGCTGAGAACTGTCTTTAACTCCAGTTCCAGGGGATTCCGACACCCTCTTCTGACCTCTGCGGCATTGCATGACACGGGTGCACAAACCTACATGCAGACAGTACATTCATACACATATAAAAATAAATAAAAAATTTTATTTAAAAAAGGAAATTATATGTATATCTGTATCTATTCTGGGGCTGTAATTTAGTGATAGAATGCTTGCCAGGCACACGTGGAGCCCTGGATGAATCCCCATCTTTTCAAGCTTTAAAACAAAACAAAAAACTTAAAAATGCTAAACCTGGCATATGCTTTTAATTCTAACACTAGAGAGGCAGGCAGATCTCTATGAGACTGAGGCCAGCCTGGTCTATATAGTGAGTTCCAGGCCAGCTGTGGCTATGGGGAGATAGGGAGACCCTGTTTAAAAAAAAAAAAAAAGCTAAGCCTGCTGGTTCAGGTCTGTAATGTTAGCTACTAGGGAAGCTGAGTCAGGAGGGCTGTTCATGGCCTGCCTGGGTACAGAGTAAATTCACATCCAGTCCATGCAACTTAGACCTTGTCTCAAAATAAAAAGAAGGCTGGAAATACAACTCAGTTGTAGAGGACTTTCATGGCATGCAAGTTCAATCTGGGTTCAATCTTCATTACTGTAAAAAATAGAAAGGCCGAGCTGGAGAGATGACCTAGCGGTTAAGAGCACGGACTGCTCTTGCAGAGGACCCGGGTTCGATCCCTAGCACCCACATGGTGGCTGAGAACCGTCTTTGGCTCCAGTTCCAGGGGGAATCACACACCCTCTTCTGACTTCCGTGGCATTGCACAAACCTGCATGCAGGCAGTACATTCATACACATAAAAAGTAAATAAATAAAAATAGAAAAACCACTCATTCCATGGCAAATATGAGTGATCATTGCTTGGAAACACAGTTTCAAGTTACCCCAAATGACATGTTCCACCACAGGAAAGGCTATGTGGATTTTTATGGTGCCATAAAGCACAATCATACAATATAGGTGGGCTACAACAGGGTAGGAAATCTCTGCATGTAAAGGCTGCCTTACTGAATTCTTAGTGTTAGAGCTGGGGGGCCCTGTGCCAAGCTTAGAGATACTTTCCAGGAGTTTCATGGAAGTCAAAGGGATGTTAGGTCACATGAACAGTCTGACAGTAAGCGGCCATTAGAAGGAACAGAGGACCCAGCATGGTGGTACGTGCCTGTAATCCAAACACTTGGGAAGCTGAGGCAGGAGGATTGTCAAATTTGAGGCTATACTTAGCAAGATCTTGTCCCAAAAGTTAAAAAGGGCTTTTGAGCCTTGGACCTGTCCCAGTCCTCCAGTTTACTTTCATTCTCTGGAGTGCCCCTTCCTTCTCCTTTAAAATAAACAATATTTCCATCCGTAAATAAATGGCCGGAGGTGCAGTTCACTGAGGGGAGGGTTTGCTTAACAGGAGTAAGGCCCTAGGTTCAGTCTTCAGTACTGAAAAATAAATAAGTGGGGGTTGGGGTAAAGCTGGCCACATCATTTGGGCTCTGGAAGTGGCAGCATCTGTCCCTCCAGTCATGAAGTTCTAGCCAGAAACAGTTGAGCCCTCTCTAGTCTCTACTACAGATGCAGCTTCTGAGAACTCTAGCTCACCATGAGGACTGGAGTTAGGACTGAGAGACAGGGGTGGAGGGACGAGACCGATTTAGAGGTGAAGCAAAAAGACTTGGTGGCTGTCCTTGCAGGAGGCCTGGAGGAGAGGAAAGACTCAGACAGGTCTCTGGGAGGCTCGTCAGAAGGGACTGTTTCCAGAAGTTTCAGGGAAGTGTTTTAAATAATAAAGATTCTTTGCAGGTTTGATAAATAAGTGCGGAGACAGTTTTCTTTTTTCTTTTTATTTTTTTATGTGTATGAGTGTATTGCATGCATATGTGTAAGTGCACCCATGTTGTGCAATGTGCGCAGAGTCAGAAGAAGGCATTGGATTCCCATGGAACTGGAGTTACAGACAATTGCTGCCATGTAAGTGCTGGGAATTGAACCCAGGTCCTCTGTGAGAGCAACCAGTGCTCTTTTAAAAATTTATTTATTATTTTTTTATGTGTATGAGTGTACTGTCTGCACGTAGGTTGGTGCACCCGGGTCATGCAATGCCTCGGAGGTCAGAAGAGGGCGTCGGATTCCTCTGGAACTGAAGTTAAGGACGGGTCTTAGCTGCCATGTGGGCACTGGGAATCGAACCTGGGTCATCTGAAAGAGCGGTCGGTGCTCTTAACCGCTGAGCCATCTCTCCAGCCCCACAACTAGTGCTCTTAACCACTGAGCCATCTCTCCAGCTTGAGACAGTTTTCTTTTTAAAATTTTTTACATTTTCTGGGGCTGGAGAGATGGCCTAGCGGTTAAGAGTGCTGATTGCTCTTGCAGAGGACCTGGGTTCAATCCCCAGCACCCACATGGTGGCTGAGAACCGTCTTTAACTCTAGTTCCAGGGGAATCTGACACCCTTTTCTGACCTCTGTGGCATTGCAGGACCCGGGTGCACAAACCTACATGCAGACAGTACATTCATACACATAAAAAAATTTTTACATTTTCTGTGTGTGTGCGTGTGTATGCATAAACACTCAAATTGTTCTCTGACCTCCATGTGGGTGCCATGGCACATACATTAGTGTACACACACACACACAAAATGGCTGTTTTAAAGCTCCTATCATCGCCGGGCATGGTGGCACACGCATTTAATCCTAGCACTTGGGAGGCAGAGGCAGGTGGATCTTTGTGAGTTCAAGGCCAGCCTGGTCTACATAGCGAGTTCCAGGACAGCCGGAGCTACAAGGGAGACCCTGTCTCAAAAAGACCAAAAAAAAAAAAAATTTAAAGCTCCTATCATCAACTGTACATGATGCTATTATCATGCACTGATGGTGTGTGTGTGTGTGTGTGTGTGTGTGTGTGTGTGTGTGTGTGTGTGTGACTAAGGATGCTAAGCAGGTCTGATGAGGCTGATTCCTGGGCAGTGTGTCTCTGAACAGTCTCATATCTGAGAATATCCTGAGATTTACTGAAAACAAGAATACAGCCTTATGCATCGTTCCAGTCTCATTTTGTAAATGAAGCATTTCTAATCTTGTCCCTGTGACCCTAATCATCTTAGTAAAATGATGTTCTTGGGAGAGATAGCCACGGGCTCTCATTTCCTGGGCACCGAATCTACATCACACAGGATCTGCATCTCTGGGCTCTGCCCTCCGCCCTGCCCGGCTCCTTATCTGCACCTGGATGAGGCAGGGTGGAGCAGGTAAAAGCTCAAGGACTTGAGCTCCCTGGATCTTTGCTCTTGACCTTTCCTCATCAGGGACTGCCTGGCTCCAAAGCACTTGTGACCCCAGATAAACAGAGGTACAAGCACACATGGTGAGGAGCTTTTCTGAGGTGTTTTGAGTACTCAGGGGAGGAGCTCAGTCTTCATTTGAGTGAGGTGCTGTCTACGTTCTGAGGGGCTCTGAAGATACATCCTCTGCTCCTCTCCTGTGTGGGCAAGAGTAGATACCCTATTGGCTGGGGGGCTTCCGGATTATGGTGACCTCACAAAGACCATAACTCCAACCTGGGCTGGGGGGAGCCCAGGTAAGCTGAGGGGAGGGTCTGGGAAAGTACCAGGGGTGGAGGTCAGCCTTCATAACCTCTACAACCTCGACCCCAAGCCCCCAGGTATAAGTCTCCCGTGCTGGCTGTAATTCCAATTAGTACTTCATACCTTTGGATTAAAGTTGCATTTTCTGTTACCGAGTGGATATCCCAGGTGGAGGTAACCCAAGAGCAGGCCAAGGCTCTCAGGGACAGTTTAGCTATCAAGAGTGAGGAGTAGGTGATTAGGGAATGTGATGGGAAAGGGAGTGCGAAGACTCAGCAGTGACATCACAGACTGGGAGACCGGAAGTAGAGGACCTGGAACCAGACAGGAAGTAGAGGACCTGGAACCAGACGGCTGGCTCCTTTTCTCACACAGGAGAGGAAGGATGGTGTAGGTGGATATTTGTGGAAGGCTGGCTGAGGGTCAGATGCTGTAAGCATCCCTTTAGGGGGACTTTCCCATTTGAACTATGGAGAAAGATACTCAGAATGGCAGGGCTGCCTGGGAATGCTTACATAGTAGTTGACAACAACAGGATTTTTTTTTTTTCGTGGTTTTTGCTGAGCATGGTGGTGCATACAGCCTAAGCTACACTGTAATTCTTAAGTCAGCCTTGGGTTACATCATAGGACCTTGCCTAAAAACCCCAAAATGATAAAAAACAACGTCCCCATTTTTTTGGTGGGGGGTTCTGTCTTTAGTGTTTTGGGCATGGATTTCTTTTTTTTTATTTTATGTGTGCGAGTGTTATGCCTGCATGTATGTAAGTGTACTAGTATGGTGCAGTGCCCAGGGATGTCAGAAGAGGTTGCATCCCCTGGAACTGTAGTTACAGATGGTTGTTAGCTGCCATGTGGGTGCTAGGAATCAAACCTGGGTCCTCTGCAAGAGCAGCTAGGGCTCTTAACTGTTGATCCACCTCTCCAGTCCTATTAAATGTTCTTGCACACACAGGAGTATACACATACAAAGCCCAGCAAAACAAGGAAAATTTGGGAGTTGGTATGTTTATTACTTTGATTGTGATGGTGATATCTTATATCTGCACTTGTCCAAACTCATCAAAATATATACATTAAATATATACACTAAATATATACATTAAATGCAGGCACTTTGTTTTTGTGAACCAGGATTTCATGTAATCCATGCTGGTTTTGAAGTCTCCTGTCTCTCGCCTCCCAAGTGCTGGGGTTACAGATGCGTGACAGTCCCTGCATCTGTGGGGAGGGCATGCCTCCCCTTGATAACTAAGGCCTGTGTATGGTTGTGGTTGGGGTGGGGTGCATGCTTCACAAGAACCAATGCTTGGAAAGCACAAGGCTACTTATACTGAAGTCCTGACTGTCCTTTGCCACAGTCTCTGGGAGAGAGGAATAGAAGGGGTAACATGGAAAGCCTTCTGCAGGCCATGTCCTCTGTTGCAGACACTATTAGAATAATGTAATGTCCCTGTAAAAGAGAGAGCTGCACCCCTGAAGAGGACAGGGCCTGTCTCCTGTCCAGGTTTACTCAGACTAGTATGATGAACTGGCATATGAACTCAGGGTTATATGACTCCAAGGGCATGGCCCTTCAAAAGCCAAGCCATACAGATGCCCAAGCAAGGTTGATGGAGTACGCAAATGATTCTGGGAGCCAGTGTGTGAATGAATGAATGAATGAATGAATGAATGAGAAAGTAATAGGTGTGGAAGTGAGGTAGCGAAAGAATGAATGACCAAGGGCTGGAGAGATGGCCTAGAGGTTAAGAGCACGACCGCTCTTACAGAGGACCCGGGTTCGATCCCCAGCACCCACATGGCGGCCGAGAACTGTCTGAAACTCCAATTCCAGGAGAACTCCAGTTCCAGGGGAATCCAACACCCTCTTCTGACCTCCGCGGCATTGCACGACACGGGTGCACAAACCTATAGGCAGACAGTACATTCCATACACAGACAAGAAATATGAAAATTAAAAAAAAAAGAATGAATGAACCAAACAAAAGATAATTTAGCGAAAATCACAAAACAGATTTACAGAACAGACCTTTGTGTCCACGGTTCTATATTAGACATTAGAAAGTTTAGGCAGTGAGTAGCTGGCCATGGTGGGCGCACGTCTTTAATCCTAGCACTTGGGAGGCAAGAGCGAGCAGATCTCTGTGAGATTAAGGCCACGTGGCACAAGTGAGTGTCACAGGACAGCTGGTGCTACAGGGACGAGACCCTGGTAGCAAAAGAAAAAAAAAAAAAGAAAAGAAATTAGCAGTGATCAAGGTGCAGTTCCTGCTTGCACTGAGCTTATTGCCTGTGGGGAAGCAAAAGGGAGCACAATGCCCTGAAAGTTTTCAGGTAATTCTCATCTATTGGGGGGACATGAAAGAGTGAAGTAGGAGAGGCTAGGGGAGAGGTGACAAGCCTGTGGAAGGCCCAGACCTTCCAGGATGGAATGGGGGAGGGGTGTTAGTAAAGGGGACCTGACACAGAAGAGTCTTTTGGACTCTGCTAACAAATGGGGGCTGTATTCTAAGGACACCAGGAAGCCATGAATGGGTTTAGCCAGGGGGCGCATGGTGTAGGGACTGTCTTAGTCTCTTGCCTTGCCTTAACTTCCTTTTTTTTTTTCTTCCCAGGGATACACTCCTGCTTAAGAACACCATACTAGCCGGGAGTGGTGGCGCACGCCTTTAATCCTAGCACTTGGCAGGCAGAGGCGGTGGATTCGTTTGAGGGTTCCAGGCCAGCCTGGTCTACAGAGTGAGTTCTCAGAGCAGCTGGGGCTGCAGGGAGACCTGTCCTAAAAGAAAAAAAAAAAAAAACATACGTGCAGGTGAGCTGACCTTATCATTTTCGCAGGGGGGTGGTCCAGGGTTGGGGCTGGGTATCACCTGATGGAAGAGTTCACCCACAGTTAGAGTGCTGTGCAAAGTAGGTCCCATTTTGGTGGTGGTGGTATGCAGGAGGCTCTGCTAAGGTGGCTTTGAGACTCAGTGCTGTGACTACTTTCAGAGTAGTTCTAATGACTTGGGAGTTTGTATCTGGCCTGGACAACCCCAAGACTCAGGGAGACTTGTTGGTAAATTGAGGTCAGCAAGTCACATGGTACTGCCTGAAAATTGGGTAACCCGTGAGAGAGTGTTTCCTTCTTTTGTACCTTCAAGTGGGAGAGATTCCCAATTTTTTAAATTTTTATTTATTTATTTCTTTATTTTATGTATATGAATGTACTGTCTGGCATGCAAGTCTGGTGCACCTGTGTCGGCAATGCCGGCGGGTCGATAGGGTGTCAGATTTACCCTGGAACTATGGAGTTCGAATGACAGTTTCAGACGGTCGCCCCTGTGGGTGCTTGGAATGGAAAAACCAGGTCCTCTGCGAGAGCATTCGTCGCTGCCTAACAACCGCATAGGCATTCTCCAGACCCATAGATTTCCCAATGTTTATAGATTGCACTGTTCTGGGAGTTTGGACATGCCCTGGCTCCAAGATTCCCACTTCTTCCTCTCCCTCCTTCCCCGGTTCTTATTTCTCTAACGTTCTTCTCCCGCGCTTTCCTCCCCATCTCTTTTCTAAGCCCTTCCCTCCTTCCGTTCCTTCCTTCCTTCCTTCCATCCTTCCTTCCTTCCTTCCTTCCTTCCTTCCTTCCTTCCTTCCTTCCTTTCTTTCTTTCTTTCTTTCTTTCTTTCTTTCTTTCTTTCTTTCTTTCTTTCTTTCGACAGGATCTCATCATGTATCCAAGGCTGACCTCAAACTATCCTTCTGTTTTATCCTCCTGAGTTGAGTGCTGGGATTATAGGTGTGATCCGCTATGTCAGAGAAGGAACTATCTACGACATGGAATGGAGAGAGTGAGGAAAGGAGAGCAGGGTGTGATGTGGCTCGGAAGGTGGGCTGGACATGGCCACCAATGCCCCATTAGTCACAGCAAGAGGGCCTCTGTCTAAGGATGACAGGGAGCCAGGTTGTAGCAGGTTTCATTCATCTTCTCTCAGGAGTGCCACAGGGAGCCCTGCAGTCACCAAGTGAAGAGAGGGGCAGTGGCACTGAGTCTTCCAGACTGGACATGGCCCTGCACGAAGACTAAGAGACAACACCGAGTCCCAGCTCCTCCGAGGTTCCCAGGATAGTCTCCAGCACCATGCCTGGGCCCACCCCAGACCTGGCCCTTGCTCCTCTCCCTGCTCCTGGCTTGGCTCGCACTCCATCTCTTCATCCAGCTCTGAGTCCTGACCCAGAGGGCACCCCCGGCCTAGCGTCTGATGTCATTCCCAGCCCCAATACCAGTGGAGCTCCAGCTCCAGCCTCCCTCCAGATTGACAACTGCTCTGTGAAAAATATGGACCAGGATTTGAACCACATCTCCAGGCCGGGGTCAGCAGGGACTCTCTGCTCAGTCTCACATCTAGCATGGAACCCTAGCTCTACCCAGACTACTAATCCAAGTCTAGGGAACCCATCTAAGCTGGGGTCTGAGGATACCCTCCCAGCCCTCTCAAACAAAGCTTTTGATTTGGGGCAGAATAACTCTAATCCTTGCAGACCTGAGCCAAACCCATTTGTAAGGGCCCTTTCCAGAGATGCCTTGGTCCGGGGCCACAGCGTCTCCAGGAAGGGCTCACAAGTGCCCCTTCTTCAAGCCTCCAATTCTTCTATAGATCTTATACCCTCTGGAAACGTGTCTAAGCTAAACCTGGGTATAGGCTCAAGCCCAAATGAGAGCATCACATTGACCTCACGAAGCATCTTTACATCTGTTTCCAAAGAAGCTTGGAGTGCAACCTGGAGGACAGGCTCCAGGGGGTCCATCAGCAGCCAGCCCAAGCCTGGTCTGAATGTGACTGTCATTCAAACCTCACATGTCAGCCTGCTTCCTGGCTCTAGCAACAGTCTCAGTGAGCACTCTAGTGCCCGGGTACCCAACTCCACTCTCTCTCCATCCTCCTGCATGACACTGATCTTGGGTGCAGAGACTTTAAGCATGGACTCAAGCTTCATGGTGAGTGATACCTCTACTCTGACCCTGAACAGCCAGAGGGATTATTCAGAGGTCAACAGCATCCGCACCATGCCCCTGGAGGTGGAGGAGAACCTGGAGAAGTGGGGTGAAATAGCCAGCCTGCAGGATGCCACAGGCTTGGCCTTCCGCAGCCCTCCTGAAGGTAAGACAGAGGAGGCAGCCTAGAAGGACTCTGCATTCGAAGAGGGGAGGGGAGAGGAGAGCGAAGGAAGCCATTAGCAGGTGGCAGCACAATGGTAGTTGTCACTGCACTCTAGCCCACCACCTTGGCCAGCTGTATGACTTGGGGCAAGCTATTTAGCCTCTGAGTGTTAGTTCTTCCTTTTTGTCTTTTTTGAGACAGGGTCTCTCTGTAGCCCCAGCTGTCCTGGAATTCACTATGTAGACCAGGTTGGTCTTGAACTCACAGAGATCTGCCTGCCTCTGCCGTCCAACTGCTGGGATTAAAGGTGTGTGCCACCACTCCCAGCAGAGTGTTAGTATCTTTACTGTAACACCATATGATAATGCCTTCAGCGAGCCTCTGCATGAGTTAGTGGTGGATTTCTGCATGGGTTAGTGGTGGATTTCTGCATAGGTTAGTGGTGGATTTCTGCATGGGTTGGTGGTGGATTTCTGCATGGGTTGGTGGTGGATTTCTGCATGGGTTAGTGGTAGAGTTCTGCATGGGTTAGTGGTGGATTTCTGCATGGGTTAGTGGTGGATTTCTGCATGGGTTGGTGGTGGATTTCTGCATGGGTTGGTGGTGGATTTCTGCATGGGTTGGTGGTGGATTTCTGCATGGGTTGGTGGTGGATTTCTGCATGGGTTGGTGGTGGATTTCTGCATGGGTTGGTGGTGGATTTCTGCATGGGTTGGTGGTGGATTTCTGCATGGGTTGGTGGTGGATTTCTGCATGGGTTGGTGGTGGATTTCTGCATGGGTTGGTGGTGGATTTCTGCATGGGTTGGTGGTGGATTTCTGCATGGGTTGGTGGTGGATTTCTGCATGGGTTGGTGGTGGATTTCTGCATGGGTTGGTGGTGGATTTCTGCATGGGTTGGTGGTGGATTTCTGCATGGGTTGGTGGTGGATTTCTGCATGGGTTGGTGGTGGATTTCTGCATGGGTTGGTGGTGGATTTCTGCATGGGTTGGTGGTGGATTTCTGCATGGGTTGGTGGTGGATTTCTGCATGGGTTGGTGGTGGATTTCTGCATGGGTTGGTGGTGGATTTCTGCATGGGTTGGTGGTGGATTTCTGCATGGGTTGGTGGTGGATTTCTGCATGGGTTGGTGGTGGATTTCTGCATGGGTTGGTGGTGGATTTCTGCATGGGTTGGTGGTGGATTTCTGCATGGGTTGGTGGTGGATTTCTGCATGGGTTGGTGGTGGATTTCTGCATGGGTTGGTGGTGGATTTCTGCATGGGTTGGTGGTGGATTTCTGCATGGGTTGGTGGTGGATTTCTGCATGGGTTGGTGGTGGATTTCTGCATGGGTTGGTGGTGGATTTCTGCATGGGTTGGTGGTGGATTTCTGCATGGGTTGGTGGTGGATTTCTGCATGGGTTGGTGGTGGATTTCTGCATGGGTTGGTGGTGGATTTCTGCATGGGTTGGTGGTGGATTTCTGCATGGGTTGGTGGTGGATTTCTGCATGGGTTGGTGGTGGATTTCTGCATGGGTTGGTGGTGGATTTCTGCATGGGTTGGTGGTGGATTTCTGCATGGGTTGGTGGTGGATTTCTGCATGGGTTGGTGGTGGATTTCTGCATGGGTTGGTGGTGGATTTCTGCATGGGTTGGTGGTGGATTTCTGCATGGGTTGGTGGTGGATTTCTGCATGGGTTGGTGGTGGATTTCTGCATGGGTTGGTGGTGGATTTCTGCATGGGTTGGTGGTGGATTTCTGCATGGGTTGGTGGTGGATTTCTGCATGGGTTAGTGGTGGATTTCTGCATGGGTTAGTGGTGGATTTCTGCATGGGTTGGTGGTGGATTTCTGCATGGGTTAGTGGTGGATTTCTGCATGGGTTAGTGGTGGATTTCTGCATGGGTTGGTGGTGGATTTCTGCATGGGTTGGTGGTGGATTTCTGCGTGGATTGGTGGTGGATTTCTGCATGGGTTGGTGGTGGATTTCTGCATGGGTTGATGGTGGATATCTGCATGGGTTCTGAAGGTGAGATTTAGGTTCTCATGCTTGTGGAATGAGCACTTTACTGACTGAACTATCTCCTCAGCCTTTCTACCAATATTGTGATCTTAAAAAATTATAATGGCTTCTAAGTATGGTGACAGAGCTGTGACCCTTGCACAAAATGCAATCACCATAAAGCAAGGCATGAATATTTACATACAGCTGCATCAAATTTGCACACTCCATTCAAGTGAGGCCAACTGTCCCAGCACTGAGCTTTAGTCCAGGATTCTGTTCAGAGTCTAGGGGTTCTGTCTGGCCTGTTGGGTCTCTGGCATCTTTGTGAAGAATGTGAGGCTTACCAGGTGCAGTTGAAAATCACCTCCTGTTACCTCCTCTCCCTAAACCCTCAGAGGAGCCATGATCTTCCTTGCTAGGGCCTTCAGGACCCTACCGGGTCAGTCTCCCTGTTCACTTCCCCAGCTGTATGACCTCTGTTCTCTTCTCATTTGTGGCACTGTCCACACTGGCATCTGTCCAGTCCTCGTTCTGGTCAGGGCCTTGGCATGGGTGGCTTCCTCCAGCCCAGTCATTGTTCCTTTACTGTTGCCCCCCAGGCTCCCTTCCCAGCCCTCAGGAGGCAGAGGCAGGTGGATCTCTGTGAAATGGAGGCCAGCCTGGTCTACATGGTTAGTTCCAGGTCAGTCTGGGATACAATTAGAAAGTGCACAGTCTCAGGGCTGGAGAGATGGCTCAGAAATTAAGAGCACTGGCTGCTCTATCAGAGGACCTGGGTTCAGTTCCCTGAACCCACATAGCAGCTAACAACTATTAATAACTCTGGTTCTAAGGAATCCAATGCCCTCTTCTGGCCCCCACAGACACTGCACATGTAAAGAAAGCAAAACACTCATACATAAGAAATGAATAAATTATAAACGCTTTTTATGAATTAATTAATAATTATTGGTATAAGACTTGAAGTTGGAGCCTTGGGCATACCAGTCCAACACGCTGCTACTGACCTGCATCCTCAGCCTGTGCATTAAAAAAAATTTTTTTTATTAATTTTATTTATTTCTGTATGTGTATGAATGTACTGTTTGCATGCAAGTTTGTGCACCCGTGTCGTGCAATGCCGCGGAGGTCAGAAGAGGGTGTTGGGTTCCTCTGGAACTGGAGTTCTCCTGGAATTGGAGTATTCAGACGGTTCTCGGCTGCCATGTGGGTGCTGGGGATCGAACCCGGGTCCTCTGCAAGAGCGGTCAGCGCTCTTAACCGCTAGGCCATCTCTCCAGCCCCCAGCCTGTGCATTTTTATAAACAGAGTCAATGAATCTTGTGGCCCTTATTTCACCCAGTGTGACCTTTTCTAGCTTCATTTATATTGGAGCGCTTCATGTAAAAAGAATTATTCCCTTGTGTAGATACATGACATTTTGTTTATGTCTCTGTTACCATTTTTTTGTTGTTTGTTTTTTTGAGACAGGGTCTCCCTGTAGCCTTTAGCCAGCTTGGAGCTCTCCGTATAGATCAGGCTGTCCTCAATCTTACAGAAATCTGCCTGTCTCTGCTTCCTGAGTACCTCCTGATTAAAGGTGTGCACCACCAAGGCTGGCTATTTGTTACCATTTTTAATGTTATTCAAAATTATTATATTTTTCTTTTTTAGTTTTTTACTTTTTCTGGTATTTTTGAGGCAGGGTCTCCCTTTTAGTACCAGCTGTCCTGGAACTCGCTCTGTAGACCAGGCTTGCCTTAAACACACAGAGATCCACCCACCTCTACCTCCCAAGTGCTGGGATTAAAGGTGCGCACCACCACGCCCTCAATGTGTATTATTTTTTATGAGTGAATTGTCTGAATGTGTGTGAGTGCACAGATGACATGTGAAGCCCACGGAGGCCAGAGGAGGCCAGGATTCTCCTGGAACTGGAGTTATGAATAGTTGTTAACCATTATGTGGGTGCTGGGAATTGAACCCAGTCTTCTGCAACCAGTGCTCTTAATTGCTGAGTCATCTCTCCAGCCCCATTTTTTAAAGTCCTGAATTTCTTTTTTCTTCTTGGAATCACAGCACCATTAAATGGGACTGAGTCTTGATTGAGCAGTAAAGAAAGGCTTAATCTAGCGTTTTGTTTTGAGACAGTGTCTTGCAGTCCAGTGCTCTTAACTGCTAGGTCATCTCTCCAGCCCCTATTTTAGTTTCTTAAGTGCCACCATGCCCAGCTGAAGATTTATTCTTGGCCAAACATAGAATCAGGAAGAAAGGCTCACAGATCAGCTTCTTGAACAGCCAGTGCTCTTAACCACTGAGCCATTTTTTCCGACTTCCTGCCGGCTATGTTAATTTAAAAAAAAAATTGGGACTGAAGAGATGGCTCAGCGGTTGGGAGCACTGCCTGCTCTTCCAGAGGCTCAGGTTTGGTTCCTAGCACCCACATGGTAGCTAACAACCATGTGTAACTCCAGTTCTGGGGGACCTGATACCTTTTCTGACCTCTGGAGGCATTGTATGACACAGGTGTACTTACACACATACAGGCAATACACTCATACACATAAAATAAAAATAATAAATAAAAGTATTTGGGGGCTGGAGAGATTGCTCAGTGGTTAAGAGCACTGACTGCTCTTGCAGAGGACCCAGGTTTGATTCCCAGCAACCACAAAGCAGCTAACAACTCTCTGTAATTCCAGTTCCAAAGGAATCTGAAATCTGACACCCTCTTCTGACCTCCTCCACAGGCATTGATTACATGACTTGGATGCACTTACATACATGCAGGCAATACACATAAAATAAAAATAATAATTAAAATATTTTAAAATTATTTATTTATTATGTGTTCGTATGTGTACACATGTACCACCATGGATGTGTAGAGGTCAGAGCACCTTGCTTCAGTCAGTCCTCTCCTTCTACTATGTGGATCCTCAGGATCCAACTGAGATCTTCAGGTTTGGCAGCAAATATCTTTACTGACTGAACTGTCTCACTGGCTCTCTG
Source organism: Rhizomys pruinosus (assembly GCA_009823505.1). Lineage (NCBI taxonomy): Eukaryota > Metazoa > Chordata > Mammalia > Rodentia > Spalacidae > Rhizomys > Rhizomys pruinosus. The sequence continues at coordinate 198,553 of VZQC01006311.1, read as the reverse complement.
TCGGCTATTTTAAATATTACTAGAATTAGGGCAAAGCCTGGCTCCAAGAACTCCCGATGAGCTAGGCAAAAAAACTTCCCAGGAAGTCTATCAAAGAAGGAGTGTGAGGAAGGCACAAAAGGGTCTTTCTTCTCAGGGTAGCCCCATGGGGAAGAATGGAGGTTCACCAGCCTCTTCCCTGTTTTCTGGGTGCTGTCAGTGGTCTTAATGTTATACAGGGACAAGAAACAGAGGTTAGGATTGGGAGGGCTGGGATCTGTGGAGGTGATCCAGGCCTGCAAGCAGGCCATGGTCTGGTTGATCATTACTTCTGCCATTGGCTTAGGATTGGTACTTAGAAAGTTCCTGTTGCTTGGGGGTGGGGTAGTTTGGGTACTTCATCTTATGATCGTCATTAACCAGGCTAGGAGTTCCTGGGATCCAAGATAATTGTCAGAAACAAAGACCAAGAGAGCTCAGGATGGCAAAGATAGACTCAGAACAGTGTCAGTGCCTCTCCTAGTGCCAGAGTCTTCTGCCATAGGCCAGGTGTCAGCCATGCTCGGCTTTTGTTTCCTTCTTCCTTGGCAGTAGCTAACTTACCTGTAGGATGTGGAACGGTGTCTGATATTGAGTGTTTTTTCAAATGTTTACTGGCCATTTGTGTACCTTCTCTGGAGAACAAACCATTTTTTAATTCCTCCTCCTCTCCCTCCTCCTCCTTGAGACAGTATCTCACTTTGTAACCCAGACTAACCTGAAATTCACCATATAGCTTTGGCTGGCCTCAGACTTGCAGAGATTCTCTTGCCTCAGGCTCTCAAATGCTGGGATTATAGGCATGAGCCACTATATTTGGTTTTATTTCTTTTTTGAAATTTAAAAATAAAAAAAGAAATTTAAAAATAATATAGCACTTAGCATTTGCTTAGTGCATGGAAAGCCCTGGTTTCTGTACTTGGTATTGAAAGAGAAAGAGAGAGAAATTGGGGCTCCAATATCTATCTATCTATCTATCTATCTATCTATCTATCTATCTATCATCTATCATATCTATTATCTGTCTATTCACTGTCTATCATCTATCTATTAATCTATATATTATATATCCATTGTCTATCTATTATCTAGTAATTATCTATATATCTATTATGCCTATCTATCCATTGCCTATCTATCTATCAATCAATCAATCATCTATCATCTATTATCTACATAGCTATTATCTCTATCCATCATATTCTCTATCAATAATCTATTAATCTTCTATATATTATCTATCCATTGTCTATCTATATCTATCTATCATCTATCTATCTATCCATCATCTATCTATCTATCTATCTATCTATCTATCTATCTATCTATCTATCTATGGCTTTGCTATGTAGCCCAGGTTGGCTTAAAACTTCTGATCTTCTGCCTTAGCTTCCTGAGCACTGGAATTCCACTTGTGTACCCTTGACTCTCTGTTCACCTTTTTTTTGGTCTTTTTGAGACAGGGTCTCACTGTAGCCCCAGCTGTCCTGGAACTCCCTATGTAGACCAGGCTGGCCTTGATCTCACAGAGTTCTGCCTGCCTTTGCCTCTGCCTCCCAAGTACAAGGCATGTGCTACCACACCCAGATAAATGTTTGTTTTTCCCCCCCTACCCCCCTACGTATGTGTATGTATGTGGCATATGTACATTTGTGTATTCATGCTCACATGTGTGAGCACACATGCATTTGGAGGGCTGAGACTGACATCAGGAGTCTTTCTTGTTTTTTGTCCATCTTATTCACTGGTCTCTCAACTGAGCACAGTTTGCTGATATACTTACCCCAGGGATCCCATCTCTGTCTTCTGAGCACAGGGATTACTGACAGGCCACCACACCCATCCTAAATTTATGTGGGTACTGGGGACCCAAACTCAGCAAGTGTTTTGTCCACTGAGACATCTCCTTAGACCCTTACATGTTTGTTTGTTTTTGTTTTTTTGGTCTTTTGGAGTAACTCCCTATAGCCCCAGCTGTCCTGGAACTCCCTATGTAGACCAGGCTGGCCTTTGCACAGAGATCTGCCTGCCTCTGGCTCCCGAGTGCTGGGATTAAAGATGTGCACCACATGCCTGGCTTCCCTTACTTTTTTTTTTTTTTTTTTTTTTTTTTGGTATTTTTGAGACGGGTCTCCCTTTAGTCCCAGCTATCCTGGAGCTTGCTCTGCAGACCAGGCTGGCCTCAAACTCACAGAGATCTGCCTGGCTCTGCCTCCCAAGTGCTAGGATTAAAGGCGTGTGCCACAACGCCCGGCTCCCTTACATGGTTTTTAAATGCTTTAAAAATTACTGAAAACAGCTTAATGATGATTGTCTTTTTGATTGCTAGAAGTAGTGTGGAAAAACACATTTCACCAGCTCTGAAAAAAAAAAAATTACTGAAAACAGGACTGGAGAGCATGGTATAAGTGTGTCTGCTGCTCAGCCAGGGGTCTGAGTGTTGTTCCTAGCGCCCACGCTGGGTGTCTCACAATCATCTGTATTTCAACTCCAGGGGATCCAGTGAAAAATAACATAAAATAAAAAGAAATCTTGCAAGGTGTGGTGGCACACGCCTTTAATTCTAGCACTTGGGAGGAAGAGCCAGGCAGATCTTTGTGAGTTCAAGGCCAGCCTGGTCTACAGAGTGAGTTCCAGGACAGCTGGGGCTACAGGGAGACCCTGTCTCGAAAAAGACAAAAAAAAAAAAAAGAAAGAAATCTTAAACAAAGGACCAATGTGGCATGTCTTTAATTCTAGCGTTCAGAAGGCAGAGGCAAGCAGATCTCTGTGAGATCAAGGGTGTTCTACTGGTCAAACTAAGGAAAATTTACTCATTTTTACCACATAACTAATGATAGCAACCGGTTTATAGTCCCTTGAATTAACTAGAAAATGACACAAATAAATGCATGAGTAAGTCAAAAGCTTGGAGGACTGGGATATTTACATACTGTTGAATGCCTCACCACAGGATATTGCATGGGGAAACTGGCTTCCCAGCAGAGAGCTTCAACAGCAGCCATCTTTATCAAGTGATGGGGGTGAACACTTCATGAACAAATAGCACGGCTGTAGTTACAGAGAGATCCTGTCTCAAAAACACCCCCCCGAAAAAAACAAAACCAATCCCCCCAAAGCAGCTTCCAACTGAAAAAGTTGGAAGTATATAAAATCTTTTTCCTGAATCACTTGTTAGTAAGCTGCCAAATGGTGCCCCACACTCCTGGATTTTCTTTTTTCTTTTCTTTTCTATACTCCTGAATTTTCAAGGCATTTATTACAAAAAAAGCACAAAATGCAATCACTGTAAAGCAAGGCATGAATATTTATATACAGCTCCATCAAATTCGCACACTTCATTCAGGTGAGGCCAATGTCCCAGCCCTGAGCTTTAGTCCAAGATTCAGTTCAGAAACTAGGGGTTCTGTCTGGCCTGTTGGGTCTCTGTCAGTCTTAGGCTGTCCCTGCCTTTCATGTCCTTGATTCATTTAAGGTTACAGGCCAGCTCTTTGGTGGACCAGTTTCCTCATCAGGAATAACAGAGCCGTACTGCTGGCTTTGTCATTGTGTCCCCTGGCAGCTCCTGGTTTTGATTTGTTCATGAAGTGTTCACCCCCAACACTTGATAAAGACGGCTGCTGCCGAAGCTCTCTGCTAGGAAGCAGTTTCCCCCATGTAATATCCTATGGTGAGGCATTCAACAGTATGTAAATATCCCAATCCTCCAAGCTTTTGACTTATTCATGTCAATTTCTAGTTTATTTGAGGGGCTCTAAACCTATTGCTACATTAGTTATGTGGTAAAAATGAGTAAATTTGCTTTAGTTTGACCAGTAGAACACCTTCGATGTAAGCATTTTTGTTTCTTTGACATATCCCATTATCCTCTAGTGCTCTCCCTTGTTTTCTAGGGCCAGATGTCCCAGGCTCACCCTGAACTTCCCTGGAGCCTGCCATTTCTCCCAGGAGCCTCGTTGGTTTGGGGGAGAATAGCATTTCCTTTTTTTTTTTCTTTTTGGTCTTTTCGAGACAGGGTCTCCCTGTAGCACCAGCTGTCCTGGAGCTCACTCTGTAGACCAGGCTGGACTTGAACTCACAAAGATCCGTCTGCCTCTGCCTCCTGAGTGCTAGGATTAAAGGTGTGCGCCACCACGCCCGGCTGAATAGCATTTCCCCTTGTGCCAGCTGTGTTCTCTTTGGCTTGACTCTCCAGCAGCCTCTGGTAGTTTAGACAAGATGCTCTTGAGTTTTAGCTCTCACAGGCTTTAGTGACCTTGACCTCAGAAGGGCAAATGTCTGATGGTCGTTCAGTGTTCCCTTAAACAGAAGGTCTTAATTGGGCTAAGTGCCTATTACTAGACCAGCCACTGTGGTTGGGGGTATGGGATACTCGTACGGGCCAAGTTCGGGTGGCAGAGTCAGCCCTCTTTGAAGAGGAGAATGGGTGAGGCATGGAATAGCGACCTACAGGAATGACAGGGATTCTTTGACCCAAAGCAAGCTGAGAGACTTGGGCTAAGGCAACAACAAGTAGACACCACGACAAGTGTCTGTCAATGGGGTAGCTCCAGAGAAAGAGAACAGGAATTGGACTGGGGTACGATACACTTTTTATTGCCTGGAGGCAAGAAGGGAGCCTGGGGGGCAACAGTAAGGGAACAGTGACCCGGGTGGAGGAAGCCACCCATGCCAAGGCCCTGACCAGAACGAAGACTGGACAGAAGCCAGTGTGGACAGTGCCAGGACTGAGAAGACAACAGAGGTCGTACAGTTGAGGAAGTGGACAGGGAGACTGACCCGGCAGGGTCCTGAAGGCCCCAGCAAGGAAGATCATGGCTCCTCTGAGGGTTTAGGGAGAGGAGGTAACAGGAGGCGATTTGCACTTTTCCAGGTTTAGCCGGGCTGCTGAGGGAGTGAGGGCTGGAGGCGAGCAGTGGGAAGGGGAGGTGGGACTATGGCAGCCTGAGCACGCCGAGCTCGAACCTTTCCTCTTATGCTGAACCTGTGACATGCAGGAACTGCTGAGGATGTGAAGGTCAAGGTGCCGGAGAAGAGAGACGACAGCAAAATGGCCCTGGTATGCTCAACTCCTAGCCTGCTTTCTCTTCCCCTTCCTTCTCTTTTCTTCCCTCCCTCCCTCTTCCTCCTTCCGTCCTCTTCTTCAGACAGGGTCTTGGTATATAGAGCAGGCCAGCCTCAAGTTTTCAGCACTTGTACTGCCTCTGCCTCCTGAGTGCTGGGACGACGACAGGCCCATGTCCTCCCTGGCTCACAGCACACTCCTCTGGGTTACCCCCAATCCACCTGTCTGCCATAGCCCCAGTTCTCTGTAGCTCTTCTCCCGCCTGGGAAACTCGGTGCTGGGTGATGTACCACTAGCCCTCTCTCGTGTGCTCACTGTCACTGTGACTAAAATACTAATAGAAACAACTTGAGGAAAGATTAAAAAAAAAAAACATTTATTAATTTTATTTATTTCTATATGTGTATGAATGTACTGTCTGCATGCAGGTTTGTGCACCCATGTTGTGCAATGCTGCAGAGGTCAGAAGAGGGTGTTGGATTCCCCTGGAACTGGAGTTCTCCTGGAATTGGAGTTTCAGACGGTTCTTGGCCACCATGTGGGTGCTGGGGATCGAACCCGGGTCCTCTGTAAGAGCGGTCGGCGCTCTTAACCGCTAAGCCATCTCTCCAGCCCCAGAAAGATTTATTTTGGCTCACAGTTTTGGAGGGATTCAGTCCATCACAGCAGAGTGGGTGTTTATGGGAATGAGAGTGCATGTGGCAGAAACTGTCCACATCGTAGATAACCAGGAAGCAGTGACAGTGAGACAGGAAGTAGAGTGAAATAACATGTCCCCAAGGACCTATCCCCACTGACTGGCTTCCAACAGTGAGGTCCCACCTCCTAAAGGAATCACATTCACCCAAAATAGCACTGCCAGAAGGGGATCAAGCATTCCTAAGGATGTGGGACATTTCAGATTCAAGTCAGTGCAGTGTCCCCAAATACAACAATTCTTCCATAAACTAGAAAGTGTTGTCTGTCTCCCAGTTTCACCTTTAGCACGCAGAGCAGCACTTGGCCTGTGGCAGGTGCTCAGAAATGTCCTAAAACAATTGAGTGACTCGTGGGAGGGGATCCAAAAGGAACACCAACACTGGAAACGGCCTTCCTGAGCACATGATCAAGCAGAGGCCAGGCCAGTAGGGACAGGCACACACAAGTGCAGACAAGTCTAGTTGGTGGGGTGAGTCAGGAAGCAGGAGCAGCCTTCATCTACAGAATGAGGCAGGGGAAGGTGCTGTTACAACCATCATTCAACAAGCTTTACAGAGAAGCCTCTAGAAACGTGCTATATGCTAATTCCTGTTCCAAGGAGAGAATAGTGACCTGACATCTTAGTTTGGGGAGACAGACACCCCCCCACCCCTGCCCTGGTTGTTTCTGTTCACGACTCAACCTGAATGTCCACTCATCTGAGAAACTTTAACTGTTGAGTCTAAATTAGCCTTGTTCTCCCTTCCCATACTGGGATGGACAGTACAACTTAGTGGTTCCCTCTGCTGCTGGGGGACCCTCACACCCTCGAGGTATTACCTGCATGACTGCAGCTTTATCGGGCTCAGCTGAATGGTTTGTCTGTTCTTCACAGTGTGCACAGATCACTCAGGGGGCTGGGACTCCAGACAGCCCCTTAATTACCAGGCGCCTCTCTGCATCCTCTCATCTCTCCTTACTCTAGCCTGGGCTTCCTTCTAGTGTGGCATCTGGGTCCCAGGAGGAAAAGGTGTGTACTAGAACACACCCTAGCATACAATCAGGTGGCCAAAGCAACTTGTGCAATAAACTAGTGCTCAAGGAGAAGCTGAGAAGAGGAGTGGTTGTCTCGCCTGTCCACGCTCTCCATCAGATTAATGTGTTTTGTTTTCCTTACCGTATGACAGATTACTCATTTCATTGTTACTCTCATCTTCAGTGTTGTTAATGTGATGGACTGAGGTGTTTGGACCCTTTCTGTCCTCTCTCCCTTTTCTGGAGAGGAAGGAATGCTTTACAGTCCCTCGCATCTGGTCTTCCAAATGCTGGCCTTCAGGGGTCACCCTTCCCACCTCACCACCAAGGCTTTTTATACCTTCATTCACCCAGGTACCCCTGACAGAAATGTCCCCCTTGTCTTGGGCTGATGTCCACTTGACATAACCAAGACTTACCCAGGAAGAGAGTCTCAGAGAGGCGGTGTAGATCAGATTGGCCTGTGTGTTCGTCTGTGGGGGTTGTCTTGATTATGTTAATTGGGATGAGAAGGTCCACCCATTGTAGGTGGTGCCGTCTCCTGGACTGTCTGAGAGTATGGAAAATGCACTAAGCACCGAACCTTGCATTCTTGGCTCTGTGCTCCTTGACTCGGGATATAATGTGACCAGCTGTCTCAAGCTCCTGTCCTGTGACTTCCCTGCTCACTGGACTGTAACCTGCAACTGGGAGTCAGAATAAAAAGAACTTTCTCCCCAAAGTTGCTTTTGTCAGGTATCATATCACAGCAGCAGGATATCAGACCTAGGCGTGGGCCAATGCCGGGCCTAGGGGTCGGGGAAGGGCAGGCACTGGGGGTTAGAGGATACTGTCTGCACTGCCCTGGAAGGAGGGTGGGCTTCTGAGAGATTCTCACCCCATGGTTCTGCCTTCCTCTGTCCTCAAGGTAGACAATATCATCAGCTTCCAGAAGAACCAGGATCTGTTGGAAATGAAAGGAGAGAAGGAGACCGTGATGAAGAAGATGATGGTGCGGGCCACAGGCGGGCCTGTGGCACTGGGGTGGAATTCCTGAGTCTATCTATTGGTGAGATGGGTGGGGGTGAGTTGGGAAGAGGACAGGATCAGAAGGCGGTCACTTGGACTTGAGGCTTGGCTCTACCCACCTCTGACTGCCCCCACATGCCCAGAGGGAGTATGGGCAAATTATTATTTATTTCCTTCCTCTGAGCCTCACTCTTCCCATCTCACAAATGGGTGTGATAATGCCCGGGTCTCTGCTTGTGGGAGGACATAACCCAATATCCATTGTAAAACCTGTGCAGCAGGGGACAGTTATAATTAATGTGTTCTTTCCCCAGAAACTCCTGTTGGTGGACAATTTCAGAGGGTTCCCATGCATCTTTGCCAAAGCAGGCCTTTGGCAGTTACCCATCAGGGTGAACTGGGTACCAATAACCACAGAGGCTCACATGGTTACATGTGGCTTTGTGGTCCATAAAGGGAGAGAAAGGAGTTAGGGACACAACTTAGTAAAGTGTTTGCTGCACAAGATGAGGACTTGGGCTTGATCCCCACATCTACATGAAAAGCAGGCGTGGCAGCACACACTTGTAATCCTAGTGTTGAGGAGGTGGAGGCTGTCTGCAAGCTAGATCAGCCTAATCCATGAGCCCGGGATTCCAATGTCTCAAAACACAAAGTGGAGCCGGGCATGGTAGCGCACGCCTTTAACCCTAGCACTTGGGAGGCACAGTCAGGCGGATCTTTGTGAGTTCAAGGCCAGCCTGGTCTACAGAACGAGTTCCAGGACAGCTGGGGCTACAGGGAGACCCTGTCTTGAAAAGACCCCCCCCCAAAAAAAAGTGTATGGCTCCCAAAGAATGGCGGTCTCTGGTCTCTGGATATTTATGCACATGTATCTGTGCACACATAAACACCAATCACAAGGCTGCCATGGGAATTATCCTTACTGACCCCCCCCTGCCCCAGATGGGATCCATGTCAAGGCACAGGGTGTTGGGGAGTTCTGAACTCAAGGCTTGGAGATGGGGCTGGGAAGTATGTTGACTCTCCCACTTGTTCAGTGGGGTAGTGTGTCCAGACTCTCTGAGCCTGAGAGTCAGCCACAGCTGGCTCTTACTGATTCTGTCTCTCTGTGGTCCCTGTCCAGAGACAGATCCAGGAGGAGCCACTGGATTCCCTCTTGAGTTCTGCCCGCTGGCAGGCCATGGAGACCCTGACCCAGCTGAGGTACCCATGACTCGCTCCCCTCTCCTTCCAGGCCCTGTCCCCTTCCAGGCCCCCTCCCCTTCCAGGCCCTGTCCCCTTCCAGGCCCCCTCCCCTTCCAGGCCCCCTCTCCTTCCAGGCCCTATCCCCTCTGCTGGGCCTCTCCCTATCAGCAGCCTTTCCCTCTCTCCCTGCCCAGTCTCCATGGAATGTCACCTGTATACCCCGGGACCATCTCATCCTGTCCTCTTGTGGACCTGTTCTCGGGTGGCCTAGCTGAACCAGGTACCTTCCTCCCCGGCCCGTGTCCTTGGGCCCTGCCTCATGCCATGCCTCGTCTCCTGTTTCTCCCCAGTCACACCCAGCCCATCATGAGTTTGAGGGAGAGGGTGGATCTGGTGAATACCTGCGTGCGGAGTGTGTTCTCCCTGCCCTCGGTGCAGGCCATGCAGGAAAAGGATGAGTCCAGAGCTGAGGTCATCCAGGTAGGCTGGGCCCTACTGTACTGGTGGGTCCTTGGGCTGGGAACATCCTCATGGGGAATACCTAGAAAGGAAAAGAAAAGGCTTTCTACAAATATACTTTCCTTTTCCTACTCCTTGGCTCTGTGGCCTGGAGCAACTCACGTCCCCTAAGTCGACCTGAACAGGCACTTGATAGCTATTTGAAGATGGCTGAACCCAGGATTGGAGGCTGAATCTCAGGGCTGGGTTACACCAAAGACTATGGAACTAGGGCAGAAACCTGGAGGAGGAGAATCTCAAGGGGTTCTGGAAATGTCTTTAAGCCTCTGTAGAGATAATCTGGGATGTACCAGTGGAGGAGACCCTTAGGGCAGGATGTGGGGGAGGGTCAGGGTCAGGCAGGGAGGTTGGTGGAGAGGGAGCCCAGCTGTTCAGCCATCTTTTCACTTAGTAGGTATTAAACCACATCCCTCTCCGCATCAGAATCCTATGGTTGCCTTGGAGTAGGGCAAGGGTGGGAGAGACAGAGGCATCACACGATCAGTCAGATAAATGCAAAATCACGGGGTGGTCAGTGCTACAAGTAAAAATTACGGGTTGCAGAAAAAAGCTTGGGATGAACGGCCTGGCCTAGGGAGGAAGAGGACGGCGGAGGAAGGACCTGTGCAGTACTCGTGCTGGCTGCCAGGATGACAAGAAGCCTGTGTGTAGATAGAGCCCAGGGAGTGCGACAGGAGCTCGGGGATGTGAACTAGACGATGGGTGGTCTCAGACCATGCAGACCAGAGTCAGGTCTCTGGATTCTCCAGCTGCCTTTACAGGACTCAAGGTTTGTGCCAGAATCCGTTGTGGAAATATCAGGCAGCCCCTTTGTACTTACAAGTATTGCCAGCAGAGGGCAGTGCTACCCAACGACCAGCAGCACTGGGCGGAAGGAGGAAGTAGGTGGTCTCAAGACTTGCTTGGTGGTTGTGGGAGAATCCTAAGGGCCACTGGCTCCAGAGTGTGTGGAATCAAGAAGCCTGGACAATGGAGCAGCCAGCAGGAAGGTTAAGGAAGAGAGGGTCTTTCCAGAGCAGCTCAAACCCACCACCCACCCTTGCCTGTACCCGCTCTTCTGTTCATGCCTCACAACTTGCACGTTACTGACTGTGCACCTTGGGCCACTGTCCCTGAATTTGTAAAATAAGCAAAACGATCTGAAGACAAGGTGATGGAGGATGTTCAAGTCAGCAGGCATTTGTCTGGCTCCTGGTAGAGTCCAAAGTGCCAGGTCTCTGCTTTCTCCTCCTTTCTGGTAGGAGGTGCAGGGCCTCTCTGATCTCCAATTTCCCAGGAAAGAATCTCAAAACCACAGAAGGGAAGTAATTTGCCTAATATAACACATCAGGTGGGGCACAAAAGTGGGTCCAGAAGTGGTTCTTGTGTGTCTGAGCACACCCTCCTCCCTGACTTATCCCGGGGGCCCCTGGCGCTAGCAGCTGCTCTGCCGCCGTCCCCCCCCCCCCAGCACTGTCTTCCTCCTGTCCACAGATGCTTTACCACCAGACCCTGCATGCCTTGCAGAATCTGCTCAATGCTCTCTTTGTTGAAGACCCCACGCCTGCTGGCCTGAGTAGCATCTTGGAGGTACAGGGCATGGAGGCTGCAGAGGGACGAGAGGAAAGCAATGGAGGCAGAAAATGTCTAACCCTCTAAACAGGGAGACAGTGGGAGGTGGCTCCAGGGGCGATTGGACCCAGGATACTGTTCTGGGCCTCTCTGTTCTTTATTTTGTATTGATTTGTGTGTTTATTTTTGTAGTACTGGAGATTGAACTGTAGGCTTCACACCTGCTAAGCAATCTCTCTCCCACTAGACTATGTCCCTAGCCTCTTTCACTTTTTATTTCGAGACGTAGTATCACTGAGTTGCCCAGGTTGCCCTTGAACTTTCACTCCTCTTTCCTCAGCCTCAGGAGTAGCTGGGACCCCAGCGGTGACCCATCTCCCTCCGACCTTATTCCTCCCCTCTATCCCCATGGTGCCTCCCTTTTCATCCATGTCTATCCACCTCCTTCCTCCCTCTGCTCTGAGTCCATTCTCAACTCGGACCCCAACTTTCCTTGAGCCTCGAGAAGAGGAGGAGGACTGTGGTGAACTGCCTTCTCACCCCTTCTGGAAGCTTCTTAGAGGAGCTGACTTACTCACCTATGAGCAGGGGCTGTCAGCCATTGACAGGAGTCTTTCTCTTTCTCTTGTCCTCGCAGCCCCTGGGGCCCTGGATGAACTCTGGGAAGGCTCATGAGCGAGCTCGAGCTGTGAACAGCAATGTCTCTGTGTTGAACCACACGCTTGTGACCCTGCCTTTCTTTGTGAGTGTCCCTGGGGGGTGGATGCTGCGGTGACTTCTCAGCCAAGCAAGCCTCTGTTGTCAGAGAAGGCCACTCAGGCTGCTTACCCGGGTTACCCAGCTACAGCCCCGATCCTTGCAATTGTAACACTAACAGGTGTCCTCAGGGTTCCCAGCACTGGGTCTTCTGCTGGGGAGGCTTCTCCTTCGCATCGGGGATCCTGACGAAGAGATTGGCCGGGAGGCTCTAGACGGCATCACCATCCTCTACACTATCCTGGAGCTCCAGAAACGTATGCCCCGAGTCAGGCCTAGGCAGCTGCTCAGCTAGGGTGGGGAGTATGGTGGTACAGTTGGTCCCCTTGAGGCAGGCAGTAAGGTCCCGGGGAGAGTTCTAGACGGCAAGAGTCAGACAGGGACTGAGAACTGGCGTGAAGCCCTCATCACCACAGAACCAGGGACATAGGTGCAAAGAAGCCTTTATTTTGAATTTTAAAAACATTATTATTACTATTATTATTATTATTATGATTATTTGGTCTTTTTTGAGACAGGGTCTCTCAGTAGCCCCAGGTAGCCTGGAACTCTGTATGTAGACCAGGTTGGCCTTGAACTCAGAGACATCTGCCTACCTCTGCCTCCCGAGTGCTGCGATTAAAGGCATGTACCACCATGCTCAGCTATTTCTTTTTTTTATTTTTTTTTATATGTATAAATGTACTGTCTGCATGCAGGTTTGTGCACCCATGTCATGCAATGCCGCGGAGGTCAGAAGAGGGCGTTGGATTCCCCTGGAACTGGAGTTCTCCTGGAATTGGAGTTATGGACGGTTCTCAGCCACCATGTGGGTGCTGGGGATCGAACCCAGGTCCTCTGCAAGAGCAGTTGGCACTCTTTTTTTTTTTTTTTTTTTTTTCTCAAAAAGATAAGAAGAAAAAGATGGAAAAAAAAAGACAAAAAAAGAGTGTATTGCCTACATGTGCAAGCGCACCCATGTTGTGCAATGGCCATGGAGGTCCGAAAAGGGTGTCAGATCCCCTGGAACTGCAGTTGCAGACAGTTGTTAGCCATCATGTGGGGTGCTGGGAATTGAACCTGGGTCCTCTACAAGTGCTCCTCCCCCCAATTTATGTTTAATGCTGTTTTGTTTTTGAGATAAGCTTTTTATACAGTTCCAGCTGACCTGAGACTTTCAGTTCTCCTGCTTAGCCTCCTGAGGGCTACGATTGCTACTGCTGTGACTACTGCTGCCCTACCCAGCCAACACATCTAACTGATGGGAAGCTATCTTTCTGTTAGCGGAGCCTTTCCTCATTCCAAGCATAACTTCTTTCCATGTGCTATAAATACCCCAGACATTAGGGCCCTGTCACCTTCTCTTGTCTGTCTTCCCTACTATACAACACTATGAGGGCAGGGCAGGGTTGCCTTGTTTACCGCTGTATTTCCTGGCCTGGCACAGGGCCAGGCTTGGCGACTGCATATTTAGGAATGAAGAAAGGCTGGGTCCTATCTTAGAATTTGGAGTGGCTGGAGTCTGTAAGACAAGGTCTTAAGCTTGGGCTTCCGGGAGCCCTTGACACGGTTTCCACTTGACTGACACTGCTTCCAGGGATGGTGTTATCTGCCTCCAGCCTTCTGGTTTTCTCTATAGTTTTGACTCTGTCTCAACCAGGGGACCTTGGCTAGTTGCTGAGACTCCTCTGGCTCTGGAGGCAGAGTGGCCTACACATCAGACCTGGCCCTGGTCCTGGTCTTTCCCAGCTGAGGGACCTAAGATAAGCATTTGGCTTGGCTTGCCTAGGTTTTCTCATCTTTACAGTAGAGTGTAATTCTTGTCTTTTTGAAATATTAAATGATATTCTTTATAAAAGTACATAAGAAGAAATCAGCTCAGGGCCACATACCCCACCCCTGTTACCTTTTGGGATGTGTCTGGACTCCTGCTCTTCCTCATCTCCAGCATTTGGGACAACATTTGGTTCCTCGGAGATTTCTCCACTGACAACAGACTGGACCATGCATACATCCTACCTGATGGATGTAGGGCCAGCCACAATACAGTACAGACTATCAGAAGTGCCTGAAAATATAGGACACCCAGTTCGGTTTAATTTCAGGCGAACAATGAATCATTTTAATTGTATTTGAGATACCTTGTCCTAACTATGATCTGTTCCTCTGAAATTCAAACTGAGCTAAGTACCCTGTATTCTCTCTTTTTTTTTTTAATTTTTTATTTATTTTTGTATGTGTATGAATGTACTGTCTGCATGCAGGTCTGTGTACCCGTGTCGTGCAATGCCGCGGAGGTCAGAAGAGGGTGTCGGATTCCCCTGGAACTGGAGTTCTCCTGGAATTGGAGTTTCAGACGGTTCTCGGCTGCCATGTGGGTGGTGGGGATCGAACCCAGGTCCTCTGTAAGAGTNCAATGCCGCGGAGGTCAGAAGAGGGTGTCGGATTCCCCTGGAACTGGAGTTCTCCTGGAATTGGAGTTTCAGACGGTTCTCGGCTGCCATGTGGGTGGTGGGGATCGAACCCAGGTCCTCTGTAAGAGTGGTTGGCACTCTTAACCGCTAGGCCATGTCTCCAGCCCAGTACCCTGTATTCTCTAGCAGAGCCCTAGGCCACAGTCACCCTTGAAAAAGGGGTAGAGGGGCTGGAGAGATGGCTCAGTTGTTAAGAGCACTGAATGTTCTCGCAGGGGACCCGGGTTCCATTCCCAGCACCCACATGGCGGCTAAGAACCATCTTTAACTCCAGTTCCAGGGGAATCTGACGCCCTCTTCTGACCTCCACAGCATTGCACCACAAGGGTGCACCAACCTACATGCAGACAGTACACTCATACACATAAAAAAAAATAACAATAAATAAAAATTTAAAAAGGCCGGGCGTGGTGGCGCACGCCTTTAGTCCTAGCACTCCGGAGGCAGAAGCAGGCAGATCTTTGTGAGTTCAAGGCCAGCCTGGTCTACAGAGTGAGTTCCAGGTCAGCTGGGGCTACAGGGAGACCCTGTCTCAAAAAGCCCCCCCAAAAAAATTTTAAAAAAGAAAAAGGGGAAGAAAGTTAGCCTGGGTTAGCAACCTGTGGGAAGCACAAGGCAAGGAAGTAGGTCTGCTTGGCCTTAGAGCCCCAATCCTCCCGCAGGCAGCACACACTCTTTGCACTAACTTCTTCAGTGGCCTCTTTCATGTGCCCAAGCTTCGGACTGCCTGCAGGGATCTGGGTAGGATCCAGTGAGGACACAGTCTCTAAATGTGTTGATGGACTCCCCCTGTGCCAGGTACTGCTCTAGCTCTGGGGACACAGCCTTGAAAGGGGATTCATTACACACTCCTCCTCCGTTTGGCTTACCTTGTCTTTGCCAGGAGACAAACAATGGGCAAAAATGAAGACGTAAAGCACAGAGTAAGTCAGATGATAAGCACCGGGGGAAAAAGCGGCAGAGGGGCTGGGCATGGTGCTGCACGCCTTTAAGACAATGCTTAGGGGGCAGAGGCAGGCAGTTCTCTGAGAGTTCAAAGCCAGCCTGGTCTACATAGTGAGTTCCAGTCCAGTCAATTCTGTATATAGTGAAACCCTGTCTAAAAAAACAAACCCAGCCAGCCAACCAATTAACCAAACAAAGGACCAAAAACAAAGCTGGGACTGGAGAGCTGGCTCAACACTTAGCTTACTGCTCTTGCAAAGGATCTGGGTTCAGTTCCAGTACCCATATCAGGAGGCTCACTACTACCTGGAAATCTAGTTCCAATGTCTTCTGACTGCCCACACATGCAGTGCAGACATACATAAATAAAAATAGTAAGTCTTGGGGCTGGAGAGATGGCCTAGTGGTTAAGAGCTCCGACTGCTCTTGCAGAGGACCTGGGTTTGATCCCCAGCACCCACATGGCGGCTAAGAACCGTATGTAACTCCAGTTCCAGGGGAATCTGATGCCCTCTTCTGACCCCCACAGCATTGCACGACACAGGTGCAAAAACCTACATGCAGACAGTACATTCATACACATACAAAAATAAATTAAAAATTTTTTTAAAAATTTAAAAAATGCCTTTAAAAAAAAAAAGTAAGTCTTTTAAAAAAGACCATACCGCTTAAAAAAGTCATCGCAGGGGCTTGGGACTGTCAGGAGCTATGGAGATTGGCATTCCCTGTCTCAAAAAGACCAAAAAAAAAAAAAGGTATTGCTAGTGCTAGGCCTGATGGCATATTCAGGCAGTCCTAGTACTAAGAGGCAGAGGCGGGAAGATGGAAAGTTCAAAGCCAGCCCTGACTATATGAGTCCCAGTCTCAAAGAAGCAAACCAAAAAACAACAAAACAAAAATAACTTACAAAGCAAAACAGGTTTTGCCAGGCTAGGGTGTTCAGTGACAGACATCACAAACATGTCTACCATGGGCTCCATCCCTATGATAGCAAAACAACACTTAAAAAGCAATTGCCTCCTAGCACTCAGGAGGCAGAGGCGGGCAGATCTTTGTGAGTTCAAGGCCACCCTGGTCTACAGAGTGAGTTCCAGGACAGCTGGGGCTACAGGGAGACCCTGTCTCGAAAAGGCCAAAATAATAATAATAATAATAATAATAATAATAATAATAATAAAAATAAAAGCAATTGCCCACCAGAAGAGCAAAAGAAACAGATAACTGGGCCCTGCCATGGAAAGCTGTCCAGCGTACCTTGGGAGGGTGAACCTATGCCTACCCGTGAGCCTCTCCTGGCCAATCACTGGCATGAGCACTAGCAGACATGCCTACAGTGTTCACAGCAGCACCGCGCAGGGAAGCTGGGAGAAGTCCAGGTGCGCATGTGCACTGCAGCCTTCCCAGGATGGAAGATCATGGCATGCTGAGAATGAATGAGAAGCGGTGCTGGGCGCTGCAGGCAGGGCAGGCCCAGACATGGGGATAACGTTATGTGAGTCCATTTATATAAAGCACGGAACTCTACCCAGGGCTTCAGAAGTCAGAACAGTAGGTGCTGAGAGCAGCCCATGGGAGGGGCTTCTGGGGTACTGCTTGTGTTGTTTCTTGTCTTGGGTGCCTGGGTTTACTTTGTTCACTGTGTGAAAATGAACTGTGCTGCTTATCTGGGTTTAACAGAAAAGAGCAATAGGTCAGGGTTCACAAGAAAGCTTTTCCCACAGGAGCCAAAGACAAGGAAGAGACCAACAAGAAGGAGCTGTATGAGAACAACAAGCGCTTCCTGGGGCCCTACAACCCTGTCAGCCCATGCCAGAACATTCTGCGAGTCATTGCGGTGACTGCCAGCTACACCAGCCTGGGGCCTCCTAAACTAGGAGGGGAGGGAAGAGGGGGTGCCATTGGTACAGCCACTGGGAGGGGAGGGAAGGGGGGTGCCATTGGTACAGCCACTAGGAGGGGAGGGAAGAGGGGGTGCTGTTAGTACAGCCACTGGGAGGGGAGGGAAGAGGGGGTGCCGATAATGCCCGGGTCTCTGCTTGTGGGAGGACATAACCCAATATCCATTGTAAAACCTGTGCAGCAGGGGACAGTTATAATTAATGTGTTCTTTCCCCAGAAACTCCTGTTGGTGGACAATTTCAGAGGGTTCCCATGCATCTTTGCCAAAGCAGGCCTTTGGCAGTTACCCATCAGGGTGAACTGGGTACCAATAACCACAGAGGCTCACATGGTTACATGTGGCTTTGTGGTCCATAAAGGGAGAGAAAGGAGTTAGGGACACAACTTAGAAAGTTTGCTGCACAAGATGAGGACTTGGGCTTGATCCCCACATCTACATGAAAAGCAGGCGTGGCAGCACACCATGTAATCCTAGTGTTGAGGAGGTGGAGGCTGTCTGCAAGCTAGATCAGCCTAATCCATGAGCCCGGGATTCCAATGTCTCAAAAACACAAGTAGCCGGGCATGGTGCGCACGCCTTTAACCCTAGCACTTGGGAGGCACAGTCAGCGGATCTTTGTGAGTTCAAGGCCAGCCTGGTCTACAGAACGAGTTCCAGGACAACTGGGCTACAGGGACTCTGTCTTGAAAAGACCCCCCCCCAAAAAAAAAGTGGCATGGGCTTCCCAAAGAATGGCGGTCTCTGGTCTCTGGATATTTATGCACATGTATCTGTGCACACATAAACACCAATCACAAGGCTGCCATGGGAATTATCCTTACTGACCCCCCCCTGCCCCAGATGGGATCCATATCAAGGCACAGGGTGTTGGGGAGTTCTGAACTCAAGGCTTGGAGATGGGGCTGGGAAGTATGTTGACTCTCCCACTTGTTCAGTGGGGTAGTGTGTCCAGACTCTCTGAGCCTGAGAGTCAGCCACAGCTGGCTCTTACTGATTCTGTCTCTCTGTGGTCCCTGTCCAGAGACAGATCCAGGAGGAGCCACTGGATTCCCTCTTGAGTTCTGGCCGCTGGCAGGCCATGGAGACCCTGACCCAGCTGAGGTACCCATGACTCGCTCCCCTCCCCTTCAGGCCTTGTCCCCTTCCAGGCCCCCTCCTCCTTCCAGGCCCTGTCCCCTTCCAGGCCCCCTCCCCTTCTAGGCCTTGTCCCCTTCCAGGCCCCCTCCCCTTCCAGGCCCCCTCTCCTTCCAGGCCCTATCCCCTCTGCTGGGCCTCTCCCTATCAGCAGCCTTTCCCTCTCTCCCTGCCCAGTCTCCATGGAATGTCACCTGTATACCCCGGGACCATCTCATCCTGTCCTCTTGTGGACCTGTTCTCGGGTGGCCTAGCTGAACCAGGTACCTTCCTCCCCGGCCCGTGTCCTTGGGCCCTGCCTCATGCCATGCCTCGTCTCCTGTTTCTCCCCAGTCACACCCAGCCCATCATGAGTTTGAGGGAGGAGTGGATCTGGTGAATACCTGCGTGCGGAGTGTGTTCTCCCTGCCCTCGGTGCAGGCCATGCAGGAAAAGGATGAGTCCAGAGCTGAGGTCATCCAGGTAGGCTGGGCCCTACTGTACTGGTGGGTCCTTGGGCTGGGAACATCCTCATGGGGAATACCTAGAAAGGAAAAGAAAAGGCTTTCTACAAATATACTTTCCTTTTCCTACTCCTTGGCTCTGTGGCCTGGAGCAACTCACGTCCCCTAAGTCGACCTGAACAGGCACTTGATAGCTATTTGAAGATGGCTGAACCCAGGATTGGAGGCTGAATCTCAGGGCTGGGTTACACCAAAGACTATGGAACTAGGGCAGAAACCTGGAGGAGGAGAATCTCAAGGGGTTCTGGAAATGTCTTTAAGCCTCTGTAGAGATAATCTGGGATGTACCAGTGGAGGAGACCCTTAGGGCAGGATGTGGGGGAGGGTCAGGGTCAGGCAGGGAGGTTGGTGGAGAGGGAGCCCAGCTGTTCAGCCATCTTTTCACTTAGTAGGTATTAAACCACATCCCTCTCCGCATCAGAATCCTATGGTTGCCTTGGAGTAGGGCAAGGGTGGGAGAGACAGAGGCATCACACGATCAGTCAGATAAATGCAAAATCACGGGGTGGTCAGTGCTACAAGTAAAAATTACGGGTTGCAGAAAAAAGCTTGGGATGAACGGCCTGGCCTAGGGAGGAAGAGGACGGCGGAGGAAGGACCTGTGCAGTACTCGTGCTGGCTGCCAGGATGACAAGAAGCCTGTGTGTAGATAGAGCCCAGGGAGTGCGACAGGAGCTCGGGGATGTGAACTAGACGATGGGTGGTCTCAGACCATGCAGACCAGAGTCAGGTCTCTGGATTCTCCAGCTGCCTTTACAGGACTCAAGGTTTGTGCCAGAATCCGTTGTGGAAATATCAGGCAGCCCCTTTGTACTTACAAGTATTGCCAGCAGAGGGCAGTGCTACCCAACGACCAGCAGCACTGGGCGGAAGGAGGAAGTAGGTGGTCTCAAGACTTGCTTGGTGGTTGTGGGAGAATCCTAAGGGCCACTGGCTCCAGAGTGTGTGGAATCAAGAAGCCTGGACAATGGAGCAGCCAGCAGGAAGGTTAAGGAAGAGAGGGTCTTTCCAGAGCAGCTCAAACCCACCACCCACCCTTGCCTGTACCCGCTCTTCTGTTCATGCCTCACAACTTGCACGTTACTGACTGTGCACCTTGGGCCACTGTCCCTGAATTTGTAAAATAAGCAAAACGATCTGAAGACAAGGTGATGGAGGATGTTCAAGTCAGCAGGCATTTGTCTGGCTCCTGGTAGAGTCCAAAGTGCCAGGTCTCTGCTTTCTCCTCCTTTCTGGTAGGAGGTGCAGGGCCTCTCTGATCTCCAATTTCCCAGGAAAGAATCTCAAAACCACAGAAGGGAAGTAATTTGCCTAATATAACACATCAGGTGGGGCACAAAAGTGGGTCCAGAAGTGGTTCTTGTGTGTCTGAGCACACCCTCCTCCCTGACTTATCCCGGGGGCCCCTGGCGCTAGCATTCTGCCTGCCCCCCCCCCCCCCAGCACTGTCTTCCTCCTGTCCACAGATGCTTTACCACCAGACCCTGCATGCCTTGCAGAATCTGCTCAATGCTCTCTTTGTTGAAGACCCCACGCCTGCTGGCCTGAGTAGCATCTTGGAGGTACAGGGCATGGAGGCTGCAGAGGGACGAGAGGAAAGCAATGGAGGCAGAAAATGTCTAACCCTCTAAACAGGGAGACAGTGGGAGGTGGCTCCAGGGGCGATTGGACCCAGGATACTGTTCTGGGCCTCTCTGTTCTTTATTTTGTTTGATTTGTGTGTTTATTTTTGTAGTACTGGAGATTGAACTGTAGGCTTCACACCTGCTAAGCAATCTCTCTCCCACTAGACTATGTCCCTAGCCTCTTTCACTTTTTATTTCGAGACGTAGTATCACTGAGTTGCCCAGGTTGCCCTTGAACTTTCACTCCTCTTTCCTCAGCCTCAGGAGTAGCTGGGACCCCAGCGGTGACCCATCTCCCTCCGACCTTATTCCTCCCCTCTATCCCCATGGTGCCTCCCTTTTCATCCATGTCTATCCACCTCCTTCCTCCTCTGCTCTGAGTCCATTCTCAACTCGGACCCCAACTTTCCTTGAGCCTCGAGAAGAGGAGGAGGACTGTGGTGAACTGCCTTCTCACCCCTTCTGGAAGCTTCTTAGAGGAGCTGACTTACTCACCTATGAGCAGGGGCTGTCAGCCATTGACAGGAGTCTTTCTCTTTCTCTTGTCCTCGCAGCCCCTGGGGCCCTGGATGAACTCTGGGAAGGCTCATGAGCGAGCTCGAGCTGTGAACAGCAATGTCTCTGTGTTGAACCACACGCTTGTGACCCTGCCTTTCTTTGTGAGTGTCCCTGGGGGGTGGATGCTGCGGTGACTTCTCAGCCAAGCAAGCCTCTGTTGTCAGAGAAGGCCACTCAGGCTGCTTACCCGGGTTACCCAGCTACAGCCCCGATCCTTGCAATTGTAACACTAACAGGTGTCCTCAGGGTTCCCAGCACTGGGTCTTCTGCTGGGGAGGCTTCTCCTTCGCATCGGGGATCCTGACGAAGAGATTGGCCGGGAGGCTCTAGACGGCATCACCATCCTCTACACTATCCTGGAGCTCCAGAAACGTATGCCCCGAGTCAGGCCTAGGCAGCTGCTCAGCTAGGGTGGGGAGTATGGTGGTACAGTTGGTCCCCTTGAGGCAGGCAGTAAGGTCCCGGGGAGAGTTCTAGACGGCAAGAGTCAGACAGGGACTGAGAACTGGCGTGAAGCCCTCATCACCACAGAACCAGGGACATAGGTGAAGAAGCTTTATTTTGAATTTAAAAACATTATTACTATTATATATTTTATGATTATTTGGTCTTTTTTGAGACAGGGTCTCTCAGTAGCCCCAGGTAGCGTGACTCTGATGTAGACCAGGTTGGCCTTTGAACTCAGAGACATCGCCTACCTCTGCTCCCGAGTGCTGCGATTAAGGCATGTACCACCATCTCAGCTATTTCTTTTTTTTATTTTTTTTTATATGTTAAATGTACTGTCTGCATGCAGGTTTGTGCACCCATGTCATGCAATGCCGGAGGTCAGAAGAGGGCTTGGATTCCCCGGAACTGAGTTCTCCTGGAATTGGAGTTATGGACGGTTCTCAGCCACCATGTGGGTGCTGGGGATCGAACCCAGTCCCTGCAAGAGCAGTTGGCACTCTTTTTTTTTTTTTTTTTTTTCAAAGATAGAAGAAAAAGATGGAAAAAATAAGACAAAAAAGAGTTATTGCTACATGTGCAACGCGCACCCATGTTGTGCAATGCATGGAGGTCCGAAAAGGGTGTCAATCCCCTGGAACTGCAGTTGCATTCTCATCATGGATATGGGTTAACACCTTGCTTTAGTTGTCCATAGTCATGACACATGCGTCTCTCATCTCTGCTCCTATGCTATGTAGATGTTTGAATAAGTTTTATACTGTTCGCTAGCTGACTGAACTGTCTCTTTCTCTCTGCGTTCGCCCTCCTGAGGGTACCGAGCATTGCTATGCTGGACTACTGCTCTGCAGCACACTCCCAGCCAACACATCTCATAGACGGGAAGCTATGACTTTCTGTCTTAGCCGTGGAGCCTTTTCCTCATTCCAAGCATAACTTCTTTCCATGTGCTATAAATCCCGCATTAGACCCGTAGTCAACTTCTCTTGTCACTTTGACTCCAGTACTATACAACACTATGAGCGCCTTCAAAGGTCACATTAGGGTTGTCTCTCGTTACTACAGCACGCTTTCCTGGAGCCTCCGCATCTCTTGACTGGCTCGGCTTCGTGCTACGCCAATAACTTTATGGACAGTGAACATAAGAGTGCTTTTTCAGGTCCCCGCCAGCATTCCTGTATTCCATCTTATCATGCGAACTCACTTTAGAGGCAACGTTCTTCGCATTGTGGCTGCTGTGACAAGCGGTCTTAAGTCTTGGGTCTCGCCGAGCCCTTGACACGGTTTCACTTGACTGACACTGCTTCCAGGGATGGTGTTATCTGCCTCCAGCCTTCTGGTTTTCTCTATAGTTTTGACTCTGTCTCAACCAGGGGACCTTGGCTAGTTGCTGAGATTCCTCTGGCTCTGGAGGCAGTAAGTGGCCTACACTAGTCTAACCTCCTCTAGGGTCCTGGATCATTTCTCCAGCCTGATGGGACCTAAGAAAGCATTTGGCTTAGGCTTGCCTAGGTGTTTCTCTTTACATTCGTAAGTTCTTGAAGCTTGTACTGTATTTTGAAATATTAAATGTATCTTTATAAAAGTACATAAGAAGAAATCAGCTCAGGGCCACATACCCCACCCCTGTTACCTTTTGGGATGTGTCTGGACTCCTGCTCTTCCTCATCTCCAGCATTTGGGACAACATTTGGTTCCTCGGAGATTTCTCCACTGACAACAGACTGGACCATGCATACATCCTACCTGATGGATGTAGGGCCAGCCACAATACAGTACAGACTATCAGAAGTGCCTGAAATATAGGACACCCAGTTCGGTTTAAATTTCAGGCGAACAATGAATCATTTTAATTGTATTTGATGATACCTGTCCTAACTATGATCTGTTCCTCTTGAAATTCAAACTGAGGCAAGTACCCTGTATTCTCTCTCTTTTTTTTTTTATTATTTTATTATTTTTTTGTATTGGTATGAATGTACTGTCTGCATGCAGGTCTGTGTCCCGTGTCGTGCTACAGCAAGGATAAGAGGGGTCGGATTCCCCTGGAACTGGAGTTCTCCTGGAATTGGAGTTTCAGACGGTTCTCGGCGCCATGTGGGTGGGATGTGGGACCAAACACCAGGTCCTCTGTAAGAGTGGTTGGCACTCTTACAGCTAGGCCATGTCTCCAGCCATACCCTGTATTCTCTAAACTAGAGCCACAGTCACCAGCTTGTAAAAAGGGTAGAGGGGCTGGAGAGATGGCTCAGTTGTTAAGAACTAATCTCTGCCCGGGGACCTGTTCCATTCCCAGCACCCACATGGCGGCTAAGAACCATCTTTAACTCCAGTTCCAGGGGAATCTGACGCCCTCTTCTGACCTCCACAGCATTGCACCACAAGGTGCACCAACCTACATGCAGACAGTACACTCATACACATAAAAAAAAAATAACAATAAAAAAATTTAAAAAGGGCGGGCGTGGTGGCGCACGCCTTTAGTCCTAGCACTCCGGAGGCAAAGCAGGCAGATCTTTGTGAGTTCAAGGCCAGGCTGGTCTTACAGAGTGAGTTCAGTCAGCTGGGGCTACAGGGAGACCCTGTCTCAAAAAGCCCCCCCAAAAAAATTTTAAAAGAAAAAGGGGAAGAAGTTAGCCCTGGTTAGCAACCTGTGGGAAGCACAAGGCAAGGAAGTAGGTCTGCTTGGCCTTAGAGCCCCAATCCTCCCGCAGGCAGCACACACTCTTTGCACTAACTTCTTCAGTGGCCTCTTTCATGTGCCCAAGCTTCGGACTGCCTGCAGGGATCTGGGTAGGATCCAGTGAGGACACAGTCTCTAAATGTGTTGATGGACTCCCCCTGTGCCAGGTACTGCTCTAGCTCTGGGGACACAGCCTTGAAAGGGGATTCATTACACACTCCTCCTCCGTTTGGCTTACCTTGTCTTTGCCAGGAGACAAACAATGGGCAAAAATGAAGACGTAAAGCACAGAGTAAGTCAGATGATAAGCACCGGGGGAAAAAGCGGCAGAGGGGCTGGGCATGGTGAGAACAAACAATGCTCCTGAGCACAATCATTACATAGTTTCCTGAATTCATTAAAAAGACCAGCCTGGTCTACATAGTGATTCCAGCCATCAATTCTTATATAGTGAAACCCTGCTAAAAAACCAACAGCCAGCCAACCAATTAACCAAACAAAGGACCAAAAACAAAGTGGACTGGAGAGCTGGCTCAACACTTAGCTTACGCTTTGCTAAAGGATCTGGGTTCAGTTCCAGTACCCATATCAGGAGGCTCACACTACCTGGAAATCTAGTTCCAATGTCTTCTCTGACTGCCACACATGCAGTGCAGCATAACATAAATAAAAATAGTAAGTCTTGGGGCTGGAGAGATGGCCTAGTGGTTAAGAGCTTCCGACTGCTCTTGCAGAGGATCCTGGGTTTGATCCCAGCACCCACATGGCGGCTTAAGAACCGATATGTAACTCCAGTTCCAGGGGAATCTGCAGCCTCTTCTGACCCCTCAACAGCATTGCACGACACAGGTGACAAATACCTACATCAGCAGACAGTACAAATTCATACACATACAAAAATAAATTAAAAATTTTTTTTAAAAATTTTAAAAATGCCTTTAAAAAAAAAAGTAAGTCTTTTAAAAAAAGACCATACCGCTTAAAAAAGTCATCGCAGGGGCTTGGGACTGTCAGGAGCTATGGAGATTGGCATTCCCTGTCTCAAAAAGACCAAAAAAAAAAAAAATAGGTCATTGCTACGTGCTAGCCTGATGCCAGTATTCAGGCAGTCCTAGTACAAGAGGCAGAGGCGGGAAAGATGGAAAGTTCAAAGCCAGCCCTGACTATATGAGTCCCAGTCTCAAAGAAGCAAACCAAAAAAACAACAAACAAAAATACACTTACAAAGCAAATACAGGTTTTGCCAGGCTAGGGGTTTCAGTGACAGACATCACAAACATGTCTACCATGGGCTCCATCCCTATGATAGCAAAACAACACTTAAAAAGCAATTGCCTGGGGCTGGAGAGATGGCCTAGTGGTTAAGAGCGCCGACCGCTCTTACAGAGGACCCGGCGTTCGATCCCCAGCACCACATGGCGGATGAGAACCGTCTGAAAGCTCCAATTCCAGGAGAACTCCGGTTCCAGGGGAAACGACGCCCTCTTCTGACCTGCGCGGCGTTGCACGCACACGGTGCACAGAACTTGCATGAGAGAACTTATATCATACATACAGAAATAAATAAAATTAATTAAAAAATATTAAAAAAAAAAAAAGCAATTGCCTCCTAGCACTCTCAGGAGGCAGAGGCGGGCAGAATCTTGTGAGTTCAAGGCCACCCTGGTCTAAAAGAGTGAGTTCCAGGGCAGCTGGGGCTACAGGGAGACCCGTCTCGAAAAGGCCAAATAATATAATAATATAATTTATATAATATATTAATAATAAAATAAATAAAAGCAATTGCCCAACGAGAAGAGCAAAAGAAACAGATAACTGGGCCCTGCCATGGAAAGCTGTCCAGCGTACCTTGGGAGGGTGAACCTATGCCTACCCGTGAGCCTCTCCTGGCCAATCACTGGCATGAGCACTAGCAGACATGCCTACAGTGTTCACAGCAGCACCGCGCAGGGAAGCTGGGAGAAGTCCAGGTGCGCATGTGCACTGCAGCCTTCCCAGGATGGAAGATCATGGCATGCTGAGAATGAATGAGAAGCGGTGCTGGGCGCTGCAGGCAGGGCAGGCCCAGACATGGGGATAACGTTATGTGAGTCCATTATATTATAAAAGCACGGAACTCTACCCAGGGCTTCAGAATCAGAAAGTAGGTGCTGAGAGCAGCCCATGGGAGGGGCTCTGGGGTACTGCTTGTGTTGTTTCTTGTCTTGGGTGCCTGGGTTTACTTTGTTCACTGTGTGAAAATGAACTGTGCTGCTTATCTGGGTTTAACAGAAAAGAGCAATAGGTCAGGGTTCACAAGAAAGCTTTTCCCACAGGAGCCAAAGACAAGGAAGAGACCAACAGAAGGAGCTGTATGAGAACAACAAGCGCTTCCTGGGGCCCTACAACCCTGTCAGCCCATGCCAGAACATTCTGCGTGTCATTGCGGTGACTGCCAGCTACACCAGCCTGGGGCCTCCTAAAACTAGGAGGGGAGGGGAAGATGGGGGTGGCAAGGTAGCACTGTGGAAGATGAGGGAAGGGGGGTGGCCATTGGCTCAGCCCCACGAGGGGAGGGACAGGGGGTTGGCTGATTGTCGCACGTTCTGGAGGGGAGGGAAGGATGGGAGGGTGATGTTGGTACAGCCACTGGAGTGGGGGTGGGGCGGGGGGGGCGTGGGGCGGAAGAGACCGACGGCGGCTGCGGGGGCGGTGGCGCGGCGGGAGGGAGATGGGGGGTTCCCAAGGTGCATTCATGCGTTACAGCCACTCGGGGAGTGAAGTGGTGTGGGATGCCAATTTTGTACAGCCACTCTAGGTAGGTGATCGTGCTACTGGAGACCAAACAGGAAGGCAGGGTGCCATTGGTACAAGCCACTGGGGGGGAGGGAAGATCCAGAAGTGGTTCTTGTGTGTCTGAGCACACCCTCCTCCCTGACTTATCCCGGGGGCCCCTGGCGCTAGCAGCTGCTCTGCCCCCCCCCCCCCCAGCACTGTCTTCCTCCTGTCCACAGATGCTTTACCACCAGACCCTGCATGCCTTGCAGAATCTGCTCAATGCTCTCTTTGTTGAAGACCCCACGCCTGCTGGCCTGAGTAGCATCTTGGAGGTACAGGGCATGGAGGCTGCAGAGGGACGAGAGGAAAGCAATGGAGGCAGAAAATGTCTAACCCTCTAAACAGGGAGACAGTGGGAGGTGGCTCCAGGGGCGATTGGACCCAGGATACTGTTCTGGGCCTCTCTGTTCTTTATTTTTATTGATTTGTGTGTTTATTTTTGTAGTACTGGAGATTGAACTGTAGGCTTCACACCTGCTAAGCAATCTCTCTCCCACTAGACTATGTCCCTAGCCTCTTTCACTTTTTATTTCGAGACGTAGTATCACTGATTGCCCAGGTTGCCCTTGAACTTTCACTCCTCTTTCCTCAGCCTCAGGAGTAGCTGGGACCCCAGCGGTGACCCATCTCCCTCCGACCTTATTCCTCCCCTCTATCCCCATGGTGCCTCCCTTTTCATCCATGTCTATCCCCTCCTTCCTCCCTCTGCTCTGAGTCCATTCTCAACTCGGACCCCAACTTTCCTTGAGCCTCGAGAAGAGGAGGAGGACTGTGGTGAACTGCCTTCTCACCCCTTCTGGAAGCTTCTTAGAGGAGCTGACTTACTCACCTATGAGCAGGGGCTGTCAGCCATTGACAGGAGTCTTTCTCTTTCTCTTGTCCTCGCAGCCCCTGGGGCCCTGGATGAACTCTGGGAAGGCTCATGAGCGAGCTCGAGCTGTGAACAGCAATGTCTCTGTGTTGAACCACACGCTTGTGACCCTGCCTTTCTTTGTGAGTGTCCCTGGGGGGTGGATGCTGCGGTGACTTCTCAGCCAAGCAAGCCTCTGTTGTCAGAGAAGGCCACTCAGGCTGCTTACCCGGGTTACCCAGCTACAGCCCCGATCCTTGCAATTGTAACACTAACAGGTGTCCTCAGGGTTCCCAGCACTGGGTCTTCTGCTGGGGAGGCTTCTCCTTCGCATCGGGGATCCTGACGAAGAGATTGGCCGGGAGGCTCTAGACGGCATCACCATCCTCTACACTATCCTGGAGCTCCAGAAACGTATGCCCCGAGTCAGGCCTAGGCAGCTGCTCAGCTAGGGTGGGGAGTATGGTGGTACAGTTGGTCCCCTTGAGGCAGGCAGTAAGGTCCCGGGGAGAGTTCTAGACGGCAAGAGTCAGACAGGGACTGAGAACTGGCGTGAAGCCCTCATCACCACAGAACCAGGGACATAGGTGCAAAGAAGCTTTATTTTGAATTTTAAAAACATTATTTACTAATTAATATTTTATTGATTATTTGTCTGGATCTCTTGTTTGTTTTGAAACAGGGTCTCTCAGTAGCCCCAGGTAGCCTGGAACTCTGTATGTAGACCAGGTTGGCCTTGAACTCAAGAGACATCTGCCTACCTCTGCCTCCCGAGTGCTTGCGATTAAAGGCATGTACCACCATGCTCAGCTATTCTTTTTTATTTTTTTTATATGTATAAATGTACTGTCTGCATGCAGGTTTGTGCACCCATGTCATGCAATGCCGCGGAGCAGAACAGAGGCGTGGATTCCCCTGGAACTGGAGTTCTCCTGGAATTGGAGTTATGACGGTTCTCAGCCACCATGTGGGGCCGGGGATCGAACCCAGGTCCTCTGCAAGAGCAGTTGCAGTCTCCTTTTTTTTTTTTTTTTTTCTAAAAAGATAAGAAAAAAGATGGAAAAAAAGACAAAAAAGAGTGTATGTCCTACATGTGAAGCGCACCCATGTGTTGCAATGGCCATGGAGGTCCGAAAAGGGTGTCAATCCCCTGGAACTGCAGTTGCAGACATTGTTAGCCATCATGTGGAACGGTGCTGGGAATGAACCTGGGTCACTCTACAAGTGCTCCTCCCCCCAATTTATTATTAATGCTGTTTGTGTTTTTGAGATAAGCTTTTTTCAGTTCCAGCTGACCTGGAGACTTTCCATTCTCGGCTGCTTAGCCTCCTTGAGGGCTACGAATTGCTACTGCTGTGACTACTGCCTGGCCTACCCAGCCAACACATCTAAAACGTGATGGCGAAGCTATTTCTGCTTAGCGGAGCCTTTCCTCATTCCAAGCATAACTTCTTTCCATGTGCTATAAATACCCCAGACATTCAGGGCCCTGTCACCTTCCTCTTATGTCGTCTTCCCTACTATACAACACTATGAGCAGGGCAAGGGTTTGCCTTGTTTACCACTGTCATTCCTGGCCTGGTCACAGGGCCAGGCTTGGCGACTGCATATTTAGGAATGAAAAAGGTTGGGTCCTATCTTAGAATTTGGTGGGCTGGAAAAGTCTGTAAGACAAGGTCTTAAGCTTGGGCTTCCGGGAGCCCTTGACACGGTTTCCACTTGACTGACACTGCTTCCAGGGATGGTGTTATCTGCCTCCAGCCTTCTGGTTTTCTCTATAGTTTTGACTCTGTCTCAACCAGGGGACCTTGGCTAGTTGCTGAGATTCCTCTGGCTCTGGAGGCAGAGTGGCCTACAACATCAGACCTGGCCCTGCCTGGTCTTTTCCCAAGTCTGAGGACCTAAGATAAGCATTTGGCTGGCTTGCCTAGGTTTTCTTCATCTTACAGTAGCAGTGTAATTCCTGTCTTTTTCGAAGAATATTAAATGATATTCTTTATAAAAGTACATAAGAAGAAATCAGCTCAGGGCCACATACCCCACCCCTGTTACCTTTTGGGATGTGTCTGGACTCCTGCTCTTCCTCATCTCCAGCATTTGGGACAACATTTGGTTCCTCGGAGATTTCTCCACTGACAACAGACTGGACCATGCATACATCCTACCTGATGGATGTAGGGCCAGCCACAATACAGTACAGACTATCAGAAGTGCCTGAAAATATAGGACACCCAGTTCGGTTTAAATTTCAGGCGAACAATGAATCATTTTAATTGTATTTGAGATACCTTGTCCTAACTATGATCTGTTCCTCATGAAATTCAAACTGAGCTAAGTACCCTGTATTCTCTCTTTTTTTTTTTATTATTTTATTTTATTTTTGTATGGTATGAATGTACTGTCTGCATGCAGGTCTGTGTACCCGTGTCGCATCAAGCCTGAGATGAGGTCGAAGGGGTCGGATTCCCCTGGAACTGGGTTCTCCTGGAATTGGAGTTTCAGACGTTCTCGGCGCAATGTGGGTGAGTGGACCGATCGAACCCAGGTCCTCGTAAGAATGTGGCACTCTTACCTGCTAGTAGGCCATGTCTCCAGCCCAGTACCCTGTATTCTCTAGCAGAGCCCTAGGCCACAGTCACCCTTGAAAAAGGGGTAGAGGGGCTGGAGAGAATGGCTCAGTGTTTAAGAGCACTGAATGTTGCCGCAGGGGACCTCGGTTCCATTCCCACGCACCCACATTGCGCTGAAACCATCTTTAACTCCAGTTCCAGGGGAATCTGACGCCCTCTTCTGACCTCCCAGCATTGCACCACAAGGTGCACCAACCTACATGCAGACAGTACACTCATACACATAAAAAAAAATAACAAAAAAAAATAAAAAAAAGGCCGGGCGTGGTGGCGCACGCCTTAGATCCTAGCACCCCGGAGGCAAAGCAGGCAGATCTTTGTGAGTTCAAGGCCAGCTGGTCTTACAAGTGAGTTCCAGTCAGCTGGGCTACAGGGAGCCCTGTCTCAAAAAGCCCCCCCAAAAAAATTTTAAAAAAGAAAAAGGGGAAGAAGTTAGCCCTGGGTTAGCAACCTGTGGGAAGCACAAGCAAGGAAGTAGGGCTCTCTGGCCTTAGAGCCCCAACCTCCCGCAGGCAGCACACACTCTTTGCACTAACTTCTTCAGTGGCCTCTTTCATGTGCCCAAGCTTCGGACTGCCTGCAGGGATCTGGGTAGGATCCAGTGAGGACACAGTCTCTAAATGTGTTGATGGACTCCCCCTGTGCCAGGTACTGCTCTAGCTCTGGGGACACAGCCTTGAAAGGGGATTCATTACACACTCCTCCTCCGTTTGGCTTACCTTGTCTTTGCCAGGAGACAAACAATGGGCAAAAATGAAGACGTAAAGCACAGAGTAAGTCAGATGATAAGCACCGGGGGAAAAAGCGGCAGAGGGGCTGGGCATGGTGCTGCACCCTTTAAGACAATGCTAGGGGCAGAGGCAGGTCAGTCTCTGTAGATTCAAAAGCCAGCCTGGTCTATCATAGTGAGTTCCAGTCCAGTCAATTCTTATTATAGATGAAACCCTGCTAAAAAACAAACCAGCAGCAACCAATTAACCAAACAAAGGACCAAAAACAAAGCGGGACTGGAGAGCTGGCTCAACACTTAGCTTACGCTCTTGCAAAGGATCTGGTTCAGTTCCAGTACCCATATAGGAGGCTCACTACTACCTGGAAATCTCAGTCCAATGTCTTCCTGACTGCCACACATGCAGTGCAGACATACATAAATAAAAATAGTAAGCTTCCGGTGCTGGAGAGATGGCCTAGTGGTTAAGAGCTTCCGACTGCTCTTTGCAGAGGACCGGGTTTGATCCCAGCACCACATGGCGGCTAAGAACCGTATATGTTAACTCCAGTTCCAGGGAATCTGATGCCTCTTCTGACCTCCCACATGCATTGCACGACACAGGTTGCAAAAACTCACATGCAGACATACATTCATACACATACAAAAATAAATTAAAATTTTTTTATTTTTAAAAATTTAAAAATGCCTTTAAAAAAAAAAAAGTAAGTCTTTTAAAAAAGACCATACCGCTTAAAAAAGTCATCGCAGGGGCTTGGGACTGTCAGGAGCTATGGAGATTGGCATTCCCTGTCTCAAAAAGACCAAAAAAAAAAAAAAAGGTATTGCTAGTGCTACCTGATGCAATTCAGGCAGTCCTAGTACTAAAGGCAGAGGCGGGAAGATGGAAAGTTCAAAGCCAGCCCTGACTATATGAGTCCCAGTCTCAAAGAAGCAAACCAAAACAAACAAAACAAAAAATACACTTACAAAGCATACAGGGTTTTGCCAGGCTAGGGTGTTCAGTGACAGACATCACAAACATGTCTACCATGGGCTCCATCCCTATGATAGCAAAACAACACTTAAAAAGCATTGCCTGGGGCTGGAGAGATGGCCTAGTGGTTAAAGACGCCCGACCGCTCTTCAGAGGACCCGGGTTCGATCCCCACACCCACCATTCGGCACGAGAACCGTCTGAAAGCTCCAATTCCAGGAGAACTCCGTTCCAGGGGAATCCGATGACCCTCTTCTGACCTCCGCGCGCACGCACGACAGGGTGCACAAAAAAAAAAAAAATACATTCATACACATACAGAAATAAATAAAATTAATTAAAAAAATATTAAAAAAAAAAAAGCAATTGCCTCCTAGCACTTCAGGAGGCAGAGGCGAGGCAGAATCTTGTGAGTTCAAGGCCACCCTGGTCTAAGAGTGAGTTCCAGGACAGCTGGCGGCTACAGGGAGACCCTGTCTCGAAAAGGCCAAATAATAATAATAATATAATAATAATAATATAATAAAAAAATAAAAGCAATTGCCCACCAGAAGAGCAAAAGAAACAGATAACTGGGCCCTGCCATGGAAAGCTGTCCAGCGTACCTTGGGAGGGTGAACCTATGCCTACCCGTGAGCCTCTCCTGGCCAATCACTGGCATGAGCACTAGCAGACATGCCTACAGTGTTCACAGCAGCACCGCGCAGGGAAGCTGGGAGAAGTCCAGGTGCGCATGTGCACTGCAGCCTTCCCAGGATGGAAGATCATGGCATGCTGAGAATGAATGAGAAGCGGTGCTGGGCGCTGCAGGCAGGGCAGGCCCAGACATGGGGATAACGTTATGTGAGTCCATTTATATAAAGCACGGAACTCTACCCAGGGCTTCAGAAGTCAGAACAGTAGGTGCTGAGAGCAGCCCATGGGAGGGGCTTCTGGGGTACTGCTTGTGTTGTTTCTTGTCTTGGGTGCCTGGGTTTACTTTGTTCACTGTGTGAAAATGAACTGTGCTGCTTATCTGGGTTTAACAGAAAAGAGCAATAGGTCAGGGTTCACAAGAAAGCTTTTCCCACAGGAGCCAAAGACAAGGAAGAGACCAACAAGAAGGAGCTGTATGAGAACAACAAGCGCTTCCTGGGGCCCTACAACCCTGTCAGCCCATGCCAGAACATTCTGCGGTCATTGCGGTGACTGCCAGCTACACCAGCCTGGGGCCTCCTAAAACTAGGAGGGGAGGGGAAGATGGGGTGCCAATTCGGTACAGCCTGGTGAGGGAAGGCATGGAGAAAGGGGGGAGGGTGGGATCGGAGAGGGAAGTGGTGCCATTGGTACAGCCACTAGGGAGGGGAGGGAAGATGGGGTGCATTGTACAGCCACTGGGGGGAGGGAAGGGAAGANTGGGGTTGCCGATTCGACAAGCCCACTGGAGGGAGGGAACGATGGAGGGATGCCCATTGTACAGCCACTGTAGGAGGGAGGAGAGGCGGAAGGTGCCATGTACAGCACCTGGGGAGGGAGGGAAGAGGGGGTGCCAGTTGGTACAGCCACTGGGAGGGGAGGGAAGAGGGGTGCCATTGGTACAGCCACTAGGAGGAGGAGAGGGGCTGTTAGTACAGGCCACTGGTGAGGGGAGGAGAAGAGGGGGTGCTGAGTACAGCCACTGGGAGGGAGGGACAGAAGAGGGGTGCCATTGGTACAGCCACTGGGAGGCAAACTGCGTAGGAAGCTTTCACCTACGCAGGCTTTCTGGTGCCCTCCTGCCTGATCTCTGTTCCAACCTGTGGTTCATGACTTCTCTCCCTGGTACACACCACCCAATTCTGAGTGCAGAGAACATTTGACACCCCCTTCCCATATCCCAACACCCTCCATCCCTTCTTCCTTCCTTCCTTCCTTCTTCCTCTCCTTCCTTCCTTCCTTCCTTCCTTCCTTCTTACCTTCCTTTTTCCTTTTCTTCCTTCTTTCTGAGGAGAGACTTGATATGCTCCCCAGGCTACGCTTAAATTCCTGGTCTCAAGTAATCTTCCGCCTCAGCCTCCTGGGTAGCTGGGAGGACACGGGAGTGCCTCAGGGTCTGGCCTGAGCCTGGTTTGCCTCTGTTTTAGCAGCTCCTGGACAAAGCTTCTGACCTTGCCTGTTAGTGGGATGTGTGTGGCCCTTGCTTCTGATCTCTCCCTTTAAGTTGGGCGATATCTGTGCCTCTGTGAAGGGCTTGGGGGTCTACCCTGTTTAACACTGTCAGGACCTCTGTACCTGTGTTTCAGGAATTTGGAGACTTCCTGGGACCCCAGCAGGTGAAAGACCTGCTGCTAGCAGCCCTGGAGGGACTGACGGACAAGTCAGAGACTCAGGGGAAGGAGACGATGCTGCTTGCCTCCGAGGTCACGCTCAGCTCAGTGCTGGAGTGGTACCGCCACAGGGCACTGGAGGTGGTAATGGCCTGGAGGCAGAAGCTGGGCTTGTCACAGGGCCTAGGAGTGCTGTGGTGCGTGCCCCCCGCCCCCCCCCCCCCCGCAAGGGCCTCACTGCTCTTCCCCTGGATAGCCTGACCCGCAGATAGGGTTGGAGTTGAGCACAGGGGCAGGAGTGTCTACCACCCTGAGAGAACCCTCTGGCTTGGTGGGGTTTGGGAAGTCAGTAAAAGGGAATTGCAGGCCTCCAGCAGCATCTCCTCTCGCTCCTTCCCCCCCTCTCTCCCTCTCCCCCTCTCTCTCCCCTCCTCCCCCCTTTACCCTCTCCCTCTTCCCGCTCCCCCCTCTCTTTCCCGTTCTCTCCTCCCTCTTCCCCCTCCTTCCTCTCTCCCCCCCTCTCTGTCTCCCTCTCTCTTCTCTCCCTCTCTCTCCCCTCCTCCCTCTCTCTCTCCCTCTCCCTCCTCTCTCCCTCCCTCTTTCCGCTCTCCCTCTTTCCCTCTCTCTCTCCCTCTCTCTCTCTCCCACCTCTTCTCTGTCCCCTCTCCCTCTTTCCACTCTCCCTCTTCTTTTCTACCTGCTCATGACCACCCACCAGATCCCAGACAATCATACAGGGCATCTACCATGCAGCTCAACAACATCCAGGAGCCCCGGGCCCGCAAGGTGGCCCTGTTGCCCATCTCCGTCCTGGCCAGCTTCCTTCAAGACCGAGGTGGTGGTGGCCCTGCTCATGTGCCCCCTCCCGCTGGACAGGTACCAACCAAGGAAGGTCCCAACACCTACAACCTGAAAGGGTTGAAGCAGCTGAAATACTCTTTCTGACCCTCTGGATGGTCTGTGGTACTTACAATAACCGTAAGTCCTTCCTGGGCACTGCCGGATCATCCAGGGGGTGCCGTTGGTACAGCCACTGGGAGGGGAGGGAAGGGGGGTGCCATTGGTACAGCCACTAGGAGGGGAGGGAAGAGGGGTGCTGTTAGTACAGCCACTGGGAGGGAAGGGAAGAGGGGGTGCTGTTAGTACAGCCACTGGGAGGGGAGGGAAGAGGGGGTGCCATTGGTACAGCCACTGGGAGGCAAACTGCGTAGGAAGCTTTCACCTACGCAGGCTTTCTGGTGCCCTCCTGCCTGATCTCTGTTCCAACCTGTGGTTCATGACTTCTCTCCCTGGTACACACCACCCAATTCTGAGTGCAGAGAACATTTGACACCCCCTCCCTCCCTCCATCCCTTCCTTCCTTCCTTCCTTCCTTCCTTCCTTCCTTCCTTCCTTCCTTCCTTCCTTCCTTCCTTCCTCCTTTCTTTTTCCCTTTTCTTCCCTTCTTTCTGAGGTAGAGACTTGATATGCTCCCCAGGCTACGCTTAAATTCCTGGTCTCAAGTAATCTTCCTGCCTCAGCCTCCTGGGTAGCTGGGAGGACACGGGAGTGCCTCAGGGTCTGGCCTGAGCCTGGTTTGCCTCTGTTTTAGCAGCTCCTGGACAAAGCTTCTGACCTTGCCTGTTAGTGGGATGTGTGTGGCCCTTGCTTCTGATCTCTCCCTTTAAGTTGGGCGATATCTGTGCCTCTGTGAAGGGCTTGGGGGTCTACCCTGTTTAACACTGTCAGGACCTCTGTACCTGTGTTTCAGGAATTTGGAGACTTCCTGGGACCCCAGCAGGTGAAAGACCTGCTGCTAGCAGCCCTGGAGGGACTGACGGACAAGTCAGAGACTCAGGGGAAGGAGACGATGCTGCTTGCCTCCGAGGTCACGCTCAGCTCAGTGCTGGAGTGGTACCGCCACAGGGCACTGGAGGTGGTAAGGCCTGGAGGCAGAAGCTGGGCTTGTCACAGGGCCTAGGAGTGCTGTGGTGCTGCCCCCCCCCCCCCCCCCCCGCAAGGGGCCTGCTCTTCCTGGGATAGCCTGACCGCAGATAGGGTTGGAGTTGAGCACAGGGGCAGGAGTGTCTACCACCCCTGAGAGAACCCTCTGGCTTGGTCGGGGTTGGGAAGTCAGTAAAAGGGAATTGCAGGCCTCCAGCATCTCTCTCTCTCTCTCTCCCCCCTCTCTCCCTCTCCCCCTCTCTCTCTCCCTCCCTCCCTCCCTCTCCCTCTCTCTTTCCCTGTCTCTCTCCCTCTCTCCCCCTCTCTCCCTCTCTCCCCCCCCTCTGTCTCCCTCTCTCTCTGTCTCCCTCTCTCTCTCCCTCTCTCCCCCCTCTCTCTCTCCCTTTCCCTCTCTCTCCCTCCCTCTTTCCCTCTCCCTCTTCCTCTCTCTCTCTCTCCCTCTCTCTCTCCCCACCTCTCTCTGTCCCTCTCTCCCTCTTTCCATCTCTCCCTCTTCTTTCTACCTGCTCATGACCACCCACAGATCCCAGACATCATACAGGGCATCTACCTGCAGCTCAACAACATCCAGGAGCCCCGGGCCCGCAAGGTGGCCCTGTTGCCCATCTCCTTCCTGGCCAGCTCCTTCAAGACCGAGGTGGTGGTGGCCCTGCTCATGTGCCCCCTCCCGCTGGACAGGTACCAACCAAGGAAGGTCCCAACACCTACAACCTGAAAGGGTTGAAGCAGCTGAAATACTCTTTCTGACACTCTGGATGGTCTGTGGTACTTACAATAACCGTAAGTCCTTCCTGGGCACTGCCGGATCATCCAGATTCTCATTCCCAAATTGGTCCATTCTGCGGATACGGAAACGAGGCTCAGGAGATGTTCTTATCCTTGGTATTCATTGAGGCATTGCTAGAATGAGGAACTAAGCTCAGATCTGACCAATCCTAACCCTTCTTTTAATGATGCCTTGCGTGTCAGCCCTCACCTGCATGCAGGAGCTGTTGTCCTTGGCTAGCTTGTACGCCTTCTCTGGGCTTTGGTACCCCCAGACCCAGACAATGAACGGTATGTGAGGTCATGAAGCCAGCTGTGCTCAACGCCTGCCCCTGCCGGCGGATGTGCACAACGTCTGCTCCTGCCGGTGGATGTGCAACAGGAAGCCCCCTGCTCGCTACCTCCAGGGAGCTCCTAATGGGGGGGGGCAGAAGGGGACTGGCCAGGTGGTGACTAGTCTTGCTGGCCTCTTGCCTCTTGGCACACCCCTTCTTTGAAGGGATGAAATAAAACAGAAACGCCTTAGGACAGTTTTTTTGGGGGAGGTGGGCTTTTCGAGACAGGGTCTCCCTGTAGCCCCAGCTGTCCTGGAACTCACTCTGTAGACCAGGCTGGCCTTGCACTCACAAAGATCCGCCTGCCTCTGCCTCCCGAGTGCTAGGATTAAAGGCGTGCACCACCACGCCCTCTGAACAGTTTTCTCTTTTAATTACATGGAATCATTTTTGATTAGCTTAGTCTGCTTCCTCTACTCAAGTACCATGTGTCTTAGAGCAAAGTCACAGTGGCCTGATCAAATGTATAGGAGTTGAGTCAACCATGTTTATATATAATGACCTAGAGATGACCAGACCTTACTTACTGGCTGGAAACCTGCTCTTGTAGTGAGTGAATTAATCACCAAACACTATGATGAGAAGTCAAAGATTTTTTATTTTATTTATTTATTTATTTATTTAATGTGTACGAATGTACTGTCTGCATGTAGGTTTGTGCACCCGTGTTGTGCAATGCCGTGGAGGTCAGAAAGAGGGCATCTGATTCCCCTGGAACTGGAGTTAAGGACGGTTCTTAGCTGCCATGTGCTGGGGATCCAACCCAGGTCCTCTGCAAGAGCAGTCAATGCTCTTAACCACTAGGCCATCTCTCCAGCCCCTGGACAGTTGTTTTTAAGTCAACATGGAAGCATTATGTGGAGCCGTGAAAGTGGGGTGTGCTGTAACAGGAACAGGCCAGTCATTCCAGACCAGTGGGGATCCTGAGGGCTCAGCTGGGCACCCCAAGAATTTAGCCTTTCCAGTCTCACTGTCCGTTGGTATGTGGGGGGGGGGCTTTTTTGTTTGTTTTTTTGTTTTTGAGACAGAGCCTCACTATGTAGCTCAGGCTGGTCACAAACTCATGGCAATCTTTCCACCTCAGACTTCCTGATACTGGGATTCCATTGGGTCTTTTTTGTTTGTTTGTTTGGTTTCTAAGCCACAACAGGTGCTCTAGCACTGCGCTATAGCCCCAGGGGTTTCTTTTGGGATCCACTAACAGAACTCCAAGATGACCAGGGACTGCCTCTGACTTGATAGCCACTTTCGTAAGCCCAAGTGAGAGCAAGGGCCTCCTTCCCTTTGCATCCTGCGTGCCAGACTCTCCTGCTTCCCAGGTAAAGTTCAGCTGTGAGGGAAGCAGACCTGTGCTGGGGATGAGGTCAAATGGAGACCAGAGTCTTGTACTGATTGCAGAACCCTAGCTTCTGCAGCTCTGCAGAGACAAACCC
The DNA here is from genome assembly GCA_009823505.1 of Rhizomys pruinosus. Lineage (NCBI taxonomy): Eukaryota > Metazoa > Chordata > Mammalia > Rodentia > Spalacidae > Rhizomys > Rhizomys pruinosus. Next base: position 159,722 of record VZQC01006311.1, on the reverse strand, counting down.
ACTTATAATGGTCTCTGTGCATCTCTCTCTAGGAGCCCTGGTGGGTCTTACAGTTAATTGATAGCTCCTCCTAGTCTAGATGCCATATATCAAGTAGCAGTAAACATGACTATTTTGTTTTGTCTTTTTGAGACAGGGTCTCCCTGTAGCCCTAGCTGTCCTGGAACTTGCTATGTAGATCAGGCTGGCCTTGAACTACCAGAGATCTGCCTGCCTCTGCTTCCTGAGCTCTGGAATTAAAGGTGTGCACCACCATGCCTGGCCAAATATGGCCATTTTTATCATAATCGATGTTGCTTAGCAACATAGTTAACATAACTATCTTTATCAGGTTTCCAGGGGAACAGAACTGGGAAGTGAGTTCAGATGCTCTGGCTTTCAGACAAAAGTGTTTTTATTAACCCCTTAGCTCCCTGCCGACTGTTCATGACAGGACTGCTGGGAGTGTCGGGGGCTGCTGTCTGCTGTCTCTGCTGCTCCGTGCCTGGTTCTAGAGCCGTGCTGCCTGGGATTTCATGCCAAGGCCCAGATCCAGGCCCCAAACAACTTTGTTGGCTCAACTCTTGCACCTCAGCAGAGGGGAATGAAAGTAGCTTTGGGGACGTTGGCTGTGTCCCAGCTTGCCTCTGTAGCCTGTCAGCTGACAAGCTGCATCATCTTGCACTGGTAGTTTTACCCCTCTGAGCCTGCATTCTGCCTCTATAAAATGGGGGTAAGAATTCAGTGACTTTAGCTGGGCGTGGTGGCACACGCCTTTAATCCCAGTACTCGGGAGGCAGAGGCAGGCAGATCTTTGTGAGTTCAAGGCCAGCCTGGTCTACAGAGTGAGTTCTAGGACAGCTGGGGCTACAGGGAGACACTGTCTCAAAAAGACCAAAAAAAAAAAAAGAAAAGGAAAGCACCTGGCCTGAGACCTGGAAATAGGGCTTTCAGTCCTTGTCAGCCTTCTCCATACCTTTTCTCTAGCCCTGAAACTATCTGGAGGCAGGCGACTCCTGTCCCAGGCACCACTAACTATCCTCTTCCCCCTTAGCAATGGGGCAGAGATGTGGAGGCAGTTGATACTGCGAAAGCCCAGCTGTGATGTCCAGGACCTGCTGGATTTGCTCCTGACCAGCCTGAAAGAAAAACCTGTTACTAAGAAGGGTCGGGCCTCCATCGTGCCCTTGGCGGTGAGGAACAGGCCTACTAGCCACCTGCCTTCTTTCCCGTCTTTCCACTCCCCTCAGCATAGCTGCTTGAAGGGCCACATCTGCCAATGGCAGTGGGGTCTGCGCTTTCCCAGGCTGAATTAGAGCCCCAGGCCCAGTCTCCCAGAGCCCCGGGCCCAGTCTCCCAGAGCCCCGGGCCCAGTCTGTCTCCCAGAGCCCCGGTCCAGTCTCCCAGAGCCCTGGGCCAGGCTTTGGCCAACAGTGCTGGCAGGGTGGACCGGGTCAAGCCACTGGCCTCCCCCACCCCAGGCAGCCAGTGGCTTGTGTGAGCTCCTGTCCGTCAGCAGCTGTGTAGGCCGAGTGAGGCGCATCTACCCTCAGCTGCTCCTGACCCTGCTCGTTCAGGTCCATTACCACATCGGCCTTGACCTGCCTAGCCGGCTGGCTCCTCGAGAGGATGTCAAGGATGCTGCCCAACCTCCTGTCTTCATACCTGTGCGGTAGGCCCCGTTGTCCTGGCAGTGGGGAGGGCCACCCAGCAAGGGCCCCTGGAGCATCTTCAGGGCAATCGATCCGTAGATATAGCTCTTGGACTAGAAGAAGAAATAGAAGCACACCGAGGCTGGGTCTTGTAGTTCAGGCCGGTCTTGAACTCGCTCTGTACCTGAGAATGATCTCGAACTTCTGATTCTCCTGCCTCTACCTCCTGTGTCGCTGGGATTACAGGTGGGTACCAGTTATTCTGTTCTGTCGATCAGTCCCAGGGCTTTGTACTTGTTAGGCAACCATTCTACCAACTGAGCTATATATCCCCTGTCACCAGAAGCCCAGGTTTATTAGAGTTACACAACTGCTCATTCTGGGGCCCTTCTCTGTGTATCACCATTCTCAGTGCAGAATGGTAGGAGGGACTCAGCCACCTTGAGGAGCTCAGCCCTCTACCCGCTGTGACCCCCAGAGGACTTGTTTGTATCAAGTATGTATCCCAGGCCCATCACTGTTGTATTATTAAGTGGAACAATGCAAGCACACTCATTAAAAAGAAAAAAAAAAACTCAACGGACATTAAATCAAGTCTCTTTTACTGCCCGTACCTCAGTTACCTTCCCAAAGACAAGCAGATTTTCCACACCCATCCAACAGTAGTTAATGCAGATGAACACATGGGATTGCAGAGTATTTTTATTTTTTTTTATTTTATTTTATTTTTTTTTCACATAAATTTATTTATTTATTTTTAACAAATCTAGACCCATGTTCCCGCTCATTCCCCCACCCCACCAGAGCTCGTGCATTCTGCCAAACATGCTTTCCATCTCTTAGTCTTTCTCAATATTTTCCATGGGGAAGTTGACTGTTTTGAGCAGAAGTTCACTGTTTCAGTCAGTTCTTTGATGCAGTATTTTCTGTTGTTGTTGTTGTTTCCAAAATGCATTATGCCCAACTGCTTTGTACAAAAGCTCAGGGGGCCCTACACAAGAAATACTTACAACTGGGTAATTGGCACTAGCATCCACAGATGAGTGATACCATGCATCGTTTGTTTTTCTGGGACTGTGTTACTTCACTCAGCATGATGTCCTCTAGCTCCAGCCATTTTCCTGCAAAGCTCGTGATGTCGTCTTTCTTTACTGCTGCATAGAATTCCATTGTGTAGATGTACCACATTTTCTCTATCCACTCGTCAGTTGAGGGGCATTTAGGTTGGTTCCAGCTCCTTGCTATTGTGAAGAGAGCTGCAATAAACATGGCCGTGCATGTATCTCTGTGGTGGCGTAAGTCTTGAGGGTACATGCCCAGGAGTGGTATGGCTGGGTCGGGTGGCAAGTTCATTCCAAGTCTTCCAAGGGTTCTCCACACTGCTTTCCATAGTGGCTGTACGAGTTTACATTCCCACCAGCAGTGGATGAGTGTTCCCCTTTCCCCACAACCTCTCCAGCACTTGGTATCATTTGTTTTCTTGATCCTAGCCAGTCTTATTGGAGTAAGATGATATCTTAAAGTGGTTTTCATTTGCATTTCCTTAATGATTAGTGATGTTGAGCAGTTCTTGAGATGTTTCTCAGACATCTCTAATTCCTCGCTTGTGAAGTCTCTGTTCAGTTCTTTGCTCCATCTATTGAGCGGGTCGTATTTTTATACCAGTGAGCAGAGTATTTTTATACCAGTGCTAGCCAGCCTCACGGGTACATGTGTTTGCTCCTGTCATGTGCTGTATCTTGGAGACCATCACCCGTACAGTGGCCTCATTTTTTGACCCCCTGTGTATAGAGCTCCAATGTACTGGAATTTGTGCAGCCAGGCTCCTCCTGATTCAAGTACTTCCCCAACCTTTGCAATTATAGATGATACTGCCATGAGCTTGCTTGCGTGGATGCACACATATAATTCCAGATGTAGGATGGACTCCTGAAGCGGGGGATGGGGGAGATGGTGCCTCAACAGGCCTCTGCATGGGAATGTGGATCAGGAATGTGCGGTGGAGAAAATTCTTGACCGTTGAATAATAAAAGTTAAAATGGAGGGCCCTGGGGCTGGAGAAGGCGTGGTGGTGCACGCCTTTAATCCCAGCATTTAGGAGGCAGAGGCAAGCAGATCTCTGTGAATTCAAGCCAGCCTGGTCTACATAGTGAGCTCTAGGCCAGCTAGGACTAAAGGGAGACCCTGTCTCAAAAAGACAAAAATAAATAAATAAATAAAATAAAATAAAATGGAGAGCTCTGTAGGGGTGGTGCCCTGACCACAAGGAAACAGAGTCCCTGCTACCCCAGAGGACTTGTTTGTAGCAGGATGCATCCCAGGCCACCACTGTTTTTAATTATTAGTTAGACTAATCCATCCATACCCATTAAAAAAACTCAGATGACATTAAAAATCAAGTCTCTTTTTCTGCCCATACTCCAGTTACATTCCCCCCAAAGACAAGCAGGCTTCTGGGAACTTGCTCATATGAACTTACAGCAATGGTGACAAACTCCACAATACTCATGCAGACTCAATCAGACAAAAACCCAGCATAAAACTGGGGGAATGGGCAGGCCCCAACATTAGCTAAGGAATTATTGGCAGCTGGTCACTGCTGAATGAAGGAGAGCTAGTCGGGCATGGTGGCACATGCCTTTAATCCCAGCACTCGAGAGGCAGAGGCAGGCAGATCTCTGTGAGTTCAAGGCCAGCCTGGTCTACATAGCGAGCTCCAGGCCAGCTGGAATTAAAGGGAGACCCTGTCTCAAAAAAGACTGGAAGTTAAAAAAAAGGAGAGAGAGTGATGCTAGACAGGCTGAACAGACTCCAGAGGATGAACTCCCACTGAGAGACCTCTGAGTACACAAGCTTGACTCAGTAGACCTAAAAATATATGACGATGCATGAAATCCTATGGGTGGACTATGGGAGGGTGCAGATAGGGGAGGATGTCTAAACATGATTAAGATATAGGAAATACACAAAAATTCAATAAAAATACATACTGAAAAAGAAAAAAAAATGGAAGGGCCTAATAAAGGTGTTTCTTTTTTTCTTTTCTTTTTTTTTTTTTTTTTGCCTTTTTGAGGCTATTTATTTCTTGAGATAAAGCCTTAAGAAGGAATCACAGTTCTCCTGCCTCCGACTCCTGCTGGGGTGACAGGGTGCACCTGGATGGAAAATATTTTTTCTGTAGTTTTACTTTAGATTTCTCTCGTTTGAATTAAGTTGAGGTTGAAATGGCATTTGTGTTTCCATTTCTATGAGCTAGTTGTTCTTGTCCTTTGCCCTCTTTTGTTTAGGACTGTTGGGGATTTTTCTTATTAATTGGTGAGACCATCTAATAATATATTAAGGACATTAACTCTGTCATTTATATTACATTTTGGTACTTAACCTATTTTATGATTACTTTGCCACTCAAAAAGTTAAATATTTTACAGAGCATATTCACCTCTCTTTTTCCTCCTCCTCCTCCTCCTCCTCCTCCTCCTCCTCCTTCTTCTTCTTCTTTTTCTTCTTCTTTTTTGTATTTTTGAGACAGGGTCTCCCTATAGCCCCAGCTGGCCTGAAACTCGCTTTGTAGACCAGGCTGGCCTTGAACTAACAGAGAGGCATCTGCCTGTGCCTGCCAAGTGCAGGGATTAAAGGCATGCACCACTACACCCGGCTAACCTTTCTTTTTCAACCCTTATTATATGTTATGATTACAAAAGTACATTTAGGCTAGGTCTCTGTGAATTCAAGCCAGCCTGGTCTACATAGTGAGCTCTAGGCCAGCTAGGACTAAAGGGAGACCCTGTCTCAAAGACCAAAAAAAAAAGTTGATTTAGGCAGTCAGAGGACAAGCTGTGTGTACCTGGGAGGTAGAGGCAGGTGGATCTCTGTGAGTTCAAGGCTGGCCTGGTCTACATAGTGAGCTCCAGGCCAGTTGGGACTAAAGGGAGATCCTGTCTCAAAGACCAAAAAAAAAAAAAAGTTGATTTAGGCAGTCAAAGGACAAGCTGTGTGTACCTGGAAAACCTTTGACAGCTCTGTTCTTTGGGTAACAGATTTAACCCCTTGATGGCTGGTTTTCTTGCCTGAGAAATGAGTGGCTGATTCCTGCTGTGTAGTCGTGAGGGCCAGTTGTATCTCATCCTAGTACTAGTACTCACACACCTGTCATCTATGTGTCCCTTTATCCCACATCCTCCATGAGCCTGCTGGGTTCCTGGGAAACTGGACAAGGGCAGAAAGGGTGCTGCAGCTACAGCAGGAGGAAGAACAGACGGGGTGCGTTCTTTCCATGGAGGATGGAGGGCACGAATCCAAGTGAGGAGGGTTTATCTCGGCAAAGGACCATAGAGCCCCTGGAAGAAAGCCAGAATGCCCACTCTGCCTATAGCACAGTGACAGCCCACCCTACCAACAGCATGGGGTGGCCCACCTTACCCACACCATGGGACAGCCCACCCTAGTCACATGGCATGGCAGCACGGCATCAGCCTGGGAGGCAGCACAAGCAGAAGAAGCAAGTACCAGTCTGAGGACCTGGGTAAAGGGACTGCATAGTGCCCCAGGTAAAGGGACTGCATAGTGCCCCGGGTAAAGGGACTGTAGAGTGCCCCCAAAGATACGTCCACCTGGAGCCCATGCCTGGAACCTGATTTGAAAAACCAGGCTTGGGCTGGAGAGATAGCCTAGCGGTTAAGAGCGCCGACCGCTCTTACAGAGGACCCGGGTTCGATCCCCAGCACCCACATGGCGGCCGAGAACCGTCTGAAACTCCAATTCCAGGAGAACTCCAGTTCCAGGGGAATCCGACACCCTCTTCTGACCTCTGCGGCATTGCACGACACGGGTGCACAAACCTGCATGCAGACAGTGCATTCATACACATACGAAATAAATAAAATTAAAAAAAAAAAAAAGAAAAACCAGGTTTTAAGGGTGCAATTATGTTAAGAATGTGAGGAGCTTGTTGTAGGTTAACCAGGTAGGCCCTGAATCCCACGACAAAGTCCTTCTGAAAAGGAACACCCTCAGGTACAAGCAGAAGGGGGCTTTGGGGGACAGAGAGGGTGTTATGCTGCTCCAAGCAGGGAAGTTGGTTCAGGCAGGGAAGGGCCTTCTCTTAGTACCTTCAGTGGTGCTTGGGTCTGCTAACACCTTAGATTTGGGTACCTGGCCTATAGGACCAGGAGAGTAATTTCCGTCATTTTAAGGCATCCGTGGTGACTAGCCACAGAAGCCATGCTGAGGTACAGCCTGGTTTGGTCCTAGTGTTCCAGACTCAGGTGACAGATGAAAAGTCACACAAGTAGTCACATCCTCTTGTGTGGAGAGAGGTAGAGGTGCGGGCCCTGAATGTGACAGTTAGGTCCACCAATACAGGCTGATACATCTGATGTGAGTTTGAAGGGGAAGAGGGAGTCCTGGATTAGAGCTCATGGCCACAGACATGGCCTGGGGGCAGTGGCAGCCCTGGGTGTTTAAGCGGCCCTAGGTTGGGCCATGGCCCTGCAGTCCCCATTCGGGGGCTGGGAATGAGATTTCAAGGTATCTTGCTCTGCTTTTCTGAGAAAACCTGCCAGGAGGGTGGGACTTGCACAGTGGGTGCCCGGAGGCCGGCAGGACCCTCTGTCATCCCAGCCTCCTGCCTGAGGAGTCATCTGGAGTACCTATAGACCAGGCTTTGGGAGTCACCAAAATATCGAGTCTGGCTGAGGACATCGGTGAGATGGTCTAGAATGAACTCGGAATGGCTCAGCTTTGGCCTGGTACAGATTCATCTCGTTGGACAATTATTTACTAACTGCATTTTCTTACTGAAGTAACCGAGTCTTCGGGAGCATGGCCTTGAGCTGGGCTGTCCCCAGGAACATTGGTGTGAAAGTGACCAGGGCTATTAGGAGGATAGAGGGGTCGGGCTGCCTCAGGTGAAGGAGATCATGCTAGAGGTTGATAAGTAGAGCTTTTCTTTTAATTTTTTAATTTTTTTATCTATTTATGTGTATGAATGTACTGTCTGCATGCAGGTCTGTGCACCTCTGTCGTGCAATGCTGCGGAGGTCAGAAGAGGGTGTCGGATTCCCCAGGAACTGGAGCCAAAGACGGTTCTCAGCCACTATGTGGGTGCTGGGGATCGAACCTGGGTCCTCTGCAAGAGCAGTCGGCACTCTTAACGGCTGGACCATCTCACCAGCCCTGATAAGTAGAGCTTTTATCCAAGCTCAGCCTTGAACAGCTCAGCTTAGCCATCTGGGAGCACGAGGAGGGTGAGGTAGGAAGTATCATGCCTGGAGTTCCTCACCCTCACCACCCCGGTGTAGGGGGCTGAACCCAGGCTCTCACGTATGCTAGGTGACTCCACTCCTGAGCCATAGTCATCTTTTTACCTTGGCTTTTTTTTTTTTAACCTTTTTTTTTTTTTTTTTTTTTTGGTCCTTTTTTGAAACGGATCTCTCTGTAGTCCAGCTGTCCTGGACTCACCTGTAGACACGGCTTTTTTTTTTTTTTTTTTTTTTTTTTTTTTTTTTTTTTTTTAACTTTTAAGACAGGGTCTCACTGTATAGTTCAGGCTGACTTAGAACTTACTTTGTAACCCATGCTGGGGTTGGGTCTTAAACTTGTGATCTTTCTGCCTCGGATCTCCTGAGCAACTGCCATTACAGGCCTGTGCCATCAGTCTTATTTTGTACTTAAAAAATTTCCATGTTCAGCCAAGCGTGGTGGCGCACAACTTTAATCCTGGCACTTGGGAGGCAGAGGCAGGCAGATCTTCGTGAGTTCAAGGCCAGCCTGGTCTACAGAGTGAGTTCCAGGACAGCTGGGGCTACGGGGAGACCCTGTGTCGAAAACACCAAAAAAATTCACGTTCATGTATGTGTGTGTGTTTGCATGTGTATGGGCGCATGTGTATGGGCACATGTGTGGGTGTGCATGTGCATGTGTACATGCATATGGAAGCCCAAGGTTGATATTGGGAATCATCCTCAATAGCTCTTCCATCATTTTATTTATTTTTATTTTTTTTATGTGTATGAGTATACTGTCTGCATGTAGGTTGGTGCACCCATGTCGTGCAATGCTGCAGAGGTCAGAAGAGGGCATCGAATTCCCCTGGAACTGGAGTTAAAGACGGTTCTCAGCCACCATGTGGGTGCTGGGGATCGAACCCAGGTCCTCTGGTTGTTTTTTTTTTTTTTGTCTTTTCGAGACAGGGTCTCCCTGTAGCCCCAGTTTTCCTGGAACTCACTCTGTAGACCAGGCTGGCCTTGAACTCACAAAGATCTGCCTGCCTCTGCCTCCCGAGTGCTAGGATTAAAGGTGTGCGCCACCACGCCTGGCTCTTCCATTTTTCTAATTGAGGCAGGGTCTCTCAATCAAACCCAGATCTCCCTGATATGGCTGGTCTGACTAGCCAGTAGAGGGAGAAAGGCAGAATGCAGGAGGCCTGGCTAGCCACCTTCTCCAGTGAGCAAGACCTCAGAGAAAAGAGAGGGTGGAAGCCACAGGGAGGGGGTTTGCTTTTCTTTCCTCTCTTGTTCTGAAAGCGATGTGTTATTTGTAAAGAGCCACGCTTAGGGGGTCCAACCCATACTGCTGTCTAATGGTAGTGTGGTGGAGAGATGCTTCTGGATGCCAGACATATATGGTAGACATGAGACCTTGCCTCCTTGTGTTGGCAGCTGGATGGTGAAGGTGGTGAAAACCCTGGTGTTGAAGATGGGCTGCTCTTATGAGGCCACGTTTATGGAGGATCAGAGTGGCTGGGAGCTCATGGTCCAGGCAGAGAACCACCACTGCGGAGTGTCCCTACTGGCAAGGTGAGGTGGGACACCTCAGTGGGGTAGGGTGGTGAGAGGTGGGCCCTCCAGATCTTCAGAGAAACCTGAGCTGGCACCTCTGAGCCACTTTATGCTCCTCTGTCCCCTATCTGCATCTTGGGAATGCCTTCCTCCTAGGTGGAGGGACAGCACAGGTGTGAGAGATGACACTCAATTTGGGAGGCAAAGTTGGCTGTAATAATTCCTGGAGTTCCTAGAGTCCTAAAAATGATTGACGAAGCTCCCTTTCTTGGGCTGGGGATAAAGGCAATTGCTACTAAGACTGATGACCTGAGACCTGAATTCAGTTCCCTGGACCCATGTGGTAGAAGCGAAGAAAACTGACTCCTACTTGTTGTCCTCAGACCTGCACACACACATGCGCACACATGTGAAATAAATAAAATGTAAAAAAATAATTTACTCTAAAAAAAAAAACAACAACACTCCCCTGGGGATGGAGAGATGGCTCAGAGGTTAAGAGCACCTGCTGTTCTTGCAGAACACCCATGTGGACGCTCTCAACTATCTGTAACTCTAGTTCCAAAGGGTTCCAACTCCTTTTTCTGGTCTCTGTGGACACTGTACCCATGTGATATACTTATATCCATGCAGGCAAAATACTCATACATATAAAAGAAAAATAAATAAAATCTTAAGAATATCTATAAGTCACAATAGCCCCTTAATTTTTTTTTGAAATTTTTATTTTATTTCATGCGTATGAGTATTTTGCCTGCATCTATGTATGCAGTGCTTTTGGAGGCTAGAGACAGGTGTTGGGCCCCCTGGAATTGGAGTTACAGATGTTTGTTGGCCATCATGTGGGTGCTGGGAACTGAACCTGGGTCCTCTGCAAGAGCAGCCATTGCTTTCATCACCAAGCCATCTCTCCAGCCCCAAGTAGCACGTATTTTGCAAAGGAGTGTGCCTAGGTCGTTAACCTACGGTCACACAGCTAGTGAGTGGTAGAGTGGAAAATGGCCGGCTGGGCAAGACTGGAACTTCCTTTCTAATCAATATCCTCCCTTGGCTGCCGAGTGGGCACCTTGACTCAGTGCTGCAGTTCCTGCCAGGAGAAACAGTCACTTGACTGAGCACTAGGGACCGTGCCAAGAGGTGGCTGCATGGATGGTGCCACTTAGGTTCTCACCAGGACCAATGGAGCAGGACCAATTGACCTATGCCCTCTCCAAGGGTTAAATAAGAGGAAGCTGAAGCCAAGAGACATTAGGCGCCTGTCCCAAACGCCCAGCAAGTGCTGGCTCAGGACTTGAGCCCAGGCTCTCTCATTTCGTTACTATATATGAGTCTCTCTCCCAGACTCAGTGGCCTCTGGAGCACTGTGCATGGTCGTCATATGAGAGGACCTGCTGTGTCCTGTTCTGAGTTCCTGCCTCAGTGGATCTGGGCAAGGTCCTGAGAATGTGCATTCTGGCTGTTGCCCATGTGGCAGTGATGTCGGCTGTGGGTGGGGGCACTTTGGTCACCCATGGCTCAGTGGAAGAGCAACGTAGTTGGACCAGGAACTCTCAGTTCGGGATGCAGCTCTGTTGCTTCAAAGCTCTGGGAGCCTCCCCTCCCCTCCGGGCCTCAGCTCCTCTGTATCAGGGGATAAGCATGGCAGCCCGTCTGGAATGGCGGTGTGAGGATCACGTGAGGGACGGGGAGACCTGCTGCTGCTGGCTGCAGTCAGTGCTCCTACCTCCCCCAGGGCCATGGTGCACTACTCCTACCTCCCCCAGGGCCATGGTGCAGTACTCTTACCTCCCCCAGGGCCATGGTGCACTACTCCTACCTCCCCCAGGGCCATGGTGCACTACTCCTACCTCCCCCAGGGCCATGGTGCACTACTCCTACCTCCCCCAGGGCCATGGTGCACTACTCCTACCTCCCCCAGGGCCATGGTGCACTACTCCTACCTCCCCCAGGGCCATTGTGCACTAGTCCTACCTCCCCCAGGGCCATGGTGCAGTACTCCTACTTCCCCCAGGGCCATGGTGCAGTACTCCTACCTCCCCCAGGGCCATGGTGCAGTACTCCTACCTCCCCCAGGGCCATGGTGCACTACTCCTACCTCCCCCAGGGCCATTGTGCACTAGTCCTACCTCCCCCAGGGCCATGGTGCACTACTCCTGCCTCCCCCAGGGCCATGGTGCACTACTCCTACCTCCCCCAGGGCCATGGTGCACTACTCCTGCCTCCCCCAGGGCCATGGTGCACTACTCCTACCTCCCCCAGGGCCATGGTGCACTACTCCTGCCTCCCCCAGGGCCATGGTGCACTACTCCTGCCTCCCCCAGGGCCATGGTGCACTACTCCTGCCTCCCCCAGGGCCATGGTGCACTACTCCTACCCTCCCCCAGGGCCATGGTGCACTACTCCTGCCTCCCCCAGGGCCATGGTGCACTACTCCTACCCTCCCCCAGGGCCATGGTGCACTACTCCTGCCTCCCCCAGGGCCATGGTGCACTACTCCTACCCTCCCCCAGGGCCATGGTGCACTACTCCTGCCTCCCCCAGGGCCATGGTGCACTACTCCTACCCTCCCCCAGGGCCATGGTGCACTACTCCTGCCTCCCCCAGGGCCATGGTGCACTACTCCTACCCTCCCCCAGGGCCATGGTGCACTACTCCTGCCTCCCCCAGGGCCATGGTGCACTACTCCTACCCTCCCCCAGGGCCATGGTGCACTACTCCTGCCTCCCCCAGGGCCATGGTGCACTACTCCTACCCTCCCCCAGGGCCATGGTGCACTACTCCTGCCTCCCCCAGGGCCATGGTGCACTACTCCTACCCTCCCCCAGGGCCATGGTGCACTACTCCTGCCTCCCCCAGGGCCATGGTGCACTACTCCTACCCTCCCCCAGGGCCATGGTGCACTACTCCTGCCTCCCCCAGGGCCATGGTGCACTACTCTTGCCAGGAGCTCTGCCGCGTCCTCTACCTGCTCATCCCGCTCCTGGAGAGAGGTGAGGAGAAACACAGGATCACGGCCACCGCCTTCTTTGTGGAGGTACTTCCCTGGGACCTAGGGACCCGGGGAGGGCTGATTAGGGCCCCAGCTCTCCATGTGGCAGGGACAGCGGACACCCCACTTATAATGTAGGCTGCCATAGTGCGACTCGTGCTAAGCTGGAGCAGTTGCAGGACAGCAGGAGACTTGAGGGAGTGTCTCCAGGAGGGCCCAGGACTGGGTGTGGGCTGTCAGGCACTCGGTTCACATCATGGTCATTTATGCTGGGGTACAGTCCTTTACAGTTTCCAAAGTCGCCCCAGCTCTGGAATATTCTCTCTCCTGTTTATAAATGCGCCACTTGGTGGCACTTCATCCAAGCCAGAAGGGCTTTTGTGCCTTGGCAGCTTCATATCATCTCCCAACTTATCCGGGGTGTGGGAAGCGTCTGAAGCCCCCTGGTGGATGTAAAGAAGAGTCCACTGAATGCACACACTGTGTTTTGATCATCCCTTTATCTGCCGAGTGGTACTGTAGGGCCTGCTGTGACCACAGTTGTCACGCAGAGGGCTCCAGGGTTTCACCAAAATCGTTTTTTTTTAATTTTTAAAAAATTTTATTTATTGCAGTATGTGTATGAATGTACTGTCTGCATGTAGGTTTGTGCACCTGTGTCGTGCAATGCTGCGGAGGTCAGAAGAGGGTCTCGGATTCCCCTGGAACTGGAGTTCTCCTGGAATTGGAGTTACAGACAGTTCTTAGCCACCATGTGGGTGCTGGGGATTGAACCCAGGTCCTCTTCAAGAGCACTTGGTGCTCTTAACCGCTAAGCTATCTCTCCAGCCCCTCACCAAAATCTTTAGAATGGGACTTAGTGGCAGGAGGCTGTCTGCCCAGGCAGTGGGCAGGACAGGAAAGCACCCTGGAGGAGGTAACATTTAAGTCAGGTCTCCAACAGGTGAGTATGGCTTGCCAGAAGGGCAATCTAGGCAGCTTTTTGTTTACTTTTTCTGACTCCTCCAACTACTAGTCTGGGGAAAAGGGACCATGTTGTGTTGAAGTGGGGGATTGGCTGGCAACTGAGGGCTTGAGCGAACTCTTGACTTGGCTCTCTAGCACCAGATGAATGTGTCACCTCCGGGGAGGACAGACTGGTCTTGGGGTCAGGAGTGTGTGGCTCCAGGCTGGCTCTGCCCAGGATTGCTTCTGGCCTCCGTGATGCAGTGACGGGGAGGAAGGAAGGTACCATTTTTGCAGGCCTATCACGTGCCAAACACAGCCCACCTAATGTCACTCCAGCGTCTACACAGCAACCCTTCAGAGAAGGAATTGTGTTGCTCAGAGGCAAGCGAGGTCAGAGGTGTTTTTCAAGGTCTCTCAGCTCAGGGAGCTGGGAGAGTCCGTCTGGCTCTGCCTGACTCAGTCCTCTATCCTGCTCAGAGAGGTTTCTCTTCAAGTCTGCTGTGGAAGGGTTAAGGGGCTGACTTTGGAAGGAGCTATGCAAGGTAGGGGATCAGGAGCGTAGGTGTCTATTAGCGTAAGGGCGTCCTGCTAGCGCAGAAGGGCAGACAGCCTGGTCATCTGGAAATAGTGGGAGACAGCTAGCTGGTGTAGAAAGGTGGAAGGGAAGGTAGACACGCCATGAAGGAGGCCACAGAGGCAAGCAGGACTCAGGGGCCAGCCAAGGGAGAGACATGTTTGGCTAACCCAGGTGTTTCTTGATGGATATTAGATAGAAAGTGGCAAGAAACTGTCAGTTTTCCCAGTCTGTAGTTTTGGGTGGAGGCTGGTAGTCTCAGTGTGGGGGAGACAGGGATCAAGCTGCCCCTCAGCGTAGTCAGTGCTGTTTGCTCCCTCAGCTCCTTCGGATGGAGCAGGTGCGTCGCATCCCAGAGGAGTACTCGCTGGGGAGGATGGTAGACGGCCTGAACCACCTCAACCCCATTATGAAGGTTCTGTCCATCAAGGGCCTGGTCATCCTGGCCAGTAGATCTGATAAGGTGAGTAGAGAGTAGAGAGAAACTTGGCCCCCCCTAGGCCCTGGGCTGGAGGGAGCTGGCAAGCTTAGCTGTCACGGACTCAGATGCTGCTGGCTAGAATCAGAGACCATCTCTGCCTAGCCTTAGTGAGCCCATCTCTAAAATGAATCTACCACCATAATCCCTTATTCTTATTTTATCAGTCCCACTGATATTCTATTCTTTTTCAGTAGTTCCTAATCCAAATTTTGTGCAATGATCCCAAAGACAGTGTGTGGGAAGGGAAAGGTGGTAGTAATTATTCCTTTCATGGGTCAGGGGACTGAGGTCCAGATCTGTGGTTTAATGTGTAGGAAGTCTGATTTTCTCTACTGGGCACTGTTACAGCTTGTGATGTAGTCAGGACAAAGGGACAGAACATAGACTCTGCAAGCTAACACATGATATATCATCCATCTGGCCAGAGAAGGGCATAAGCAACAAAAGGTTCTAGGGACTTGGGATGGGAGGGAGTCAGAGAAGCCAAAAAGAGCTTCCGGGAATAGCCAGAGCTTGAGGGAGGACATTCAGGAGAGGGAGAGGGCATAGGCAGGGCCTGGAGCTGAGACTGAGCTGGCCCAGGTCCTATTGCTGAATGGAGGCTGCATCTTCAGCCTAGGTGGAACCCCCTCTCGTGCTTTCATCCCACAGATGGCCAAGGTGCAGTCCCTGATGCCTTCCATGGTAAAGGGCCTGGAGAACATGGATGGGGTGCTGGTGGTGGGGGCTGTCCATGACCTGAAGACCATCTTCAAGGGGAAGAGCCGGAAGCTGGCAGACTGCTCAGTCTATGTGGAGATGCTGCAGATCCTTCTGCCTCACTTTAGTGATGTATGGAATCCAGTGGGGGGGGGTGGAGAGTAGAGGGTCTGCCATGACCTCCCCCTCCACCCCACCACATAGAGGCTTGGGCAGAGCCCATCCAGATCAGAGGAAGGGACACTTCGTCCCAATTGCTTCTCCAGGAGGAGTTTTTGTGATCAGTCTCCTCAGAAAAAAGAGACTTAACTGCCACTGGTTGGCTTGATGGGGGAATGTATTTTATCAGTCCCACTGAGGGGACACTGCCTCAGTGGGACTGATAAGCACAGAGCTGTCTTTTAGCGTAGTGGGACATGGCAGGCAGAATGGAGAGAACACCAAATCTAGACTCAGTGAGGGGAGTGCTGGCCCATGTCAGGTGGCCTGGGTTCTGCCCTGCCGATGAGGGAAAGGAAGGTCATGGAGCCTTTCCCTGGAGGAGAGGCGCCCCTGAGCCTTCCATCTGTCCCAGGCAAGAGAGGAGATACGGGCTTCCTGCATCAACCTATACGGGAAGGTGGTCCAGCAGCTTCGGGCACCCCGGACCAAAGCCATGGAGGAGCAGCTAACCAGCACGCTGGTGCCCCTGCTCCTCATCATGCAAGAAGGCCACGCCAAAGTGGCCCAGGTGAGAGCGGGCACAGCCTGCCCCACCCTCAGGTCCTGGAGAGGCATGTCTCCTGTAGGATCATGCAAGGAGCAGGGCCAGGCCCCGGAAGGCAGCTACTTAGTCAGGTGTTTTGCAGGGGCATTCACATCAGGACTCCTTCTCTGAGTGGCTAGTATCATGTTCCCCTGGCCGTAGTGTTGACTGAACCTAGGGCCCTGCTTACAATGCCAGTGCTCTTCCACAGAACCATAGCCCAACCCTTCCTTCCATTTGTACCTTTCAAATAGGAATTAATTTCCCAAAATCCAGTTGTTGTTGTTGTTTTTTTTTTTTTGTCTTTTCGAGACAGGGTCTCCCTGTAGCCCCAGCTGTCCTGGAACTCACTCTGTAGACCAGGCTGGCCTTGAACTCACAAAGATCTGCCTGCCTCTGCCTCCCGAGTGCTAGGATTAAAAATGCTCAAATCCAGTTTTATAAGATATTAGGTCCCCCTCCCCCATGCGTAGGCTCATGTGGAGGTCAGAGGACAATTGTGTGGAGTTGGTTTTCTCCCACTTTTACACGGGCTCTGGGGACTGAATTCAGGTTTTCAGGGTTGAGTGACAGAAGCCTTTACCTGTCGAGACAGCCCGACAGCCTCCACATCCAATTCTTCCTGCCCCTCTGAGAATGTCTGCTGCCTTGGAATTCCACAGCTCTGGTATTCTCTTCCTATCACTTCCCAGAAATGTGCGAAGACCCTGTTCCGCTGTTCTTGCTTCATGGCCTGGGACTTGCCCAAAAGGGCTTTCAGCTGGAAGCTCTGGGACAACCAGCCGCAAACAGTGGCCAAAATTTGCAAGTATCTTGTGAGTGCTTCCAGAATGTACACTGGCCCCTTATAAGGATGGGATTTGCCCTCTCTCTTCTTTTGTTTCACACCCTCAGTGGCAGTTCGTGTTACTAACCACAAACCATTGGTTCTTGAGCATGTCTCCACCTCCAACTTCTTCACCCCTGATGTCCTCTCCTTGGCTCACCAGACACCTTGGATGGTTCCCAGGGTATTCAAGTAGCACATCTTCTTTGATCTTATACATATACATATACATACACAGCACACGTATGCATGTACATGTACATATACATGTGTGTTTACATGTGTGGTGCTAGGTATTGAACCCAGGACCTAACGCATGCTAGGCAGGTGCTCTCCTACTAAGCTACACCCCTCCATGTGTCCTGCCTAAAGGGCCATGTTGGCTGCCTTTTCTTTTTTCTTTTTTTTTTTTATTATTATTTATTTTTGCATGTGTATGAATGTATTGTCTGCATGCAGGTCTGTGCACCCGTGTCGTGCAATGCCGCGGAGGTCAGAAGAGGGTCTCGGATTCCCCTGGAACTGGAGTTCTCCTGGAATTGGAGTTACAGACGGTTCTTAGCCGCCATGTGGGTGCTGGGGATCGAACCCGGGTCCTCTGCAAGAGCGTCGGTGCTCTTAACTGCTAGGCTATCTCTCCAGCCCTTCTTTTTTCTATTTTAAGACAAAGTCTTTACTATGCAGCACAGGCTGGCCTTGAATTCATAGTGATCCCCTGCCTCAGCATCCTGTGTGCTGAGATTATATGTGTGGTGCAAAGAGCAGGGTCTTTGGCTCCCTTTCCTACAATAGCATTTCCCGGGCAGTATTTCTTGAGACAGGAGTCTCACAAGATTTGCAGCACAAGTTGGGATTGCTGCGAGGAGAGGCTCCGAGGAATGGGACTCACGGTAGGACACAGAGAACATTCAGGGGGCCATATTGTCTAGACCCACTATCCTTCCCTGTTGACATAGGCCAGATGAGATTAGTGTGGAAGGTTTAGGTGTACTGGTGGCATTGACACCTGTAGCAACAAGGGGACAGGGCAGCAGAAGAAGTGGACCTGTGATAAGGTCTCAATGGAGTTTTCAGCCAATCCTACAGCAACATTTCTAGTCAGGGTCCAGGGCTTGGGTCATTTGTTTGGTTTTGAGATAGGCTTGCTGTGCTGTCCATGCTGATCTTGAACTCATAGGGTCAAGTGATCCTCCTGTCTCAGCTTCCTGGATAGCTGGGGCCACAGGAATGTACCACTGTGCCTAGCTGGGGTTAGAGCTGAACACTTCTGGCTCTATGACTGGATGTTAGGCATGCTAAAGAGGGACATGACATTGGGTCAGGTAGTTTTCAGTCCAGACTTGGGAGTAAATCCTTCCCATCTGAAGCAAGACCTGGCTGGTAACCAGTGCCTCAACCCAACTCTTCGAAAATATACAAAGGAGTAGATAGTTATAAGATATAGTAAAGAGCCGGGAGCCCCTGTTAGAAGTAATGCTAGAGCACAAGGCCTCTGCAATCAGTGTCCACTATTATTACTATCATTTTCCAGAGGGAAAAAGAAGTCTGCAGGAAGTGTTTGCCAAGGCCAGTAATTCTCATGCCAACACTGGCTGGTGACCAGGCAGAGAATGATCTCTTGGTGAGTGACATGGAGCTAGAGTGTCCTGGGAGCCATCAAAGCCGCAGCCCACTGAAGGCAGGGGTGGAGAGCTTCAGTTCACCTCTTTCCACAAGAAAAGCTAGAAGTTTGCATTTTTATGTGATTTTAACTAACAATCAATTTAACGTATTTGAAAGCACTGTGTTGGGGCTCAGTTGGTAAAGTGTTTGCTTTGCAAACATGAAGACTTGAGTTCAATCCCCAAGAGCCCATATGAAAAAAAAAAATCTGGGCGTGGTGGTGAGCAGTTGGAATCTCAGTGCTGGGAGGCACCGGCAGGAAGATCCTCAGGGCTCACTGGGCAAGCATCCTAGCCTACTTGATAAACTCCAGGCCAATGAGAGACTCTGTCTCAAAAATCAAGGTGGACAGTGTGCCTGAGGAATGACAGCTGAGTTGTCTCTGGATTCCAGGTACATATGTATCCCCATGCATACCTGTGCATGCACACACATATATACATATACACAAAATATGTGCTTAGCAGCTGGGTATAACACTAGCACTAGAGAGGCTGAGGCAGGGGGATTGTTAGGAATTTGGGGTCAGCCTGGGTCACAGAATAAGACCCTGTCTCAAACCCCCCCCCCCAAAACAGGGGCTGGAGAGATGGCTCAGTGGTAAAGAGCACTGGCTGCTCTTCCAGAGGATCTGGGTTCAATTCCTAGCATGCACATGGCGGCTAACAACTGCCTGTAACTCCAGTTCCAAGGGATCTGATACCCTCTTCTGATCTCCATAGGCAATGCATGACATGTGTTCACTTACATACATACAGGCAAAACACTCTACATATAATAAAAATAAAGCCCTCCCAAAGCTGGGAATGGTGGTACATACCTTTAATCAAGAGGCAGAGGCTGGCAGATCTCTGAGAGTTCAAGGCCAACCTGGTCTACATAGTGAGTTCCAGGCCAGCTGGGGCTACAGGGAGACCTTGTCTCAAAAAGACCAAAAAAAAAACCAAAAACAAAAACAACCCAGGCCCGGCGTGGTGGTGCATGCCTTTAATCCTAGCACTTGGGAGGCAGAGGCAGGAGGATCTTTGTGAGTTCAAGGCCAGCCTGGTCTACAGAGCGAGTTCCAGGACAGCTGGGTCTACAGGGAGACCCTGTCTCGAAAAAAAAACCCAACAGTAAAAAACATAAAAATAAAATACTTTGCTGTGTACTGCTCTGTAGGGTGCTTAAGGCCGTGGCTGACACTGCAGGCCCCTCTAGAGTCTCACTTTCTTTGCTTTCCAGGTCATCAAAAGCTTTTTTCATAAGAAAGTTAGCTTCCTGGGCTGAGAATGTAGCTCGGTTAGTAGAGTGCTTGCCTAGCTTGCACGAAGCCCTGGGCTCAACCTTTAGCCCTTCATAAACCCAGCTTGGTGGTGCATGCCTATAATCTTCAGGAGGCCAGGCTGAGGGTGGATCTATGAATTTGAGGCCATCCTGGTCTACATAGTGAGTTCTAGGCCAGCTGGAGTTACAGGGAGACCTGTCAAAAAAAAAAAAATGAATGAATAAAAGGAAGTTAAGCTCTAGTTGTAGCTTTAAGATGGGATCAATGACAACCTATTGTCAATTAATTAACTAATCAGCTAATTTAGCAGTTTCTCAGCACTAGCATCAAGACAGGCCCTGTCCAGAGTTCTGAGGATTCTGAGCAGAATGAAAGGGTCCCTTATCTTGGGAGTACTCTATATGCAATGGGGGAGAGGGTGTAAATAGTTACAGCCCGAGGTTTCAGGTACCATGGCCAAGGATGTACAAAATGCTGCAGAAGCATTAAGTGTAGTGGATGAGCCCTGCCTGAGAATCATGGAGAGCTTCGGAGGGGAGGCAGCCTCTGAACTGTGGCTGGGAGGGTCAGAGGCGATTTATCAGGTGCAGAGGGAACAGAACTCTGAATAGGAGCAATCACCTGTGCAAGGCACAAAGCTGGGTGTGGCAGGCCATGTCCTCATTGTAGAGCATCATGTGTGGAGGGAGGAGGGGATAGACTCATCGTATGATGGTGAAGGCTTTGCTAGCCAGGCCTGGGAATTCAGGCCTTGGCCTTGGCCTACAGAGGTTGTCAACAGGAGAGTTCTCAGATCAGTTTTCATTTTCCTCTCCCTCCATAGCTTCTCAGTTGAACATCTGCTCTCAGCTCTGCACCTGTCCCATCCCCTCTCTATCAGACTATCTTGCTTTGTAACTGATAGTCAAGAGTAAATGTTGGCTTCCTATTTTACAGTGCATGGGGAAACCTCATTTCTGTCTGGCTTCCAAGACCCGGAAGTCCTGCCGCTCATTCCCCATTGCTCTGCAGCTCCAGTCCTCCACTCTGGCCAGGCCTATCTTGCTTTAACTGTCATGTCTCTTGCATGCCATGCCCCATGCCATCTCTGGACAGATCTTCATTTTGGAACTTTCCCTCCATCACAGCAGAGGGATGGATTAAGAGGAGACACCCAGGCATGGAATGCTGTTAGAAGAGATGCTTGTGGGCTGGAGGGATGGCCTAGTGGCTAAGAGCACTGACTGCTCTTGCAGAGGACCTGGGTTCAATCCCCAGCACCCGCATGGCGGCTGAGAACCGTCTGTAACTCCAATTCAGGAGAACTCCAGTTCCAGGGGAATCCGACACCCTCTTCTGACCTCAACTGCATTGCACAACACGGGTGCACAAACGTACATGCAGACAGTACATTCAAATAAATAAATAAATAAATAAATAAATAAATAAATCAAAATTTAAAAAAAAAGAAGAGATGCTTGCTAAGAGAAGACAAGGCCTGGCTCCCAGGAGCCTGTAGGCAGAGTTGGGCAATAGGGATGTTTAGGAACGGGGCTGGGGCAGTGCTGCCAGGCAAGGTCATTGCCCCTCGCTTTAGCTGGTGGGCCCAACACAACAGGGGTTTCTCTTTGACCTAGGTAAACTCTCACCGAGAGAGCGTCTTCACTTTCCTCAGCCAGAGCCTGGAGTATGCCAAGAACTCACGGGCCTCCCTGAGGAAGTCCTCCGTCATCTTCATAGGTAACCTCTTCTCGCATAACCAGTCCTGTTTCCTGCAATTTACAAACCCAACCTTTGCCCTTTGGGGGAAATCGGTTGCAGATTCTGCTTTCTTGGGATCCCTCAAAAGACCCTTCTGATGGCATTCAGAGCTCTCTCCCGCTGCACGCTCCCCTGCCTAAATAAGGAGCAGGAGACCTTGGTGCAGAGAGTCCCGGAGGTGGTGACCTCTGTAAAGTAATATTTCTTTTAGTGTATGCTCTTAATTCATTTGTTCTTTCTCATATATCCATCCATCCATCCATCCACTACTCCATCTATTCATCCACTCATTGTTTCATCCGTCTACCCATTCAATCATCCATCCATCCATCCATCCACCCACTGATCTATTTAACTATCCAACTACAAATCTACCTACCCATCCATCCATCCATCCATCCATCCATCCATCTACCCATCCATTCATTAATCCATCTACCTACCCACTCATCTGTCAATCCATCCAGCTACCAATTCATCCACCAACCTACCCATCTACCAACCCATCAATCATCCATCCATCCATCCATCCATCCTCCACCAATCCACCCACCCACTTACCCATGTATCCACTCATTTGTCCCTTTATCCACCCATCCATCTACTCATCCATTCATTTATCCACCTATCCATCTGTATATCTCCACATCTATCCACTCTCCTACATCCATCTGTCCATCAATCTATGTATTATTTAGCAAACATTGACCCCCTCCTTGTCAGGCATGATGATCGGGTTAGAGAAACAAAGAGGTGATGGAGTAGATGGGAGTGTGCTGTAGGGGGATGAGGTAATTGCTAACATTACCAATGTTTGGACAGAGGAGCGAAGCCTAGAATGGTATCTCCCAGAATGTAGGTACTGCTCAGAGGCAGCTTCTTGCATGTTAACTTTCTTTAAAGCTTGCTCCAAATTAACTACTTCTAAAAATGTTAGTGTTTAACACTGAGTGCCAAGGTGGGTGCTGAGACAACACGTCTGCCTGCAGTCAACTTTTGGAATGCAGAGCTTGGTAACCTCTATTGGACCACAGATCTCTTGTAAGACTCCAAGGAAAATTATGACACCTTGCCTAGAAAAATGCGTATTTGCAAATAATTTTGCTTATAAAGTTAGGATTCTCAGAGATGTTCCCTTTCACTCCATCCTCTAAATGGATCTAAGATTAAGACATTTCTGCTTTGATGGGAAATAAAGATTCATAGATCAGGATCTGGAGATGTAGCTTAGTGGTAGAACACATGTTTAGTGTGTATAAGGCCTTGGGTAAGTCCTTAGCCCCAGTGCATGTACACACACACACACACACACACACACACACACACTATAAGTCACAAGTAAAGTAAAACCCAGTATATATAGACAGAACTCATTGATACCCTGAGATCCTAGGCAGGCACCTCACCTAACCTAGGTCAGACTCAGAAAAGACTTCATGGAGAGCCAGTTTCTAAAGTGAACATACAAGGACAAACAGGAATTCTATAGGAAACGATGTGAGTGAAAGCTCTATGGGGGGGGCAAGGTACAGCCAGAGGGGGACCGGCAGGCACCATGGGAGCCAGGTGCATGCAGTGTGGTCAGCCAGCTTGAGGAGCCGTCAGGAACAGTTTCTTGATGCAGTAGCATGGCTGGAGTCTCAGGACCTCAGAGGTCCCTTAGAGCTGTGTCTGGTGGGTATTCATGACATCAGTGCCCTGTGTGATACTGGTGCTCAGATTCCATGGGGAAGTGCGCTGAGGAGCCAGTACTTCCCCATGTCACAGATCAGGAAACCAAGGCCCAGCCTAGGGTGGCATTGTCAGTCAGCTGCGTCCCAGATCCTGCCTCACCCTAGTGCCATCCTGCCTCTCTTGAGAATATGCCCCCAGATCAAAATGAGTTCATCTTTCACACCCTTATTTGTGGGTCTCGGGGAGGGCAAGGAGATTCTCTGAGGACATCTGGTCCGAGGGTAGGAGGGGCAAGCACCACATCAGGAGGTAGATGCCTTCACCTTTTCCATTATTCAGGGTCCCTGGTCCCCTGCATGGAGAACATCATGACGGAGGATCAGCTAAATGAAGTGAAAGCCAGTACGTCATGCCTTGGGTTGATTAGATTTCTAGGGTCGGGAGATAGTGAGACCGTGACCAGAAATGTAGTGGGTAACAGGAGAAGGGACATAGTTCAGAGCAAGAGCCTTGAGGTCAGTTTGGTTGGGCTAAGCTTTATCCAACAAGTGCACTATAACACCAAGAAGCAGAATGCGTAAACTGTTAAGGGGGCACAGGTCCATTTTGAGACCGAGGGAGCTGATGGGAGCATGAAGGAGGGCTGGAGAAACCCAGGAAGGCTTCCTAGGGAAGGCGGGGTTCTAATGCACACTTGAAAAATGTGAACAATTGTAAGAGGGAAGAAAGAGAGAGAGGAGAGAGATGCTGCCCAGAGGGCATCTAAGCCAAGGCCGGAGGTAGAAGGAAGGATTCGTGTGTGTGTGTGTGTGTGTGTGTGTGTGTGTGTGTGTGTGTTGCTTGTCTAAACAAGGCACTTTTTCCCTCCCTCTGACCCAGCCCTAGGGAACTTGAGACATGATCCAGAAGCATCAGTGTGTATCTATGCAGCCCAGGCCCAGGACCATGTCCTGGCAAGTGGCTGGTGGAACTCTTGGCCTCTGCCACATGGCGATTTGTGGGTGTGCGACCCATCCAGCACACACCGCTGGAGCCCCAGCTGTGAGAACCTGCCTGCCTCCCACCAGCGGCACTCCTGGATCATGCAGGCCCTGGGCTCCTGGAAGATGTCCTTGAAGCAATGATGTGTCAGAGACCCTGGTCCACCCCAGGCTGGCCAAGTACAGCAACTCACTATAAATACCATGTGGTCAGTCTCTCCATCTAGAGGCTTCGTGTAGCTGTCACTCTGTGACAAATCTGTGAAAGGAGCATGACCTTCATTTGCTCATTCAGTCGACATTTCCTATTCACACAGGCTGTTTTATGCACTTTGTATAATAGGAAATGGAGGCTCAGAGAAGTGAAGTGGCTTTACCAAGACCACACAGTAAGTCTGTTGGACATCTCAGTTTTCCCTCCCCAGTGATAAGAACAAACAGAGGTGATGATTTTCATGGCCCTTGAGAAAGAGAGGGAGAGAAGAAATTCTTTCCACTCCATGACATCATGCATATCCGGGAACCATGAGCTCTGAGTCCCACCCAAGCTTTGCCCAATAATTGCCCATCCTGAATTCTAGAAGCACTAATTGAGACAGCTCCAGGTACCAGTGATGCAGACAGAAAGGAGACTGGGTCCAGACCCTGGGCATTGTAGTCTGATGCAGTGATTGTCAACTAAGGATGCCTTTGACCACAGAGAATAATTAACAATGTCTGGAGGCATTTCTCCTTGTTACCACCTAAAAGTAATAATGCCATTAACTCCTGGTGAGGAGAGGCCAGACACCAGGCATGCTGCTAAACAGCCTGCAGTGTGCAGGGCAGCCCCCACAGCAAAACTATCAAAAATGGTAAGGTGGAAAATTTTGGTCTAATGGAAGTTTCAGACACATTTAAAGACATCAGGAGCTCACCTGACAGGTATGGGGGTTGTGGTATCCAGAGGGTGCATGTCTCAGTGGGGCTGGGATGTCAGAGAAGAGACCTCTCCAGGGGGTTTGGAAAGATGACCTCATGAGGGCATCTCTGGAGGGGATTGGGTCACATGACACCCAGACCAACTGTAGATTCATGGAGAGATGGAGCCTAGAGAGGGGAGATGTGAGAAGGTCAAGTCCTAAGGCCTTGGAGACTATGGGAAGGAGTAGGCAGTGGGGAGGCCTCGTGGGATGCTAAGAAGGGAGAAGTGTGGATTGACATCAGCTTCTGAAAACTAGGGATAATGAACCCCTAGGCACTGCTGGTGGGGGCGATAGATTGATGTAGCTATTCCGGATATGAATTCATCACTGGTCAGCCATTGTAAGCTTATGAATATTCATGATCCAGAGATTCTACTTGTGGGCGTACTTCTTGGGGTAACCTTCCCATAGGCCTATAAAGAGATACATGAAGGTATCTGTTGTGGTATTCTCTGTGAGGACAGGTGAGGAGACAGGCTGGGAGAGTGAGTGAGCTCTATGAAGTTTCACATATAGTTATAGGCAGTGGGAGTATATTTAGCTCCATGGATAGGACCTCAAACCTAGTATTGAGTGAAAACGTATGCTAAAACTGTATGCATAGGGGCTGGAGAAATGGCTTAGCAGTTAGGAGCTCTGGCTGCTTTTGCAGAAAACTAGGTTTCAATTCCCAGCACCCAGGTAATGGCTAACAACCGTCCGTAACTCCAGTTTCAGGGGAACCCAACACCTAATTCTGATGTCCATGGGCCCTGCATGACATGGGTGCACTTACACACATGTAAGCAATACACTTATACATGAAAATAAAAAAACTTTTTAAATGTATGCACAAAAATTATTTTGAGATAGGGTATTACTAGGATGGTATTAACTTGTGATCCTCCTGCTTCAGCCTTCTAAGTGCTG
Source organism: Rhizomys pruinosus (assembly GCA_009823505.1). Lineage (NCBI taxonomy): Eukaryota > Metazoa > Chordata > Mammalia > Rodentia > Spalacidae > Rhizomys > Rhizomys pruinosus. The sequence continues at coordinate 133,854 of VZQC01006311.1, read as the reverse complement.
GGATTATAGGCATGTACCAACAGGCCTGGCTAAGAATTCACATTTTTGAAGAAAACTTAGAAAAAACCTTTAAGGGGCTGGAGAGATGGCCTAGTGGTTAAGAGCACCGACTGCTCTTGCAGAGGACCCAGGTTCGATCCCCAGCACCCACATGGCGGCTGAGAACCAACTTCAGCTCCAGTTCCAGGGGAATCTGACACCCTCTTCTGAGGGTGCACAAACCTACATGCAGACAGTACATGCATCATACACATAAAAAATAAAAATTAAAAAAGTATAAAACAACAAAAAAAGAAAAGACCTTTAAAACAGCACCAGATTGGCTGATCAGGTGGGAGAGGATGAAGGGATGAGGGCTCAGGTACTAAGTGAAGTCAACACAAAAAGAAGCAGCAGAAAGCACAGTCTGATGGAGTGGACAAGGGCTGGCCAAAGTTGTTAGAGTGGTGGCTTGGGGTGAAGAGAGTGGAATGGAGGGGTGGTTGGACATCCTGGAGATGGAGGCAGGGGAATTCCAGGTTGGATGGAGAAGGTGTTAGGGATGGTGCACACTTTGCTGAGTGGATGACTGAGCCAAAGGACCTCCACATTGGGGAGTGAATCCAGGAGTAGGTGGTGAAGGTGGGGAATGAGAGGCACAGTCATGTTCAGTCTGGATGTGTTAAGCTTGAGGGACTAGTGGAACACGGTAATGCAGATACCACCAGGTGGTTTCATGCCTGGAATGTTTGTGTCCTCCGAAATTCGTATGTTGTCATCCTAATCCACAATATGTTGAATAGGAGATGGGGCCTATAAGAGGTGATGAATGAAGAAGATTGGAGCCTTTCTAAAAGAGACTCCAGAGAGTCTCTGCCATATGAGGACAGTGGAAAGATGGTGTCCCTGCAGTGGGAATTGATCCCTTAATAGATACCAGATCTGCCAGCATGGTGGTGCTCGCCTTTAATCCTAGCACTTGGGAGGCAGAGACAGGTGGATCTTTGTGAGTTCAAGGCCAGCCTGGTCTACAGAGTGAGTTCCAGGACAGCTGGGGCTACAAGGAGACCCTGTCTCCAAAAAGACCAAAAAAAAAAAAAAAAAGATGGGGCTGGAGAGATGGCCTAGCGGTTAAGAGTGCTGACCGCTCTTGCAGAGGACCCGGGTTCGATCCCCAGCACTCACATGGCGGCCGAGAACCGTCCGAAACTCCAATTCCAGGAGAACTCCAGTTCCAGGGGAATCTGACACCCTCTTCTGACCTCTGTGGCATTGCACGACACAAGTGCACAAACTTGCATGCAGACAGTATATTCATACACATACAGAAATAAATAAAATTAATAAAGATACCAGATCTGTCCGTGCCTTGATTTTAGATTATCTAGCTTCAAAAACTGTAAGGAAGAACTGTTTTTAAGCCACACAGTCTATGGTATTCTGTTATAGCAGCTTGAATAGATATAGAAATCTCTAGAGCTAGATTCACAGGAGCTTAGCTGAGGAGTCTGAGATGCAGATGGACGTGGGCCTCATCTATGAACAGGGGGGAAGACAATTTGCAGAAGGGGCAGACAAGTCGAAGGAGCACAGACCTAAGTACCTGCTAGGGACAAGGAACCCATGAAGCTCACTATGGAATTGTCTTTCAGTAAATGGTGGGCCAAGGCCATTGGGAACTGAGCCTGAGAGAGAGTAGGTGACTGAGGGGCTCCATTCATACAACCTTTCCATTGTGAAGAATACCCACAGTCTAGCAAAATGTCTCAGCATGATGACCTGAATTCTATTCCTGGAATCCACATGGTAGACGTTGTCCTCTGGCCTCCATATGTGTGTGCACACACACACACACCACAAGGATGCTCACCTACACACATGCATACATAATAAACAGAATGCTCACAAATACAGGAGCCCTGTGGGTTATGGGAGGCCAGGTCAATTTTTTCATCCACATTCAACAGTCAAGGACTTAGCTTCACTCATAGGGGTATGAGCCTTGCTCAAGGTCACAAAAGGGAAACAGTGAGGTGTGAATCTCAAAGGTCTCCCAACTCCCTTGGGCCTGAGCTCTTTCTGACCCAGAGACAATTCTGCTCTAATTGGCCATACCTAGTCAAGGGTGGTCTTGATAAAACAGCTCCTGTGTTCAAGGTCTGGGGGTGGGGTCCTTAAAGCATAGCAGAGGCTTGCTTGGACAGGCCCTGTAAGGAACCTTGAGTTGAAAGGTTCAAGAGCACTTCCTTCTCTCAGTCCTGAACCGCCACCACTGTCATCTATAAAATGGGTTCTCCTCTCATCAAGTTACATTATTATTATTATTATTATTTGAATCAAAGGAAAACATGGAAAGTGCTATGGTTTGGATATGATTTGTCTGTCCCCAGTCAAACTCATGCTGTGGCTTGGCCTTCAGTGCAGTCCTGTTGGGAGGCAGGGTTCCCTGGGAGGTGCCTGGGCACGGGAGCAGAGCCCACCTGAATGGATTAGTCCTTTCTTGTATATGAGTTCACTATGAGTGTGGGCTATTATTACAGCTTGGTGTTCTATTTTGCCCATGTCTGCTTGTCCTGACTTGAAACAGCACGAAGCTGAGATGCCAATACCATGCTCTTAGACCTCCCAGCTCCTAGAATCATAGTCCAAAGTAAAACTTCTCTATAAATCTGCAGTCTCGGGTTTTCTATTATAGCAACAGAAAATGGACTAAAGCAGAAGTGAGAGTACTTCACAGGCTTGACACTCAACAAGGGAGGGGATGATGAAGAGGAGAAAAGGAAGGAAAGAGAGCAGGATAAGGAGCAGAGTGGAATAGGAAATGTGAAGGGGGAGGGTTGGATTTTGGGGAAAGAGAATCCTGTGGCCATATGTTCTTCTAGGTATAGAGCGCTAGATTCTGTCCAGGCTCCAGAGGCTCATGGTCCATTCTCCCACGGCATCCTCCTATGCCTTATCCCATCTCAAACAATGGCCTAGGCTGCCAGCTCCACTACTGCCTTCAGATCTAGTCTTTCCTGTGCATCTGTAGCCTCCTCGTCAATCACTTAACACAGCCCCACTCCCCTTCTGATAGCCTTGTCCTTCCAAGGACAAGCTGGTTCACGGTTCTCTTGTGCACCTTATGCCCTCTGGCCCCTGCTCACCCGTTTGCCTCACCTCTTGCAATACTTTCATCATGGGATGGCTTACACCTCTACTGCCTCTCCTGTTTTGGTTTCCCATGTCTAAATTGCTCTCTGGCCCCTGTCCATGTGCAACAGCTTTGCTTGCCTCTGCTCTTAGTGCCTCATCTTCTCTTATGTGAAGCCCGCCTGGATCTCAGTCCTTATGGATTGTTTAGATTGGCTCGTCTTCCTGCGAGGGTCTACCCAGTGAACCCTGCAGTCATTTTCTGGGTAACCATGTGATTGTAGAAAGCCACAGTAAGTGGCTGGGTAAGTAAGACTGTTTCACCTGGACCAGCCCATCTCAGCTCTGATATAAACAGACATGTTTGGTCTATTATTCACTTCAAAAATTCTCCAAAAGGTCCCATCCCACCCAAGGAGAAGCCTCTGTCCAACTGCTGTTACCCACTTGACCCTTCCTCATCTGCTCTAGCCAGCCTGGCCTCGCTGATCCCTAAGCCTGGTGTCTGTCCCCTCCAGACCATTTCATCCGGGGGAGGGGGCGTGGTGCTTTTTCCAAAAACTTCCTGGTCCTTCCCAAGCCTCATTTGTCTTTGCTTGAATGCCTGTCACTGTTTAACACTTTCTCCAACAGCTCTGCTACCTCTGGACACTCTCACATCTCAGCTGTTCATTATAGCTCCTCATTATCTTGTGACTCCTAGAGCACAGGGCTTCTACCTTCCCCCGTGCACCATCGTATACCCAGTCTCTAGCCTACATGGGAAACCCGAGGAGCTTTGTGAACTTATAAAATGAGAGAAGGAAATGAGACCTGAGCTTATCCATTAAGGATAATGGAGGAAGGAATGAAACGCAAGCGAGCCACGTCCAGACAATCTCTTCACGTGGAGGAGCAGAACAGAAGACGCGGGCAGACCACGCCCCCAGGCCGGCGGAACCCGAGGAGCCCAGCTTGCCTGAGCCCGGAGCTCTGAGGGAAGGGCACCCACGCCGCCGGAAGGGGTGGTGCTTCTCTGCCCCAGGACCAGGTGGGACTACTTTGAGCCGCCATGGACCCTTTTGAGCTTGATCCTGAAGATGACGACGTCATGGATTCATTCCTCGAAAAGTTCAAGAGCCAGCCTTACTACGGAGGCTTTCACGAGGACAACTGGGAGGAGGTGGGTGAGCCCGGGGCCTCCGCAGGTGTAGGAGCGTGGTTCCAGCGCCTGGGGCTCCCAGCGCCTCTCTTACACTCAGGCCTGAGGATGGTTGGTTTCTAGTTATCCACCATCTCGAGGTTTTGAGGGTCTTAAGTTGTCAGTACATTTAAGGCCATAGGGGTTTTCAGGTCTGTGACCCCACCCCCTACTGGTTCTGATACGGGTTTTTCATCTGTAAAATTGATCCCATCTGCGTAAGCAGTCACTTAAGGGGCGGGGTGGGGGTAGGGGAACAAAGATGATCTGAAGTGTCAGGAACATAACAGCGCTCAATTAATGGAAATTACTACTACCCTTGGAGAATGTGAGAACTGAAAGAAAAATTGGACCCCCCCCCACACTTTACTTTCCACAAGGGAAACTGAGGGGCCTGTGTAGATACAATCATGAAGATTTGCAGCTCGGTATGAGTAAGAAAACTTTGGTAATAAGTCGTGGAAATGGATCTAATCAGTAGAAAATACTATTTATGCAATTTATTCTTTTGACATCCAGGAATTTGACAAGATCCCCCTATTTATGGCGAAAGGACCATCAGAAATTGACCCCAAGGAGAATCCAGATTTGGCTTGCCTTCAGTCAATTATGTTTGATGATGAGCGCCCTCTGGAAGGTATCTTATGTGATGAGTATTTGTTTAATGTCTTTGTTTAATTAAGATAAAGTGTGAGTCAAGCAGGTTTTTATTTACAACAGGTATTTACGGCGAGCTGACTTGTTCACACGTTCTTTGGATACCTAACTGTAACCATTCTTGTCCTCAAAGCTGTTTTATCCTAAAGAATCAGGATAAGCATGTATTTTCTTTTTTTTATTTTATTTTTTTAAATTTTATTTATTTTTGTCTGTGTATGAGTGTACTGTCTGCATGTAGGTCTGTGCACCCATGTCGTGCAATGCCGCAGAGGTCAGAAGAGGGTCTCGGATTCCCCTGGAACTGGAGTTCTCCTGGAATTGGAGTTAAAGACGGTTCTCAGCCGCCATGTGGGTGCTGGGGATCGAACCCGGGTCCTCTGCAAGAGCAGTCTGTGCTCTTAACCGCTAGGCTATCTCTCCAGCCCCACATGTGATATTTTCAAACAAGTTGCAACTATTGTGCGTACTGGTGAAACAGTAGAGGCTTGGGAATGCGCATACAATGGGCCTGGAATTGGAACTGAGCTGGTTTTATACTCTTACTAGGTAGGATAGGAGGGGAATTTGCATTTCAGAGAATGAAACAACATAAAAACAAAAGTATCAGTAATTGTTTTTTAAATCCTTAAAAAAGCTAGGATGAATATATTCTCTTTTTTGGGGGGGGTTACACTGGGAATTGAACCTTGGGGCTTCACACATGCTAGGCAAGTGCCTAAAAAGATTTTTTATTTATGTGTTTGTGTGTGTGGATGGCATGAGTGTGTGGTGCCTAAGGAGGTCAGAAGAGGGCATTTGATTCCCCAGAACTGGAGATATAGGTCATTGTGAGCCACCCAACATGGGTGCTGGGAACCAAACTTGGATCCTCTGGGAAAGCAGCAAGTGCTCTTAACTGCTGAGCTATCTCTCCAGGTCTTCTCCTTTTAAACTTCATTTTATTTATTATGCGTGTGCACATGTGATGCAGTGTGTATACGTACGGAGGTTGGAGGAGAACTTTGTAGACTGGGTTTTTCTTCTACCTTTACACAGGTTTCAAGACACAACTCAGGCTATGAGGCTTGGGTGCAAGTGCCTTTACCCACTGAACCTTCTCACTTGTTCCCCCCCCCACTTAGTAACACATAATTGGAATTAATCATTGCATTATGTTTGCACGACGTTGTGTCTCCATAGCGATGCCAATTTTCTATTATGGCATTACTTTGAAGTTTCCTTTCTCTCTTGGTTCCTTCTCTTTGGTTTATTATACATGATATTACTGCATGATTTAGAATCTTTTTTAGTGAGCCTTTTAAAAAGTATCAAGTAGCCGGGCGTGGTGGCGCACGCCTTTAATCCTAGCACTTGGGAGGCAGAGGCAGGCGGATCTTTGTGAGTTCAAAGCCAGCCTGGTCTACAGAGTGAGTTCCAGGACATCTGGGACTACAGGGAGACCCTGTCTCGAAAAGACCAAAAAAAAAAAAAAAAAAGTACCAAGTAGAACCTTTTTCCTCCTCTTTACAGAACAAGCCAAAACTTATAAAGATGAAGGCAATGACTACTTTAAAGAAAAAGACTATGAGAAAGCTGTGATTTCATATACTGAAGGAATAAGGAAGAAATGTGCAGATCCTGAGTTGAATGCTGTTCTTTATACCAACCGGGCTGCAGCACAATACTATCAGGGTAAATTAGTTCATTTTTTTTTTTAAGATTTTTTTATTTTATTTTATTTATTTTTGTATGTGTATGAATGTACTGTCTGCATGTAGGTTTGTGCACCCATGTCGTGCAATGCCGCGGAGGTCAGAAGAGGGTGTCGGATTCCCCTGGAACTGGAGTTCTCCTGGAATTGGAGTTACAGACGGTTCTTAGCCGCCATGTGGGTGCTGGGGATCGAACCTGCGTCCTCTGCAAGAGCAGTCGGTGCTCTTAACCTCTAGGCTATCTCTCCAGCCCTTTTTCAGTCTTTTTAAGACAGGGTCTCCCTGTAGCCCCAACTGTCCTGGAGCTCACTGTGTAGACCAGGCTGGCCTTGAACTCAGAGATCCACCTGTCTCTGCCACCCGAGTGCTGGGATTACAGGTGTCCGCCACCATGCAGGGCAACTTTATTATTTTTTTTGTGTGTGCATGCACGCAGATGTAAATTTATGTGGAGGCCAGAGGTTAACCTCAGGCATTATGCCTCAGGAGCCGTGCACCTTGCGTTTTGAGACTGGGTCTCTAATTGGCTCGAGGCTCACTAAGTAAACTAGGCTAGATGGCCAGTAAGCCCCGTGGATCCATCTGTTTCTATTCTGTCAATCCTAGGATGACAAAGATACACCATGCCTGCCTTTTTTATAGATACTAACAGTTGAATGCAGCTCCTCATGCTTGTACAGCAAACACTTTACTGACTGAGCCCTCTCCCCTGCCTGACTTTATTATTTTAAAAGAATTTACTTGTGAAAAAAAAAAAAAAAAGAATTTACTTTTGGGTTGTAGAGATGGCTCAATGGTTAAGAGCATTTGCTGTTCTTCCAAAGACTTCTAGTTTAGGACCCAGCAACTATGTCCACCAGCTCACAACCACCTGTAACTCCAGCTTTAGGAAATCTGACACCCCCTTCTGTCCTCCATGAGCACCTTCACATTCATGGTATACACAGACACATACATATACGTAAATTTAAAAAATCTTAAGTTACTTATGATAATAGCTATTGGAAGGTTTGAGAGAAAGGGCTGTCCATTTTCAGAAACCTTGACTAAGGGTAGTTTATTCTAATGGAATTCTGGTCTTCCAGGTGGACACGATGAGAAGGGGTACAGATTGAATTGTATATACTTTAGTTTACTTTATTGGTAAGGTATGAGTCAATATTTAAAAAAATATTTAAAAAATATTTAAAAAAAATTTGTGTATGAGTGTATTGTCTGCATGTGTATAAGTACACCTATGTCATGCAAATTCCACGGAGTCAGAAGAAGGCATTGGATTCCCCTGTAACTGGAGTTATGGATGGTTGTTAGCCACCATGTGGGTGCTGGGAATCAAACCCAGGTCCTCTGCAAGAGTAGGTAGTGCTCTTAACCTCTGAGCCATCTCTCCAGCCCTGAGTCTATAATTTTTGAGCCCAAATGCTTACTCTTTGGAAAAAAAAAGTTTCGTTTGCCTTTCCATCCTTTTCTCAAGAATGCTAGAAGAATTAAGATAGTACAGATTTTTTTTTTTTTTTTTGAGACAGGGTCTCCCTATAGCCCCAGCTGTCCTGGAACTCACTCTGTAGCTCCAGCTGACCTGGAACTCTGTAGACCAGGCTGGCCTTGAACTCACAGAGAGCTGCCTGCCTCTGTCTCCTAAGTGCTAGGATTAAAGGCGTGCATCACCACGCCTGGCTTAAAGACAGTTCTTAGCCACCATGTGGGTGCTGGGAATTAAACCTGGGTCCTCTGCAAGAGCAATTGGTGCTCTTAACTGCTGAGCTATCTCTCCAGCCCCAATAGTACAGATTTTTTTAATGAAGCCATAGCATAGCATTGGTGACACACACCTGTCATCTCAGCAGTCAGGAAGCCAAGGCAGGAGGATCACAAGTTTGAGGCAAGCCTCGGCTAAAAGACCTTATCTTCTTCTTCTTCTTTTTTTTTTTTTTTAAAAGACCTTATCTTCTTATTAAAAAAAATTTTTTTCTTATTTTTATTTTATGAGTGTATTGGCTGCATGTATATAAGTGCAGTTCCTGCAGAGGTCAGAAGAGGGTTCCCTGGAACTGGGGCTACAGATGGTTGTTAACTACCACGTGGGTGCTGGGATCCAAACCCGGGTCCTCTGCAAGAACAGCCAGTGCTCTTAATCGCTGAGCCCTCTCTCCAACCCCATGACCTTGTTTAACAAAACAAACAACAGAACTTTTTGAGTGGGTGAAGCTGTATTAATCTAAGGGGGATTTTCTTTGAGTATTCTGTGGGATTCTGATAGAAAAAATATTTCTTGGATTAAGAAGTATGTAAGTGGTGCACACGTTTAATCCCAGCACTCAGGCGGATCTGTGAGTTTAAGGCCAGTTGGGGCTACAGGGAGACCCTGTCTCAAAAAGACTAAAAAAAAAAAAAAGTATGTAAGCTTGTTAGAGCTATACAGTGCCCGTTATTGGATATCACGGACACTGAGAGAACAGACAAGAAAGAACTTTACCCTGGGCTTCTTACTTCTCACTAACTCTGGGCTGTTGTGAGAGGGTGTCTTTAGGAAATGCTGATTATTTGAGTAGCATAGTGTTGGAGACTGGTCTGGGTCCGTTAGGTGTTTCTTTTCTTTTCTTGAACCCCCGATCTTCATACCTCTACCTCCTAAATGCTGGCATTGTACGCATGTGCCCTCTGCCCAGCTTTAGCTGCTTGCTTCTTTTGTCTGTTTACATTTATTTTTTTATTTTATGGGTTGGGTGTGGGGGTCAGGGGATAACTTGGAGTTGGCTCTCTCCTACGGTATAGGTGTCATGACTGAACTCAGGTCGGCATGTTTGGCAGCCAGCACCTTAGCTACCTGTTCAGCCAGCCAGCACCTTAGCTACCTGTTCAGCCATCGTGGTGGCCCTGGCTGCCTGTTTCTTATGATAGTTTAGAAAGAGTGGCTTCAGGTGTTTTGGGCCAGGAGAGAAAGGATGTAGTCTACCCAATGTGAGTCTGTTTAGTCTCTTCACCATTTGACCAGATCTTTTTCTTCTAGCCTATTTCATTAGAAAATTTTTAAAAAGTCAGAACGATTTGGAGTCTTACATACATTTGAGCCAATAAAACTCCCTCATTTTACATAAGCCCAGAGAGGGACCTTTTGATTAATCTCAGAATTTGGACTTGAAATTCAGTTACTACTTCTATAGGACTACAAACTGAGTTTCGTGTGCTAGGCATTGTCATCACAGAGATTAGTAAGACCTGATTTTTCCCAAAGGAGTTTCATACTTATTCTATCAGTAAAATATGGTAAGCATTTATCTTGTGTTTGGTACTCCCTATGAGCAGGGGCTATGCAGTTTCTGTCCATAGGGGACTAAAGCTGTACCAGGCCAATAAGACCAAAAGCATTTTGAAGAAAAAAAAAAAAAAAGCATGTGTATGCTACTAGAGGAGCAGGTGCACAATGATCAGAGCCATTTCCTTAAATGGCTGGTGCAATTTACAGTGCACTTTCATGTTCGTTTTCTCGCATGACCTCATAGCAATAGTGTGAGGTAGGTGAGTTAACCAGCTTTATTCCTTCTAGTCAGTAGATTAAGAAATGGTAGTGACCAGGTGTGGTGGTGCACACCCTTAATCCCAGCACTCAGAAGGCAGAGGCAGATGGATCTCTGTGAGTTCAAGGCCAGCCTGGTCTACATAGCGAGTTCCAGCCAGGGATACATAGTGAGACCCTGTCTCAAACAAACCAGCAAACAAAAAAGAAATGGTAATAATGGTGTAAATGGTAATAGGAAAAGGTAATGAAATAATTGACTGTGGTAAAAAGTAGTCTTGCTGGGCGTGGTGGTGCAAGCCTTTAATCCTAGCACTTGGGAGGCAGAGGCAGGTGGATCTTTGTGAGTTCAAGGCCAGCCTGGTCTACAGAGCGAGTTCCAGGCCAGCTGGGGCTACAGGGAGACCCTGTCTCGAAAAGACAAAAAAAAAAAAAAAAAGTAGTCTTAAGGGTGTTAAGTCAGGTTTGATTCCAGGTATGCTAAGTGGAAGACAGTTATATATAGAAAGCACAACGCAGTGATAGAGAAATGCAGAGAACATTTCTGGAGTAGGGCTTAGATGTACTAGTTCAGGCTCCCTGAAAAAAAATTGCTATATGAAGTGGGACTATAAGAAGTAGACATGTAGAAACAGGGCAAGGACATTGTGGCAAGAGTAGACAGAAATTCATGAAAATCAGTGTAGCCAATGATGTGCAAGACAGACCATGGTTAGAGGAAGCTAGAGAAGGCTCAGGGTGGGTTTTGGGAACTTGCCATGTTGAGGAGCCTGAACACTGCACAGTTGTCAGTGAAGAGCCATGGAAGGGCTTGTGTAGGGCAGTGACATGGCTGTATTTCTACAGATTTGCAGGTTCTGTAAGGTTTGGGAAGACGAGTTTGCAGGGAAAATAGGAAGATAATGGCTTTGAGGATAAAGAGAAGACAGTGGAGTTTAAGAGAAGGGAATGTGGTTAAGGGAATGTGGCTTGTTGATGGAGGGAGATGGAGGGAGGAACCGAGGGCAAGTTCTTTGTTTCCGGGGGAAGCAATTCAAACTACAGAGAGAGAGAGCGAGTAGAGTTTAGGAAGTCAGCATGGGGATGAGGGATAGTAAGTTTACTTGGGGCGTGCCAGGTTTTAGGTGCCTGTGAGGAAATATCTAGGTGAAGTCTAGGAAGTGGTTGGATCTCTTGGTGTAAAACTCAGGGAGAAAGCGTATCCTGGAAGTGTGTATGTGTAGTCAGCATAAAGATGAGGCTGGTGAAACGTGGAGTGGAGAGCAGTCCTCAGTGTGGACGTCCAGAAGACAAGTGCTGAGGAGGGAGCTCTGCGGAACAAACTAGATTTGGGGAACTGGTGGATGAAGTGGCTCAGAAGAGAAGGTTGAACAGGAAGAGAGAGAACCCCAGAAAGGTGGCGTTGCAGGTGTCTGGAGAAAATCAGTATAGCAGAACTGGTCACTGGTCCCCGTCCAGCAGCTCCCCGCCCAGGCTGGATCACAGATGTTTCTACAAAGCTGCACCTGGGGAGTCTGTCTAGCTACTCTTGTGAATGGAGTTTTTCCTGCTCCATGCACAGGCTGCACAGCTATCACTCACAGATAATTGTCTCCTTTTAGAACTAGGCTGTGGCTGGGGCTGATGCAGACCTGTAATTACAGCTACTTATGAACTCTAAAGCTGAAGCAGGATGATTTCCAATTTTAGGCCCACCCAGCAGTGCAGCAAGTACAAGGCCAACTTGAGCACCTTAGTGAGACCATGACTCAAATCTAAAAATAGGAAAAAGGATGGTGATGGATACAGTTAGGTGGCCTAGCATATGTGAGGCCCTCGGTTCAGCCTTTAGGACTGGAAAAACAAAATTCAAAAAAGTAGAACTGTTGACTACTGGTTTAGACATATCGGGATTTTGGTAGTATGTATTATGAAAGTAATACACTTATTGTAACAACTTTGAAAAAGTGAAAGGTCAAGCCAGGCATGGTGGCGCACTCCTTTAATCCTAGCACTCGGGAGGCAGAGGCAGGTGGATCTTTGTGAGTTCAAGGCCAGCCTGGTCTACAGAGTGAGTTCCAGGACATCTGGGGCTACAGGGAGACCCTGTCTCGAAAAGATCCCCCCCCCCCAGAANAAAATTAATTAAAAGATTAGTTGTGGGGCCTTTGCTGAGAGCTCTGGTTGTCCCATGTGGGATCCCAATGTGGGATGTCCCACATTGTTGTTCTTCTTGACATTTCTTTTACTAACAGTGCTTTTATTACTTGTGTGCTTTACCTTTTCTTTGAGAAGCTCATAGGTACTTTGCAAACTTTGAATTATTCATCACATATTGAATCTCCCTATATTCCCATGACCCAGTTTAAACTGCTTTATCAAGGTTTTTGCCTCTTTAAAGGGTCATAGCTAGGGGTTGGTAAGTAGGTCCTTGTCCTTCAAATGTAGGAAGAAGGGCCTGTGTAAAGGTTGACATGTAGAGTATAGTTCTATGGAATTAGCCTCGATAGTTCATTTGTCAGTCATACCTTATAATATGACCTTGGCAGGGTGCCCACTCTGAGTGTCAGTTTGCTCATCTCTGGTAGACAGGGTTAGATTCTTAGTTTTTGTTTTCTTTTACACTTATCTATTGGGAGGGTCATGCGTGTGAGTGGACATAGACATGCTGTAATATTTGTGTGGAGGTCGGAGAACAACCTGTGAGAGTTGGCTCCCCCTTTACCATGTGGGTTCTGGGGAGTGAACTTAGCTTGTCAGGCTTGGTGTCTTTACCAAGATTCTAATCTTGGTCAGCAGGTAAAGATTAGCTCCATTTTAAATTTCTGTGAAGAGCCTAGAAGATGCCAAGTAAAGAAAAATGGACATGATTGCATTCAAGCATTTTTTTTTTAATTTTTTAATTTTGTATGTGTATGAATGTACTGTCTGCATGTAGATTTGTGCACTCATGTTGTGCAATGCCGTGGAGGTCAGAAGAGGGTCTTGGATTCCCCTGGAACTGGAGTTCTCCTGGAACTGGAGTTACAGACGGTTCTCAGCCGCCATGTGGGTGCTGGGGATCGAACCTGGGTCCTCTGCAAGAGCAGTCTGTGCTCTTAACCGCTAGGCTATCTCTCCAGCCCCGCATTCAAGCATTTTTTTAATAGAATAAAGTGCTGTAGTTTAGTGATAGAGAATTTGTCTAGTATGCACAAGGCATCTTGGGTTTCATCTCAACATGTTTGGATTTTGGTTATCTTGAGGGATGGCTGAGGAAATTCTAGAGAAAGTAGACATCATCTGAGGGCTGGAGAGTTGGCTTAGCATTGAAGAGTGCTCTGCTCTGGTCCCAAGTCCAGATTGCAGTGCCTGGATCTGGTGTATTTTGGCTCCAGGAATATCTGATAACTCTGGCTTCTGAGGTTACTGGCACTCACAGGTACACACCAGATATACACAATGTACACATAACTTAAAATGAAATAAATCTTGGGGCTGGAGAGATGGCCTAGCGGTTAAGAGCGCCGACCGCTCTTACAGAGGACCCGGGTTCGATCCCCAGCACCCACATGGCGGCCGAGAACCGTCTAAAACTCCAATTCCAGGAGAACTCCAGTTCCAGGGGAATCTGAGACCCTCTTCTGACCTCCGCGGCGTTGCACGACACGGGTGCACAGACTTGCATGCAGACAGTACATTCATACACATACAATAAATAAATAAAATTAATAAAAAAAAATTAAAAAAAAATGGATCTGCTGGAGCTGGAGAGATGGCTCAGTGATTAAGAGCACCAACCTCTCTTGCAGAGGACCCAGGTTCGATTCCCAGCACCCACATGGCTGCTAAGAACCATCTTTAAACCCGGTGCGGTGGCACACGCCTTTAATCCCAGCATTTGGGAGGCAGAGGCAGGCAGATCTCTGTGAGTTCAAGGCCAGCCTGGTCTACAAAGTGAGTTTCAGGCCAGCTGGGGCTATAGGGAGACCTTGTCTCAAAACAACAACAACAACAACAACAACAACAACAAAAACGGATCTACTGCTGGGCGTGATGGTGCACATCTTTAATCCCAGCACTCAGGAGGCAGAGGCAGGCAGATCTCTGTGAGTGCAAGGCCAGCCTGGTCTACATAGCAAGTTCCAGGCTAGCTGGGGCTACAGGGAGACCCTATCTCAAAAAGACACACACAAAAAAAGGATCTTCCTCCCTCTCTCCCATCCTCCCTCCCTCCCTCCCTCCCTCCTCCCTCCCTCCTTCCTTCCTTTTTTCCTCCCCCAGTGATAGGAATTGAACCCAGAGCTCTGTGTATCCTAGGAAAGTACTCTTCTACTGAGCTATACCTTTAGCCCCTGAATTGCTTTTCTCATACAAGAAATTCTAGCCAACCTAGATGGTTAGGCCAGCACTGCAAGAATTGATCTTCAGGGTAAACTCATCCTGCTTTTATGATTCTAGGAAAGATTGAAACCAGTGGTAGCCTAGAGGGCCCTTTTGGTTTTATATATTCAATAGGGAAAATACAATCCTAATCTAATTCTCTGTTGGAGTTCATCCCAATATCTGTAGCACACTATTTGGAGATGGGTTATCACCACATTGCCTAGGCTAGCCTCAAACTCCTGGGCCGAAGCAATCCTCCTGCCTCCATGTCCCAAATACCTGGGCTTCCAGGTGTGCACCACTGTGCCAGCTGGTAATATAGTTTAAAGCCAGTTCTAGGATATTTGTACAGCTGTGTTTAGCAATCACAAATGAGGAAGTGGAGGGTCAAGGAGGTCTGCCACACTGTTAGGCCATTTTGCTTTTCAGTAAAGATAATGCTTCCTTCCTGGGTAAAGATTTACCCAGACAGTGGTCTCTGCAGGTAGAAAGGAGTTCCAGGGGAGACCTCAGCCTTTTTTCTAATCAGCATGATCAGAATCTAATTGTGAAGTTGGCGGTGATCAATAGGGTTTGGTATAGCCTACTGAAAGGAATTTTTTTTTTTTGGTCTTTTCGAGACAGGGTCTCCCTGTAGCCCCAGCTGTCCTGGAACTCACATTGTAGACCAGGCTGGCCTTGAACTCACAAAGATCCGCCTGCCTCTGCCTCCCAAGTGCTAGGATTAAAGGCATGCACCACCACGCCCGGCTAACTGCACAAGGAATTTTTTATGAGAAAGGTTTAAAAGTGAATCTGAGGGCTGGAGAGATAGCCTAGCAGTTAAGAGCACCGACTGCTCTTGCAGAGGACCCGGGTTCTATCCCCAGCACCCACATGGCGGCTGAGAACCGTCTGTAACTCCAATTCCAGGAGAACTCCAGTTCCAGGGGAATCCGAGNTTCAGATCACATTAACGTTGCTCAGTTTGCCATACAACTGGTAGGTCAGTTCTAGAGCTCATTAAGAGAGTCACATAAAAAAAATAAAAAAAGGGATTCACATTATAACAGCATAGTTGCTTTCAGATACAAAGAAATATAATAATGAAGTTGCTCAGTTTGCCTGCCAACTGGGGATTTGGTGTCAGCATCCATAAAGGAGGGAAACTATTTGCCTTTTTTGGGGGGGAGGGGGTACTGTGTTACTTCACTTAGTTCCATCCATTTATCTGCACAGTTCATGATGTCATCTTTCTTTACCACTGCATAGAACACCATTGTGTAGATGTATCATATTTTTGTTATCTAGTCATCAGTTGAGGGGCATTTGGGTTGGTTCCAGCTCTTCGCTATTGTGAAGAGAGCTGCAATAAACTTAGCTATGCATGTATCTTTGTGGTAAGATGAGTCTTGTGGGTATATACCCAGAAGTGGTATGACTGGGTCAGGTGATAGGCTCATTTCGAGTCTTTTAAGGGTTCTCCACACTGCTTTCCACAGTGGTTATATGTGTTTACATTCCCACCAGCAGTGGATGAGTGTTCCCCTTTCTCCACGGCCTCTCCAGCATTTGGTGTCTTTTGTTTTCTTGATCTTGGCCAGTCTTATTGGAGCGAGATGATACCTTAGAGTGGTTTTAATTTGCATTTCCTTAATTATTAATGATGTTGAACAGTTTTTAAGATGTTTTTCAGCCATCTTTACTTCCTTACTAGTGAGAGTTATAAATAAAAACAGATAAATACACAAGAGAGACCATGTATGATTTGCAAAGCCTAAAATATGTGTTGTCTTCCCTTTGTAGTGGAAGTTGCCAGATGCTTATCAACCGCAACCCCAAGGGTGAGAGAGCAGGAGCCACTGGTGTGGGCATATTGGGGAGGGCCAGAAATCTGAACTTCTGCCAGATTGACTAGATGGTGTTGTTTTTCTCTCACAGATTATAATTGTGCAAGATGCAAAGCCCATATATTCTCGTCCTGGGTTCTCCAGCTACACCAGAGAAGCTAGAACCCCCAAAGAGTTCTTATCTACTCCATTGCCTATCCCTGGAGGGCAGACTTTATCCATTTTGATGGCAACTTCCTTGTTTGCCTAAGCTCACTTTGGGGGCAGAATCAGTCACCCTCCTTTATTGTACCCAGTTCATACCACCACAGTAACATACTGGTACACTTGGCCTTTACTTGGTTGTACCCTTCAATAGATGGTGAGTTCCTTGGCCACAAGAACTAGATTTTAAGTTTCTGCTGACACTGGGCCTGACACCTAGTTGTGTGTTTTGTGCATGTTTATTGAATTGAATCAGCCACTGGCAATTCCTTAACACAGGAGCATGGGTTAGATATAGTCCCGTAGAGGAGCAGGCTTGGGTAAGAGGAGGATTCGAGTTCTCTGAAGCTAATGCCTTCGATTTTGATTTCCAGCGAATAGAAGAGAGGGATGTGAGGAAGGCAAAATTGAAAGAAAAGAAGGAAAAGAATCAGAATGAGGCTTTGCTCCAGGCCATCAAGGTGAGTTCTCAAACTGTAGTCCTCACAGTCTATGAAACCCCAGTGGTCATGTGACGCCTACCAGTTGCCTCCACAACTGCTTCTTTCTTTCTGCATTGCTGAAGCCATGACAGAGAAAACCAAGCTCTGCCTTTGCCTGTGCTGGTCTCAGCAAGGTACTGAATGTGTGGTCTGGGTTAAGCATTCTCTCATCTGATCTTCACAGCAGCCATCTTGGAGAGGCCTTCTTGTTCCTGGTTTGCTAGAGTCAGGTGGAGAAATCTCACCCAACTATTGGGTGTCAGAGCCAGGGCCTTGCTCTTTACTGTAGCTTATATTACATCTTGAGCAAGCCTTATTTTTAGGATGTTGATCTAATTGTATCAGTGATAAAATCCTTCCTTGTCCTGCATTTTGAAGTGAATGTGGCCTGGGAGGTCCAGTGGCACAGCTGCTAGTGTGTGGCACTTGGTGAGATGCTTGTGCCTGGCCCAAATCTTCCTTTATCTTTGTCACTTAGCTGGTTACCCTTTCTGAGGTTGTACTGTCTTCACAAGGAAGATAATACCCCCCATACCCCCCCATGGCTGAGATTTTAGTTTCTTTCTATGTTCAATTAAATTATGCACCAGTTTCAGTTACTTACTGACTTTAAGAACTTAACACTACTAAAAAGCACCCCATAGGCCTAGAGAGATAGCTCAGTGGCTCAGAGCACTGGCTGCTGTCAGAGAACCTGGTTTCTATTTCCATCATTCACATAATAGCTAACAACTGTCTGTAACTCTTGTTCCTGGGGATCAGATGCCTTCCTGTGGCCTCCAAAGGCCGTACACACGTGGTTTGCTTACATACATGCAGATAAAATACACGCATAAAATAAAAATAAAAAACAGTTTTTAAAACTTCTGTTAACATGTGTTAGCAGATCAAATAGAATGGTAGCTAGGTGTGGAGGTAGGTGCCTATGACCTCAGCACTTGAGGTGCAGAGGCAGGACGATTGTGGCCTCAAAACCAGTTTGAGCTAAATAGTGAGAGTCTATGTCAAAAACACAAACAGGATACACACATACACACACACACACACACACACACACACACACACAAAATGGCATGGTGGCATATGCCTTTAATCCCAGCAGATTGAGGCCAGCCTGATCTACATAGTGAGTTCTAGGCCAGCTGGGGCTACAGGGTGATGCTGCCTCAAAAATACCAAAAAAAAAAACAAAACCCCCCAAATCAAACCAAACTAAACCAAAAGAAAAGAAAACGAAACCCCCAAGTAAAATGGTGTGCTCCAGATTTTCTGTCCAGTGCTCATTCACAGTGAGGATCTGGCCATTTTCCTGAATGGAATACCTAGTATTTGCATGTAGGCTTATTTTCTGGGTATTTTCTTTAGTCCATCCCTGCATCCTGGAATATAGTATATGTAGAATCATTCTCAACAGTATATAGTGCTGTATTTTACTGATGACTGACCCCAGCAAATGGTTGCCATTGAAACAGCTTCTGCTACTGCTTTATGTGTTGATTTCCCTTAATGTGCTAACTTTAGGAACACATAAGAGGACCCCCTCTTAGACCCTTGATGGATATTTCTGTACCCACTGTGCCCTTGAACTTTTCAGTACTGTGGGGTGGGATGTCTCCTGCCCCTTCTCTACCTTTCAAAATCATTATTCAAGCCTAGCATTTCTTTTTTTTTTGGGGGGGGGTCTTTTTGAGACAGGGCTCCCTTTAGTCTCAGCTGGCCTGGAGCTCACTGTGTAGACCAGGCTGGCCTTGATCTCACAAAGATCCACCTACCTCTGCCTCCCAAGTGCTAGGATTAAAGGCATGTGCCACCATGCCCGGCTAAGCCTAGCATTTCTAAGCTACCTACAGCTTCCAGGCTTACTTTGTCCATTGTCTCTACTTCTTTCTGTTGCCACTAGATAATAACCAGGCTTGAGGGTAGGGAACCATGTCCTGCTGTTTCTTGATACAGAACAAGACAGCTTCCTAGTGAAAGTAAGTTGAACAAGTATGCAACCATATGCCAGGATGCCAGGATGATTAATGTGGATCATGTGTGGAGTTCACATTGCTAGGGTTTCCTGATTTCACTGATGTGTGCTTGTGTCTTCCTATAAGCTAAGGTATATATATATATATATATGTGTGTGTGTGTGTGTGTGTGTGTGTGTGTGTGTGTGTGTTTCTTTCTGTCTTGAATCTAGGCTAGGAACATCAGGCTTGTGGCTAAAGCTGTCGGTGAGGATGAAGATTCAAGCTCTGATGGTCCAGGTGAGATCTTCCTGGATGGGCTTAGCTCTGAGAACCCCTATGGAGCCCGGATAATTCTAGATGACCATGGCAGGCTGAGCTGGCCTGTGCTGTTCCTGTACCCGGAGTATGCCCAGTCTGACTTCGTGTCTGCTTTTCATGAGGACACCAGGTACTTATTTGCCCAGTGGCTCTCCACTCCTGCTTGTGTGTCTCTCCCCGCTGACCTCTCAAGAAGGACAAGTGGACTTTTGGCCGAGGGGGCCAAGAATAGTTGAGAGGATTACCCATTCAGATCGATAGACCTTCTGTATCCTGAGGCTCTGTTTACTAGCTTCGGGATATAGGTCTCACCTTCTTACTATCTGAGTTAGTAGGTGTAACAACCCCAATTCACTCTTTGCCCAAGAGTGGTACATGCTCTGGTGAAGAATGGAATCATTTTAGGTAGTACACACTTAGTAATTCAAGTGTGTGTTTACTGGAAGACTATAGATGGCATTTCACTTCTGATATCAAATGGTTAATCCTTAGGGTGTGGCTAAATGTAAAAAATATTTATAGTCTGAATCTGTTAAAAACAATTATGTCTTAGGCCAAGGGATAGCCTACTCATTTTGGGCACTGATGTCAAAGTGGGTTAAGTCTGAATTTTGTTTTATATATTATTTTTATATCTGAATTGGTGCTTAGAGATTGATGTTGGAATGCACATCTAGTCATTTGATACCCAGAAAGCACATGTTCCTCCCTTAGGTTTATTGATCATCTAGTGGCGATGTTTAGTGAGAAACCCCCGTGGGACTCGGAATTGAAGTACAACCCTGAAGCTCTGGAGGTGAGAGTGGTTTGATTTCACTCTTCTGAGTGGACAAAGATACAGATATTGAGTGCTTTTTTTTTTCAATTAATAGTTAATTGATATTGTGTGTATGTGTGTGTGTGTGTGTGTGTGTGTGTGTGAGTGTGTGAGTGAGTGTGTGTGTGCTACAGCACACGAGTGGAGGTCAGCAGACAACTTTTGGGAGTTGCTGCTCTCCTTCCCATGGATTCTAGGGAATTCAGTTCATCAGGATTGTGCTTACTGCACCATCTCACTGGCCCTGGAGTGCTTTAAAGAAAAGGTAAAATGATATTATATTTACCATTTTAACCATTTTAGGTTCATAGTTGAATCTATTAAGTGTTCACATTGTTGTACACCCATCATCACCCTCCCTTCTCCAGAACTTTCCATCGTCCCAAACTGAAACTCTGCTCTCGTTAAATAATAATGTCCCACCCTAGTCCTTGGCAGCCACTATTCTGCTTCCTTTCTCTGTGAATGTGACTATATGGGTACCACATGCAAACAGAAATCATATAATATCTGTCCTTCCATAATGGGCTTTTTCACAGCACAATGTCCTCAAGATTAACATGTTCTAGTATGAGTCAAATTGTAGTGTACTTGAGCCTCCCTTTTTAAGGCTAAATAACACTCCACTATTAAGATTTTTTTTTTTTTTTTTTTTTTTTTTTTTTTTGGCTGTTTTGAGACAGGGTCTCCCTGTAGCCCAGGTGTCCTGGAACTCACTATATAGATCCAGCTGACCTTGAACTCACAAGAGATCCGCCTGCCTCTGCCTCCCAAGTGCTGGGATTACAGGCATGTGCCACAATGTCCGGCTTCATTGTTAGGATTTTTTTTTTTTTTTAATTTCTGTACGTGTATGAATGTACCGTCTGCATGCAAGTCTGTGCACCCGTGTCGTGCAATGCCGCGGAGGTAAGAAGAGGGTGTCAGATTCCCCCGGAACTGGAGTTCTCCTGGAATTGGAGTTTCAGACGGTTCTTGGCCGCCATGTGGGTGCTGGGGATCGAACCTGGGTCCTCTGCAAGAGCGGTCGGCGCTCTTAACCGCTAGGCTATCTCTCCAGCCCCATTGTTGGGATTTTTAAGATTTCATTTTTAATTATGGGTATATGTGTGTATGTGAGTACAGAAGAGGGTGTTTGAATCCCCTGAAGGTAGAGTTACAAGTGGTTGTGAACCATCTGACAAGGTGCTGAGAATCAAACTTGGGTCTTCTACAGGAACAGTTATCATTCTTAACCACTAAACCATCTCTCCAGCCCCACACTGTTGGAATTTTAAAAATATAACATAACCAGAGTTAACTAAAGAATTTGTTTTCTAAATATTTGAGAGTAAGATGCTAGCCGATGCTCCCACGACCCACGCTCCCCTCATGCATGTTGTCTTTAGAGAAGGGCACTTTTCTTCATCGAGTAAGGACTGTTGATGATGATAGCCACATCCCCAGACTCCAGTCAGGTTTTGCAGATTGTCCCAAGAAGGTTCTAGCTCTTGGCTTCTTTTTGGGAGCACAGTGTATTGATCACATCCTTTAGGGTTCCTTGGTATACACAAGCTCTTTGGACTTCCTGGATCCCAGCCCCATGCAGAGCATTTCTTTTGTGGCTTGCCTCGCTGGTTTGCCCATATTTCCTGTGCCTGTATTTGGATTCTGCATGTTTGGCCGGGATGTCACAAGGGCCATGCTGTGTTCTCACTGCAGTCTTATCGAGTGCCCCTGGGCCCATGTGTCCTGTTCCTGGTGATAATCACCCTGGTCACCTGATTAAGGAGGGGTCTCTCAGGTCTCTACTTCAGTTTCTTCCTATCATTGATAAGTATTTTATAGAAAGGTTTTTTTTTTTTTGAAACAGGGTCTCCCTTTTAGTCCCAGCTGACCTGGAGCTCACTCTGTAGACCAGTCTGGCCTTGAACTCACAGAGATCGGCCTGCCTCTGCCTCCTGAGTGCTAGGATTAAAGGTGTGCACCACCACGCCCGGAAGGAGGATTTTTTTTTGAAATGCTATAAATGTCCCATTACTCTTCAAGCCCTCAAAATACTTTTTTTTTTATACAAGCACATGGTTGTGTTAATCGGGAAAGAACTTGCAGGAGTTGGTTCTCGTCTTCCACCATGTGGGTTCTGGGGACTGCACTCGGGTTATCAGAGTTGGCAATAAGTGTCTGTGCCCACTGAGCTATTTCATCACTCCAACATACCTACTTATTTTAATATTTTACTATTTTTAAAAGTATTATTTTATGTGTATTAGTGTATTGCCTATGTGACTGGATGCATGTCATGCAGTGCTGAGGAGGTCAGAAGAGGGCATCAGATTCCCTGGAACTGGAATTAGGGATGGTTCTTAGTCACCATGTGGGTGCTGGGAATTGAACCCGGGTCCTCTGAAAGAGCAGTCACTGATCTTAACCACTGAGTCATCTCTCCAGCCCCTATTTATTATTATTTTATGTGTGAGTATATTGCCTGCATGTGTGTGTTAGTGCATCTGTGTCATGCAGTGCCAGTGCAGGTCAGAAGAGAGTGTTGAATTCCCCTGGAACTGGAGTTATGGACAGTTGTTACCCACCATGCAAGTGCTGGGAATTGAACC
Source organism: Rhizomys pruinosus (assembly GCA_009823505.1). Lineage (NCBI taxonomy): Eukaryota > Metazoa > Chordata > Mammalia > Rodentia > Spalacidae > Rhizomys > Rhizomys pruinosus. The sequence continues at coordinate 111,152 of VZQC01006311.1, read as the reverse complement.
CAGGTCCTTTTCAAGAATAGCCAGTGCTCTTAAGCATTAAGCCATTTCTCCAGCCTCTACCTTTATATATATTTTGGGGGAGGGTGGCGGGGAGATCTTTTTAAAACAGGGCCTCTCTATAGCCCCAGCTGGCCTGGAACTCACTACGTAGACCAGACTGGCCTGGAACTCACAGAGATCCGCCTGCCTCTGCCTCCTGAGTGCTGGGATTAAAGGTGTGCACCACCAAGCCCAGTATACCTTTCCTATTTTTGTAATGAAGATTTTAGTATTATTTTGTTTTGTGTCAGCCTTTCACTACATAGCCCAGGTTGGCTTAGAACTCAAGATAATTCCTCTACCTCAGCCTTCTGAATGCTGGGATTATAGGTGTGGGACCACCATGCCTAACCGACTTTAATATTTTTTGATCAGTCCTTTTTTGCCACCAGCACTGGCACCTTCGTGTGAGGAACTGCACTTTGCCTTCTTGGACTTCCAGTTCTCTGTGCTGGGCTGCTGACTCAGCATGGCTGCCTTCCTTGTCTTCTGCAGACTCTGACATCATTTACTGCTTATTTACCCTATGTAAACATCTTCACCTTGCTCCAGTTCTAACTCCACACAACAGGCCATCCCTGCTGGGTCTGGTGGTGCAAACTTGTAATCCCAGTCACTCAGGAAGCTAAGACAGGAGGATCCCAAGTTTAAGACCTGCCCAGGCTGTAGAGCAAGTTCAAGGCTAGTCTGGACAACTTAGTGAGACCCTGTCTTTTTTTTTCTTTTTTTTTTTTGGTCTTTTCGAGACAGGGTCTCCCTGTAGCCCCAGCTGGCCTGGGACTCACTCTGAGACCAGGCTGGCCTTGAACTCACAAAGATCCACCTGCCTCTGCCTCCCGAGTGCTAGGATCAAAGGCATGCGCCACCATGCCCGGCCGAGACCCTGTCTTTTTAAAAACAAAGTTTGGGGCTGGAGAGATAGCCTAGTGGTTAAGAGCACTGTCTGCTCTTGCAGAGGACCCGGGTTTGATCCCCAGCACCCACATGGCGGCTAAGAACCGTCCGCAACTCCAATTCCAGGAGAACTCCAGTTCTAGGGGAATCCGAGACCCTCTTCTGACCTCTGTGGCATTGCACGACACGGGTGCACAATCTTACATGCAGACAGTACATTCATACACATATGGAAATAAAAAAATTAATAAAAAAATTCAAAAAAAATAAATAAAAACAAAGTTTAGGGATGTAACTCAATGGTAGAACTCTTGCCTAGCATATGTGAGGCTCTGTTTGTTCTATCCCTAGTACTATAAACAACAACAAAACAAAATATAGGCTATCCTTTGCCATAATTTGTGGCCATCCTTACTCTGCTGGGGTCCTGGTACCCCATCATTTGGGCTACCTACACATATGGACATCCTCTTTATTCCATATGGACTCCAGCTTACCACTCTGGGTCATCTGTCTTACAAGGAAGCCCTTCTGGGGCTGGCTGGCTCCTAGTACGGGTGCCTCCTCCACTGGTCGAAGTCTTGACACCCCAGCACTGGCAGCTCCCCTGTACAGACGTCCTCAGCCTGCTTGGCTTCTGCCCTACATGCACACCCTCTCGCCTGCTGGGTTCTCCTTTGTTTGCATCACTGGGTTTCTGCTCCCCAGTCCCTGTGGCTCTAGGACTAAATTCTTTTTTTAATGTATTTGTTATTGAATTTTTGTGTGTTTCATGTGTAATATCTTAGTCCTCTTTATACTCCCTTCCTTATTGGCACCCACCCTTTGCCCACTGGATTGTCACAAATTCTGTCATTTATGTTAAGGCATATCAAGTCAAGATAGTATCCCCTCAGTGCAGTCATTCCCTTAAAGATGATCAGCTCTGGGCTGGAGAGATGGCCTAGTGGTTAAGAGCGCCGACCGCTCTTACAGAGGACCCGGGTTCGATCCCCAGCACCCACATGGCGGCTGAGAACCGTCTGAAACTCCAATTCCAGGAGAACTCCAGTTCCAGGGGAATCTGACACCCTCTTCTGACCTCCGCGGCATTGCACGACATGGGTACACAAACTTGCATGCAGACAGTACATTCATACACATGCAGAAATAAATAAAATTAATAAAAAAAAAAAAAAGGATGATCAGCTCTTCAAGACTCAGTTTTGTTTTGTTTTGTTTTGTCTTTTTGAAACAGGGTCTTCCTATAGCCGCAGGTGGCCAGGAACTCGATCTGGCCTTGAACTCAGAGATCTACCTGCCTCTGCCTCCCAAGTGCTAGGATTAAAGGAGTGCACCACCACACCCCACTAAGACTCAATTCTTAAGGAAGAGAAGGCTTCATGGGCCTGGTTGAAATTTGCCTTCTATTCACTATGTGAATGACACTGCCCAGATATTCCCCTTCTAGAGCTTTGGAGAAGGACCTGACAGTAACCTTTCTCAGTATCATGGTGGGAGCTGACCTGAACATCCCTACCCTCTCCCTAGAATTGGCCACAACATGCCTAGAGCTGCTAAAGCCCTTAATTGTCTCAGGCTTTCCTCTTGGTTAATCTTGCAGGTCTACTTTGAGGATGAGGACAGGGAGGAACTATACCAGGTATCACTCGAGAGCTCGCTGCTTGAGGTGCTGCAGCACCCTAGGTGAGTGCCTCCATGGGGCTGATGGGGAAGGGACCCAGGCTCCTCCTTAGAGGCCAGCCAGCTTCTCCTCTGCTCAGTGATCATCTCAGACATCTGTCCCTTCTGCTTTGGATACACAGCCACGTCAGATGGCAGCCCATGGGACTGAACTGGCCTGACCCAGTAAACTATAGCCCAGACTGTGTCTCCTGATGCTGTTATATATAAAGAGCCAAGAGGCCAGGTTCTGCTACCATTGTCTAGAAGAGACTAAACAACCAAATTAATAGCTTTTTAAAAGCAGAAAAAGGAGATTGTCAATGTGGTTACATTGGGAAGAGGGAATGGGTGGCTAAATTTGGCTTCTTGGGGTCATCAGGTTCAGCAACAGCCTGGTTTACCCCCATCGCTCATGGAATATGGAATGAATGAACTGAGAGCATGTTTTGTACTTCCATTTTATGTTTAATCCTAAGTGTGTGCATGTCTGATGCCAGAGGACTGACCTAGAGGCTCTGGCAGGTTATAAGGGAAGAATGGTATTTTTTATTTATTTATTTATTTATTACTTATTTTTTTAATTTTTTAAAAATTTTTATATGTTTTTTTTTTTATGTGTATGAGTGTACTGTCTGCATGCAGGCTGGTGCACCTGTGTTGTGCAATGCCGCGGAGGTCAGAAGAGGACGTTGGATTCCCCTGGAACTGGAGTTAAAGACGGTTCTTAGCCACCATGTGGGTGCTGGGAATCTAATCAGGATTCTCTGCAAGAGCAGTTGGTGCTCTTAACCGCTGAGCCATCTCTCCAGCCCCTATTTATTATTTTTCTTATGTGTATGAATGTACTGTCTGTGTGTAGGTTGGTGCACCTATGTCGTGCAGTGCCCCGGAGGTCACAAGAGGGCGTTGGGTTCCCCTGGAACTGGAATTAAAGATGGTTCTTAGCTGCCATGTGGGTGCTGGGAATTGAACCCGGGTCCTCTGCAAGAGCAGTTGGTGCTTAACCAGTTGGTGCTCTTAACCGCTGAGCCATCTCTCCAGCCCCAAGAGTGGTATTTTTATGTTCACACCCACACGGTCTGCCTCATTGTAGTGCAGCTGACTCCTTGTGCTCCCCACAGGTATGCTGTGAAAGCGCTGACACCAGCCTTCCTGGTCTGTGTGGGATCCTCTCCTTTTTGTAAGAATTATCTCCAAGGAAGAAAGGTCCACCGGTAAAGTGGGAGCCAGGCCTCTGGAATCTGTCCCTCCACTTCTTCTGCCTGTACCCTAGCACAGTTGGATTGGCTCATCAGACCTGGAGCTGGAGGTTGGCACTTTTTTTTTTTGTCAGTGGTCCATAGCCTCATGCTGAGGTGTTAGCTGGTGGCTTCTTGAACTGCATCCTGTCGAGCTCCATCTGGTCCTCACTCTTCATCAGTGTACTCACAGCTCACCCTGGTTGAGACACCCTTGGAGTCCATCTCTGAAGTAACCATCCGTCCCAGTTATCACAGCTGGCCTGCAGACTAACTCAGGATGCAGTGACAGTTCCTAACCTTTGTGTCATCAGGCACACACAGAAGATGCTTCTCCAAGACAGTAAACCAGCTCTGCATCGTATTCTAAGGCGTTAAGGCTGAGAGACTGGCCTTCAGGTATTTCACAGTGCGGAGGAGGCTATGAGGAGTCCTGTAGATGCTCTGGGCAAATGGAGCCACAAGAGCCACATCCTGTTTCTGCTTTTGTAAAGACTGTACATACTGAGATCCTTGGAACCCCTCAAGAATCTCTTGTTTCCCTGACCTTCCAGTGTGAGAACTATAGCAGACGTAGTTCAGACAGTAGCCCAAGTTCTTCCCTGGTTCTTTGGCTTGAGTCACACTCCCACCTTAGTCTCCTGAATGCTGGATTACAGGTGTGCACCACTGTCCCTAAATAGGATTTTATATCTTTTCATCTGCAAAGTCTGCCTGTCATAGATGATGGTGTTTTGTCTTGAGCTGCTTGTTTTTCTCATCTTACAAACTGTGTCCTTCCCTATAGATATGTGACTTTCTGTAGTGCCCCACCCCATCTCCCAAGAGGACCACACTTCTTTTTTGTGTGTGTTTTTGGTCTTTTTGAGACAGGGTCTCCCTGTAGCTCCAGCTGGCCTGGAACGCTATATGGACCAGGCTGCCCCTGAACTCACAGAGATCCACCTGCCTCTGCCTTCCCTAGTGCTGGGATTAAAGGCATGTACTACCACATCTAGCAAGGATCACACTTTTTGATCCTCATGCAGAGGTCTGTGAGCCTATGTCCAGATAGAGGCTTGAGCCAGTGACCAGAAGGGTATGTGTTCTTTTCCCTCTGCTGTGAGATCCCATTTCCCAAATAGGGGTGTTCTTTTAGCCTGCATGCCAGAATGCTAAGACATGTGGAGCAGAGCTGAAGCCATTGATTGTAATGTGAATGAAAAGTGTTTGTTGTAGTAAGCACTGGGATTTGGGGTTTGTTACTGTAGCAAAGCTAATATATCATTAAACTGAAACTAGCTGCTATCCTTCGAATGGGCTAATTGGGGGTTTTGTGTTATGGACTTCTTTATGTCTGGAAGGAAAATTGGCTGTGGAGTTTTTAGGGAGACAGTGCGGCTTTCTTTGCAGGTACAGGTCCTTCCAAGTCCAGCCTTTTTTGTCATCCTACTTTTAGAAACATTGCGACTATTCTCTCATCAGCTACAGCCTTCCCACCTGGCTTCCTTTGAAAGAACTGGAACTGTGTGTAAGGGGCCTGACAGCCTCAATCCAGCAGGCATTGCAGGTTGCCGAGAGCAGCCATCTGCAGCCACTGTACCCGTCTGGGTGAGGCATGAGCTTCCTACTGCCTAATTAGGGATGGTGAACCAGCCTCTTCTCAGTCACAGTGAGACTGAGGTGAGGAGATGGATGAGAGCAAGTTGCAAATTGAAACACACCTGACAGGTTCTTCTGGAACCTTCATCCTCAGCACCCATTACCTTTCATAAAGCTCCTGGCAGACCAGGTGCTCAGTGAACTGCTGTGCCTTTTCTCTAGTCCTTGACCAGATTTGACAGAGGGGAAAGGGAAGAAAAGGGACTTGGTGTGGTGGGATCCCAGTGGCTGCCGCTCTGCTGTGATGGTCAGGAACTGCTGAAACCTACTGAGCTGCGAGATTGCTGTGCAGACCCTGCATGTGAATTCTCAGCCCACCTGTGGCCTGGACTCAGTGAATTGCTCTTCACTCAAGCACGGTCCAGGGTGGTGCTTCTATACAGACTGGTGGCACTCAGCCAGTGTGTCACCAGGAGTGATTCTGTATACTCCAGGAGATGTCATAACTTGGTGGGTGCTTGCTAGCATTGACGGGTCGAGGGCATGCCTCAGTGTCCTACAGTGCACAGGGTAGTGCTCCACAAACGCAGTTATCCAGCCTAAATTGCCAGTAATGCAGAGGTAGAGAAATGTTTCACTAAGCCAAAAGGGAAACTGTTTAGGGGACAAGGTCTTGCCTACGTCACTCTGGAACTTGCTGTGTGGCCAGGCTGGCCTAGGATTTGCTCATGGTCCTCCTGCCTCAGCCTCTAAGTGCTGGGATCGGAGGCGTGCAGTATTATACCTAGCAGAGTAAGAGCTTTGTCCATTGGCCTCCTGGTCCTCAGGCCCCTAAGTCACTAGTGCTTAGAGACAGGAAAGGAAGGATCTGAAACTGCTAGCTAGGAACTTGTATTCAAATGCCTTTGCCTGTTTGGGAAGCTGGGGCCCAAGCTAGTCGCACTGTGGATCACATGACATTCCTTCTGAGCTGTGAGATGGAGACGGGAAGTAGAGGAATGGATGCTTGCCATGTTCTCTGATTCTGGGAGGCAAGAGTCCTGCCCCTTTGGGTCAAGATTTAGTAGGCAACCTTGCAGAATACAGGCAAGAGGCAGTAGGATCTGTGAGAGGAGCCAGTGTGGATAGGAAGACCCACCATGAACCCTGAGTGAGACAGTGCCAGCTACCTCATTGGCCTTAAGTAGGGCGGGAGCAGTTTACTTGGCATGGCTATGTAGCCTACAGATTCTTTACCTCCCCTTGGGATGTTGACGGTTGAAGATCCTAAGGCCCTTGCAGTTCTATACTCCAGGCTCAGGAGCCTTGAATATACGTTCAGAGCTCTCAGCTACGTGGCACTCCCTGACAGTAGGTGCTAGAGCTTGGAGAGCATGGCCGGGTAGTGAGGCTCAGCTGGTTGTAGCCATGAACCAGGATTGCAGAGGAATGAGAGGTAGTGGTGGGGTGGGCAGCTGCGGTAGGTCTGGTAGCTGACTCTAGTAATGCACAACCTTTGTGCAGCCAGGTGCCCAGCAGGTGAAGACTCAGCTACAGAGGCCTTGAAGGGATATGCCCAAGTGGCCAGTGCCTGATGTGCAACTCCATGGTGTGAAGGCACTGATAGCTATACTGAGTGTGCGGATGATGATCAAATGCAGGGGGAGTAAAAGTTCTCAGATCCCCTGGCTCCAAACATCAGCCCTAGTGTTCCAGGCTCAAGCCCTGTGTGGCTACCTTCACCTCCTCTGGCCTCTGCTATTCATTTTGCTTGGCAAGATAGCAGAACAGGGGATAGGAGATTAGCAGGGGGGACTTGGGTGTGGCGTACCTGGTACTGAGTTTCTGTGGGTTCAGGAAGCAGAGGCCTCCTTCAAGCTTCTCTGCAAAGCCCTGCAGCCAATGCACTTATGGAGGAAAGGACTAGGCAGGTGGCTGGGCTCAGGTTCACTCTGCCTGGACCCTGCCTGGTTAGGAAGTGAAAGGCACAGCCCATAGCCCTGTGTCAGCCCTCACAGCCCTGCTGGCAGTAGTGGTAGTGGCAAGTCAACAGCCTCTAGAACAGGCAGGCTGACCGAGCTGGGCACAATGTTTCATTTCCTTGAAGTTGGGGGCAAGAGTATAGGGTGGCCTAAAGGGAAGCTGCTTCCTGAGTGATACAGGCCAGAACCTCATCTGGTGCTGCCTTGGTACCACCCCTATCCCAAGGACTGCAATAGGACTCTCAAACCTCACCTACCTCTGCGTGTGTGTGTGTGTGTGTGTGTGTGTGTGTGTGTGTGTGTGTGTGTGAGAGAGAGAGAGAGAGAGAGAGAGAGAGAGAGAGAGGGATTGAAGCCCATAGAGGAGGTAAGGATGAAGACAGTGCTCTCTCATCTGCTCTCTGACTTTGAGCAGAGAGCTGCACTGCCTTCTGCCTGCTCACCTCTCTGGATTCGAGTTGATTGCTTGAGAAATGAATAGGGGGACCCCCCCCCCATACTTTGCTGGCAAACACAGGCCAGCCAGGCTGCAAACACTGAACTGTCTCTGGCACTACTAAGCACATTGGATTCCTTTATTTAATCCTAATGGCCACCTCTGGAGCCTGTGATCTCAGTTCTAAATATGGAGTGGCTGTCACACTGCTTAGTGGAACCTACACATTTCCTCTGCCTTACAAGTCTTGTACCCATATGGACAAAACAGGAGACCCAGTGAGCACCAGGCAGCCTCTGCCTTCAGGGTCAGGCTGTTCAGTAGCTGTAGTAAATCTGACCCTGGGCTGGGAACTGCTGTAAGGAAGAGAACAGGGCAAGCAAGTCTGTCAGCATCCCTGGCTGGAGCCTTCAGAGGCTCCCACTTCCCTTTCACGTTCCTGGTGGCATTCAAGGCCCTCTAGAATCTACTCAGCTTTCTCTGAAGCTTCTGAAGTCCTGGACACAGTTCAGTCATGAGGCAGGTGGTGCAGGGGCCAAGAGTCTCTGCTTTGTACTCAGGCTGCCTGCATCCTAGTTCTACCCTCATCCTCCCTTGTGGTAGTTCACCTCTTGATGACTCACCCTACTTCTCCAAACACCTGAGCCACACTTGTGTACTGCCGGAACCTAGCACTGCACCTGTTGAGCACCTCAGAAACGCACAAGTAATTAGAGCTTGTGGCCTTGAGAAGAGCGATTCATTCTGAACAGATCAGATGTAGAGCCATCACCCATGGTGAACTTGGGCCATAAAGTTGAAGGAGTGAGGTGGATGGATGGCCCTCGAGCAAAGGCAGAGAGCCCTGAGAGTATATGCTGGCCTGCTCAGGAGCACAAGCAGCCAGCTGCCACTGAATCCCTGGGCTGAGCCCCCACAGCAGTCTAGGTACCCTGAACTGCCCTTCTAATCTAGACAGCAGGTACTGTGTAAAGGAGGCTTGGAGTTTAAGCAGCCTGCCCAAAGTCAGCTAGCCAGGGAAAAGTAGAGGAGGGCTTGAACTCAATATATGCTCCAAATTCCTTCAGGGAGAGCAGACTTGCCAGTATGGGGCCCTGCCTCCTAGTCTGCAGTGGGCCCAGGTCCAAGCTTATGGTCCAGTATCGGCAGTCACTGTGCCATGCAACATTCTCAAGCTACTTGCTTAAAAGAACCTGCTGTTTCCAGAAACCTTCGCCAGAATCCACAGCCAAAAACCCATAGCACCAGATCTCTTAGCAGTGGCCTCTCCCCTCCCTCCCCTCTCCCTTTCCCTCTTTCTCCCTCTCCTTTAGCAGCAGATTTATTAGCTCACAGCTCACAGTTCTTTTTTTTTTTTTTTTTTTTTTTGTTTTGTCTTTTCGAGACAGGGTCTCCCTGTAGCCCCAGCTGTCCTGGAACTCACTCTGTAGACCAGGCTGGCCTTGAACTCACAAAGATCCGCCTGCCTCTGCCTCCCGAGTGCTAGGATTAAAGGAGTGTGCCACCACACCCGGCCACAGCTCACAGTTCTGTAGGTCAGAAATATACCTCGGCTCGGCTGTTTTCCTCTGCTCAGGATTTACGAAGCTAAAGTCAAAATGTTGACCTTCCGGTTTCTGATTGGGAGGCCCTGAGCACTCGCTTCCGGTCTGAGTGGGAGGCCCTGAGCACTCGCTTCCAGGCTTGTTTTTTGTGGATATAGAAGTGAGGGCCCCCTTGCCTTACTAGCACTCGACTGGGGATGGTTTTAGCTTCTGGAGCCTCTCTGTGGTGCTTGCACACGGGTCTGCATTCACGTCCTCGCGCGCATCAAGTGCTGCTGCCTACGCTTGGAATCCCTCTTGGCCTCTATGTCATCTCTGACTCCAGCCACACAGTTTTCTGTTTTTAAGGGTTTGTGCGATTAGATTGTACAACACATTTAGATAATCTTTCTGTTGTAAGATGTGTAATATGTTCTAAAAATATTTTCAAAATTTAGATTGATAGAGTAATTGGACATTCTTAGAAGGGTTAGTGTGGCAGTTTGGTACATGTATATAACATGTAGTGATTAGAACAGGATATTTGCATATTTTATATTTACATATTTCCTCAGACATCATTTGTGTTGCAAACATTGAAAATCCTCTCTGCTAGCTATTTTGAAATATTCAGTTAACCACAGTTGTCCACTGTACTGCTGAACATTAAACATTACTCCTCTATTCACCTGCACCTCTGTCAGCCATCCTTTCCTCATCCCCCAACCCTGGCACCTTTTCCAGACTCTGGTAATCACTATCCTGTTCTTCACTCCTTTGAAATCTACTTTTTACTTCCACATAGTGAGACTGTCAGTTTGTCTTTTTTTTTTTTTTTTTTGTCTTTTTGAGACAGGGTCTCCCTGCAGCCCCAGTTGTCCTGGAACTCACTCTGTAGACCAGGCTGGCCTTGAACTCACAAAGATCCACCTGCCTCTGCCTCCCAAGTGCTAGTATTAAAGGTGTGCGCCACCACACCCTGCCAGTTTGTCTTTCTGTGCCACAGGTGAGCCCTGGCTGGAGCTTCTGCTCCTGTAAATGGGATGTGCTCTCTTACATTACCTGGTGTGTGCTTCCTCTGCACCTTGCTGGCCCTGCAATGTTCATGAAAGGGCAATTAAGCTCAACCCTGGGAGCTTGTTAGCAGCCTGGCAAGCTGCTGCCTTGACAACAGGGGGCACCATCCCTGAAGCAGGATACCAGCTGAACAGTCAAAGCATAAGCATGCCACCCCTATCTGCTGGCCCACTGTGTGCCCCACCCACCTCCTATATGCAAGTATCAACTCATGTAGGGGCAGCTGCCACTTAAGTATGCACCTGCAGTGACACTGTTGTAGAGACTAAGGAAGTGTCTTTCACAGTTACACAGCTTTGTCAAGTGGCCCACATTGTTTTAGTCCAGTTGGATTCTCACACTGACGTAAATCATTGTTTTAAATTAAATGAAGGGCTGGAGAGATGGCCTAGGACCGCTCTTGCAGAGGACCTGGGTTCGATCCCCAGCACCCACATGGCGGCTGAGAACCGTCTGTAACTCCAATTCCAGGAGAACTCCAGTTCCAGGGGATTCCGAGACCCTCTTCTGACCTCCGCGGCATTGCACGACACGGGTGCACAGACCTACACGCAAAACAGTACATTCATACACATAAAAAAAAAAAAAAATTAAGTACCTTGATTTGAAAGAAATGTTGCGCTGGCTGTGGTGATGCATGCATGCCTTTAATGCTAGCACTGGGAGGCAGAGGCAGGTGGATCTCTGAGTTCAAGGCCACTCTGGTCTACAGAGTGAGTTCCAGGCCAGCTGGGGCTATAGGGAGACTCTGCTCAAACAAACAAAAACCCTGAAAGAAATGTCGCTTAAGTTTGCAGTAGTATCATTTAAATTATGTAGAAAGGGCACAGGAACCCAAGAGGTTAAGGAAGTGGCAATTTCAACAGATTTTGCCACATTCCTTTATTGATGACCCAGATGTTTCTTCCATTAACACATGGGCTACTACTAATGGATCTATTTCCATCCTAAGCCTGATTTACATGATAGATTTGTTATATGCCAGCCTCACGTACTCTGCTAACTCAGCCAGTTGCCCCTAGGACTCCCCGTTATTTGTCAACAGCCCCACTTCATCAATTTATGGCAAGAGGTAAAATCACTGGGTTTAGAAATGAGTAGTCTTAAATTGGTCGGGGGAGGGGGGGGTGAGTAGTGGCTGGGCGTGGTGGCGCATGCCTTTAATCCCAGCACTCTGGAGGCGGAGGCAGAGGCAGGCGGATCTCTGAGTTCAAGGCCAGCCTGGTGTACAGAGTGAGCTCTAGGCCAGCTGGGAGACCCTGTCTCAAAAAGACCTTAAAAAAAAAAATAGCGTGTGTTGTTTCAACATTCCTGAGATTAAGCCATTCTGTGGGTATGTCCCACTTCTTGCTTTTGACTTTTCCCTAGGAAGGTTGTAAAACCTCACCTCATGGGAACAAGATCTAGGTCTTGAGGTGTCAGGGTGGTACATGCAGTCTGAAGGTGGAAGAGGTTGTCTCGAGTGCATGTGCAAGGGTTAAGTGCTTCACACACGTGCCTATCAGATCCCCAGATTATCTTACAAGGTAGCTACCATTTTCCCAAGCATTTCACTGAGGAATCAGATGTGCAAAGGACAATTTGTCTCAGGTCACGTCCCCAGGCAGCGCTGAGCCTAGGATTGTGCCTCTTCACAGCTCTGCTCTGCCCACACTGCCCTTGGCTACCAGAACACTACCTTAATGATTCGGACACCTAATGCTTCATTCAGCATGGCCTTGGGTAAAACTGCTTTGTGTTTGACCCTGTTGTGAAACAGAACGGGTACCAGTTTCAGCAGCCCATGAACTTTGACAGCTCAAGGCTGACTTGTTACTAGTCAGATGGCATGAGGCACTTTGTCCCTGCCCCAGGCTTTTTCCATCTGTGAACCAAGAGCTAGAGAAGCGGCAACACGCTCTCCTACTCTCGATGCTGTATCATTTGCACTTTAGCTTGCACATTTATGACAAGTGTAAGATTAGTTGGTTCTCAGTTCCTGGAATCTGGTTTTTTAAAGTACCTCTAGGCTAGTATTACACAAATAACCAAATTATAGAACACACTTGCAGTTTTAAAAGCTGGGCTTAGAGGTCCTTTCCTGTAGTATCAGCACATAGGAAGTTGAGGCAGGATTGAGAGTTTGAAGCCAGCCTGGCCTGCTTTTAAAAAAAAAAATTATATATATATTATATATATATATATATATATATATAGCTTGCCTAGCATATAAGCCCCTTGGTTGAACCTCTACTACTAAAACAAAGTACCCCTCAGCATGAATTTTTTGTTTTATTTATGGACAGGGTCTCATGGAGCTAAAATAACCTTGAACCTCTGATTCTCATGTTTCCACATTTGGTGTGCGATTACAGACATACCACCACTACCACGCCTGGTTTATGCAGAGCTGGGCATCAAAGCTGAGTTTGTGCATGATAGGCACGTGCTATACAAACTGAGCTACACCCCAGTCCCCATGTGCATGATTTTTTTTTTTTTTTTTTTGTATTTTTGAGATGGGGTCTACCTTTTTCCCAGCTGGCCTGGAACCACTCTGTAGCCCAGGCTGGCTTTGGAAACACAGAGATCCGCCTGCCTCTGCTCCCGAGTGCTGGGATTAAAAGATGAGCCACCACGCCCGGCCCCATGTGCATGAATTTTAACTTCTCACAGGCCAACTTGATTAGGTAGGTAGAAGTTCAGTTTTGTTTATTCAATCACTTTTCTTAGGCAGGCTGAGCCATGTAGGATATACTTTGGGGGCTGGAGAGTGCTAGTGGTTAAGAGCACCGACTGCTCTTTGCAGAGGACCCGGGTTCGATCCCCAGCACCCACATGGTGGGCTAAGAACTGTCTGTAACTCCAGTTCCAGGGGAATCTGAGACCCTCTTCTGACCTCTGAGGCATTGCATGACACGGATGCACAAACCTACATGCAGACAGTACACTCATATACATACAAAAATAAATTAAAAAATTAAAAAAGGATTACTTTGGGGCCAGCATCTGAATTGTAGCTCTGATTGGCAATACTCATACAGCCTTAAGACAGGTGTTTTGTTTTCCCAACAGCCTCCGGCATTCCTCTTCTGTGCCAATGTACCACGGCGCCTTCCCTTGTTCGGTCTCGCTTGGTGGTCCCCGTTCCCTCCAGCGTGGCCCCCCTTCGCTTCCCTCCCCTCGGCCCCCCCCCCGGGGCCCGGACNAATTACACTAAACACAATAAAATAAAGGGGAAATTATATATAATTTTGAAAGAAATTCTTGGAAATCAGATCAAGTATGTAAACAATAAGAAGTAAATCAAGAACAAGGGAATCAGGATCAACCCAAAGGGATCAAATGCTGATCCACTGAGGAAGGTATATATATATATATATATACCTTATGATATATATATATATATATGTTATATATATATCTCTGTTATATATATATATATATATATTATATATATATATAGCTTGCCTAGCATATAAGCCCCTTGGTTGAACCTCTACTACTAAAACAAAGTACCCATCAGCATGAATTTTTATTTTTTATTTATGGACAAGGGTCTCATGGAGCTAAAAATAACCTTGAACCTCTGATTCTCCTGTTTCCACATTTGGTGTGCGATTACAGACATACCACCACTACCACGCCTGGTTTATGCAGAGCTGGGCATCAAAGCTGAGTTTGTGCATGATAGGCACGTGCTATACAAACTGAGCTACACCCCAGTCCCCATGTGCATGAATTTTTTTTTTTTTTTTGTATTTTTGAGATGGGGTCTACCTTTATTCCCAGCTGGCCTGGAACTCACTCTGTAGACCAGGCTGGCTTTGGAAACACAGAGATCCGCCTGCCTCTGCCTCCCGAGTGCTGGGATTAAAGGCATGAGCCACCACGCCCGGCCCCATGTGCATGAATTTTAACTTCTCACAGGCCAACTTGATTAGGTAGGTAGAAGTTCAGTTTTGTTTATTCAATCACTTTTCTTAGGCAGGCTGAGCCATGTAGGATATACTTTGGGGGCTGGAGAGATGGCCTAGTGGTTAAGAGCACCGACTGCTCTTGCAGAGGACCCGGGTTCGATCCCCAGCACCCACATGGTGGCTAAGAACTGTCTGTAACTCCAGTTCCAGGGGAATCTGAGACCCTCTTCTGACCTCTGAGGCATTGCATGACACGGATGCACAAACCTACATGCAGACAGTACACTCATATACATACAAAAATAAATTAAAAAATTAAAAAAAGGATATACTTTGGGGCCAGCATCTGAATTGTAGCTCTAATTGGCAATACTCATACAGCCTTAAGACAGGTGTTTAAACAGCCTCAGGATTCCTCATCTGTGAAATGTAACCACAGCGCCCTTACATTGTTAAGGTCTAGAATTGGTGTGTAAAGTTACCTCACAGCAGTGGCACCAAGTAGGCTCTCAATAAACTAGGCCACAAAAAACAGGACTGGCGTCAGTCTGTGAGGTTCCACTGAAATCACTTGGAGAAATGCCCATGTACAATGTAGGCTCTGACCTCCTACACTCGCAGCTGTGGATGATTCTGGCTGGGAAGGTAGAGGGTGTGGTTTAAGCTGCTTAGTTCCTATGCCACAACCCTGTTGGAACTAGACCTCTTTAGGGCACAGCAAACTAAGAGCCTCTGCCATGCAACCAGGATTTTCTAGGTTTGTGTTCAAAATCTGTTACTTCCTAAGCTGAAAACCTCAAACATTACAAGGTATATTATTTTCCATGTCATCATGACAACACCCACGGGAACCACCTAAAGGAGTATTTGGGTCATGATTTCAGAGAGCTCAGTTCAGCCAGTCCCTTGACCTCATGTGTTTGGGCAGCATGGTTGCAGAAGTGTGTCATGAGGTGGCTGTTCACTTCACGGCTGACCAGGAATGCAGGATGGAAAACCTAGTTGTGTTCCTCTTCTAGCATGCAGGACCAGTAAATAGAGATAGCATTGCTGCAGGAGTCCAGCTCCACTCCGTAGAGTCAGCTCCACTCCGTAGAGTGGAAAAACCTAGAGACCAGCTTAACCAGTCCCTGTGGTGGCTCTGCGATCAAACTCTGCACCCAGGTCAAGGTCACCATGGGGGCTAGAGTCTGTTCTCCTGATACCTGTTGGAAGAATGGTGTTTTCCCAGCCACTTGACACCCCCAGTGAGTGTGGAGGGGAAAAAAAGATCAGAAAGCTATTGGGTGTGTCGTTAAAATGACATGCGCTATTTCTGTTTCAAATTAATACAAAAAAAGCTCATTCCAAAGGTTTGACTTTATTCAATTAATAGAACATGATCTCAGTGCTTAAGCTACCCCAGTAGGACAGTCTCTGGAGGTAGTTTTTAGGTCATCAGGCAATTATGACAACTTTTTGAGACACTTCAGAGGAACAAGGAAGGAGATCCACCTGTCTTTTTTGTTTTTTGAAGACAGGGTCTCCCTATAGCCCCAGCTGTCCTGGAACTCACTCTGTAGACCAGGGTGGCCTTGAACTCACAAAAATCCGCCTGCTTGAACTCACAAAGATCCACCTGCCTCTGCCTCCCGAGTGCTAGGATTAAAGGCATGCGCCACCACATCCGGCGATCCAACTGTCTTGAACCTCTAGAGGAGCCATGCAATGGAAACTTTAAATATCTTGCAGATCCAACTCCATTTCCTATGTCACAGATGAGGAAACTGAGGCCTCAGCAGGGGAATGGATGTTAAAGTTAGTGAGTTGGCAGCAATCAAATCCCTGACTCCTGAGCTCTTGGCTTCTCACTGGAGGAGGGCTGAGGGGTCTGTTCTCTGGATTGGGGTGCAGGGCCAAGGTCAGACTTTGAGGTGGGGTTGGGGAAGGGTGTAGAAAACTTGCTGACAAGTGACTTAATTTCTTTTTGCATTTCAGTCTCCTAACAGTGGTATCCACACAGAATGGCCAGTCCAGGGCAGGGGTTCAATTTAATGAATAAATAGAAATCATCGGGCTGGAGAGATGGCCTAGCGGTTAGGAGTGCCAACTGCTCTTACAGAGGACCCGGATTCAATCCCCAGCACCCACATGGCGGCCGAGAACTGTCTGAAACTACAATTCCAGGAGAAGTCTGGAATCTGACACCCTCTTCTGATCTCTGCGGCATTGCACGACACGGGTGCACAAACTTGCATGCAGACAGTACATTCATACACATACAGAAATAAATAAAATTTTAAAAAAAGGAGAAAAAAAAAGAAATCATCCCAACAAATGATGAGTCAATACAGGTTTCCCCAACTTGGTCTCATCTTCCTTGAGTGGCTGTTTCCAAAGAGAGCACTCAAGAGGAGTAGAGGGAACTGGAGTGTTACAGCGGACAGCAGACCTGGGGCTGAGCACTTAGACAACCCGCACATGCGTCAGTAGTTCCACGACTCCTTCTTTGTTGAGAAAGGCCACCTCGCCAGTGTTCTGGCACCACACTTCATAATGTGCAGGGTCCTCCAGCGCCCTCTTGCCAGCAATGATCACAAAGGGGTAGCCAAGCTTGTTGGCATCTTTCAGTCTGTTTCCAATAGTCAGGTGTGTCCTGTCGTCCAACAGAACCTCTCCTCGGAGCTGGGGCACTGCTTCCACAATAGCATCGTACAGCTGTCCCACAAGCTCTGTGGCTGCTCTCTCCTGACTGCCCTTCTTAGGTGGGATGAGGCAGACTTGGTACGGGGCCAGGAGGTTGGGCCAGCGGATGCAGTCTTCTGTAGAAAGAACTTCAATGGCAGCAGCCAAGATCCGTGTCACTCCCAAGCCATAGCACCCCATTTCAGCCAGCAACGGTTTACCGTGGGCACTGGTGAACCTGGCATTGAAGATGGAGGAGTACTTGGTGCCCAGGTAGAACGTGTGTCCCACCTCAATGCCCTTAGTTTCTGTTAATGGGCCCTGGCATGCAGGGCAGTTTTTTTGTGATAAGTCTAGTGTTTCTGTGTTGGCTGAGAAGTGACAGCTGGGACAGATTGAAAGGCAGTCCTCTCCAACATCCACTGGTAGCTGGAACTCGTGGGACATTGTGCCCCCAATGCTGCCCACATCTGCCTTGGCCTTGATCCATCGCAGTCCCAGCCGGTCAAACAGGCTACAGTAGGCATCGCACACCAGGCCATAGGTCTGCTGGGCAGCCTCAGGGGAGGAGTCGAAGGTGTACATGTCCTTCATGTAGAACTCCCGGCCACGGAGAAGACCAAAGCGGGGCCTAGGCTCATCCCGAAACTTCCTTGTCACCTGGTACAGCAGCAAAGGAAGCTGCTTGTAGGACAGTGTCTTCTGGGAAGCAACCAGGGCTGTAACTGCTTCCTCATGGGTTGGTCCCAGGCAGTAGTCCTTGCCATGCCTGTCTCTCAGTCTCAGCAGCTCCCTGCCCATCAGGTCCCAGCGGCTGGTGGCTTGCCACAGTTCAGCCGAGGTGAGGCTGGGCATGTTAATTTTCTGTCCTCCAATTGCCTGCATCTCCTGGTCTATCACCCGAATAAGCTTTTCCATGGCACGAACAGTGTAGGGCATGAGGTGGTAACAGCCAGGACTTGCAGGGACAATCAAGCCCACCTGTAGCATCAGCCATTGGCTCTTACAGGTCAGGTTGCCCTCCAGAGAGAGGACATGGTCTTCCCGAAGATTCTGTGGCTGGAACACTCGGGATAATAGCAAGCGCTGCCTTCTGTCTGGTGCACAATGGTGATGCCTGTGGGAACTGTACCTGGGGAGCTGCTGGCTGCAAGTGGCCAGGGCAGAGAGTGCTCTGTGTCTTGTCAGCAGCCCTTCCATGACACCCTGGCACAGGGAAGCCTGGCACCTGGAGGAAAATGAGTTGTGTGGGGATGATGGTTCTCAAGTAGAGGCTCCAAGTTCCTGAGACAGGAACTGGTCTTGAAGATGTAACCCAGGAGATCAAAGCACTGCTTTTTAAATCTATATTCTTCTGATTAGGCAAGCATTACCAACCTGTGGAGAGAGCAAGTGGTGCATCCACAGGCTCTGGATTAGGCAGCCTGTGTTCTAGGCCAGCATCCACTAGCATTCGTCCTGCAGCCTGGGACACATGCCTCCACTCCGCTGTGTTCAAGTTTTCATCTATGAAATGGTATAACCACTCGACTTACTTTGTAGGTTCATTATAGGACATTTTTAAAGGTAAGGGAACATTCTTAGGACAGTTTCTGGTACATACTATGAACCTGGTGGATGTTTGCCACTGTTACTATTTTAGGAAACTGGGAAGACATCTCAAACTAACCGACTAATCCCACAGCCAACAGCAGAGGACACCTGCAATCCCTTGTCTCTATTCCTGCCCTCCACTTAAATGTCAGTGTTGCTAGGCATTGTGGCACATACATGCCTGCCATCCCAGGACAGGGAAGGCAGAGGTAGGACTGCCACAAGTTCCAGGCCAGCCAGGGATACACAGTGACACTGTCCCTAACATAAAAGTCAGTACTGTGTTAACTGCCCTGGTACTGTGTTCATAGAACACGCCCTGATCAGACTTGCATCTTCACTCCCTGTCCAGTTTGTTGAACTACAGGCCTATGTGTCCTTCTGTCCCTTCACGAACACAAAGCACAGCTATTAAAACTTGGTGACTCAGAACCTCTTCTGATAACAGCTCCCTTGCAGAGCAGCCTTTCACTTTGCCCCCACACCAGAAAAGCCTGTGTTATCTGCTCTGCCCATTACCGCAGCATTCTTCAGCCCTCTGGCCATCATACTTGCCTACTCTCCACCTGCCCAGCCTGCACTCTAGTCCAAGCTGCCATCTTTCACCCAGGCTGTTGGAATAGCCCCTTTCTGGTCTCCTGGCTTGCATTCCTTCCACTTTCAACCAATACACAGGTAGCAGTAGTAGTGGATTCTCTTGCTTCAAACAGCATTCTGCTGCCCTGAGAACAAGGTTTAAACTTCGGACCCTCAGGGAACGTACAGCACATCCCTCCTGTGAGCTGGGGACCTCTTTCCACTGCCCTCGCCCTGTTCCAGCCACATTGACTTCCCAAGCACATTGTCCCCCAAAAAACCCTTCTCCCCATTTCATAGCTACGTCTACGCACCCTCCGGGCTCCAGACTGCCAGATGGGAAGTCAGGAGACAGCAATGGGCGCAGGTTCATCCCCAGAGGGCAAGGAACCTGTCCCTAAATCCCACCAAGCTTCCACCACGGATGGTGCAGTTATAAAAGAGCAACCTGGCTCGGCTTTCACTAGGCGGTGACCCTGATTAGGGTCTCTTCATCACTTCCCTTTCGTAAAATGGAGACAGGTCAGCCACCAGGTTCCAAAGGGAGCACTTCTAGGAGTCTCATGACCACGTGGGGCTGACCAGGACGGAAGTGCAGTCTCCATTTGGGGAAAACTGAGACCAGGAACGCCCAAAAGAAAACGGACACCAGTCCTGTATCTGCATACCAGAAACTGGCCATCTCTCGCGGTCCCATAAGAATGCTACCAAGCCCCCGCATCACCAGTACCTGAGCCGCCCGCTCATCCACCACATGGAGCCAGCGCGCATGCGCAAGGCGGCTTAAGTTCCGCCCTCTATCCTTCTCGCCAATCATACAGCCGCGTTCTTCGGAAAGGGCGGGGAGTTCTGAGCCTCGTTCTACCGCTAAGATCATAGAGTAGATCACTGTTCCGGAAGTGCTTTCTAGGAATATGAGTTCACCTCTATGGTCCAAGACCGCGTCCACGATTGGAGGCCGAGCCCACAGCTGGTGTCAGGCCGGCCCCATCTTAACAACTGCAGCCTTGACCTTAACAAATCCACCCCAGGATTATTATCTTCCAGTTTTAAAAAGTTATGCCGGGCGTGGTGGTGCATGCCTTTAATCCTAGCGCTCGGGAGGCAGAGGCAGGTGGATCTTTGTGAGTTCAAGGCCAGCCTAGTCTACAGAGTGAGTTCCAGGACAGCTGGAGCTACAGGGAGACCCTGTTTCGAAAAGACCAAAAAAAAAAAAAAAAAGTTTAAAAAGTTTAAAATTAAGAAATAATCGGAGAAAGTCACCTTCATTACGGTACTTAGGAAAAATTTTTTTTCAAGCAGTTGAGACTGAATAAAGGGTTAAAAGAAAGGGAGTAACTCAGAAGACAAACCGGAGAGCATGGCTATGGGCTTCTCCACGAAGATAGGAATCAACATTTCCATTCTGGGACCTGAGTGATTCAGAGCCCTGTGCTCTTGGATAGGACCAGAGTTCGGTTCCCAGCACGAGTCCTGGCGGCTCACAACCATCTGCAACTCCAGTCCAGAGGATCTAATGCCCTCTGCTTGCTTGCAAGAGGACGCACATACATGTGCCCATACACAGACACAAATAAAAATAAATCTTATTAAACATGGGGCTGGAGAGATGGCTTAGCAGTTAAGAGCACCGACTGCTCTTGCACAGGACTCAGGTTCGATTCCCAGTACCCACATGGCTGCTAGGAACCGTCTTTAACTCCAGTTCCAGGGGAATCTGACACCCTCTTCTAACCTCCGCAACATTGCATGACACAGGTGCACCTACCTACATGAAGACAGTACACTCATACAAATAAACAAACAAACAAACCAAGGCCGGGTGTGGTGGCACACGCCTTTAATCCTAGCACTTGGGAGGCAGAGGCAGGCAGATCTCTGTGAGTTCAAGGCCAGCCTGATCTACAAGATAGCCAGAGCTCCAGGGAGACCCTGTCTCAAAAAGACCAAAAATAAGCAAACAAACAAATAAATAAAAATAACCCCAGGCCGGGCGTGGTGGTGCAGGCCTTTGATCCCAGCACTCTGGACGCAGAGGCAGGCAGATCTCTGTGAGTTCAAGGTAAGTCTGGTCTACACAGTGAGTTCCAGGCCAGCTGGGACTCAAAAAAACACCAAAAAGATAAATAAATAAAATAAAAATAAACCCACAAAATTCCGAGTGGAGAGATGACTCAGCGGTTAGGAGCATGGGCTGCTCTTGCAGAGGATCAGGATTTGATTTCCAGCAGCCACATAGCAGCTAACAACCATCTGTAGCTCGAGTTGCCTTTTGACTTCTCTGGGCACTGTATAACATGGGTGCACTTACATATGTGCAGGCAATACAGTCATAAACACACACATGCGCACGCGCGCGCGCACACACACACACACACACACACACACACACACAAATAAAATTAGAAAGAAAAAAACAAAAACAGTTGGTTCCAGTTGCCGTGCTCCTGGGTGAGTCTGAAACCCATGCGCACTCTTCCCCACTATGGTGCGACCTGATGGCGCCTCCATCCCCCACGGCCTCTGACTCAGCCCCCCCACCCCCACCTTCACCAGACAAACTGGAGATGGGAAGCAGGACCAGGCTGGTCTGCAAATGAAGAGCCCCTAAAAGAAGCAAAGAAAAGTCAGGGTCTGACGTCTGAGTTTTTGTCACCCCGGACTCCCATGGTGGGTCACCTGGTCGCTTCCAACACTTTGCATGATGACGTTGGAGCACCTAAGGTCAGGGCGCAGCTCCTCCATTCCTTGGCCCTTTGGAGGCTTCCGTGTACAGGGGGGGATTGGCGGGTCAAGTGACCCCCCAGGCTATGGCACTAGGGTGGAGAGGCCCATTTTCCTGGTCCTGATGGTAGGGATGGGGTAAGCCTTGACTCCACCTACCCCCTCTGCTTTTTTCAGGAGCCCCTTTCAAGCTTCACCCCCTGCTGCTGTTAATGGGAATCAACTCAGTTTCTCTCCCTCCCATGGCAGCAGTGGTTGGGGGTGGAGGCACTCCAGATGCCAACAGCCTGGCATCCCTTGGGAAGGCAGGTAAGGACTCAGGGTCCCAGACTCTTCCAGGCCTGGCGTACCCCATGTGGTGCCTGTGGAAGTGAGGTGACCGATGACCAGGGTGGGCATTCTGTGTGAGGCCGCCTGTCAGAAGTGGTTTCTCTGGGAGTGAGGCCTCTGCCATCTGGAACTGTGATCTGTGCCTCAAGACTCAGAAGATCCAATCTGTTTGCATCTATGAGGGCACGGGGCAGTGGTTGGCTGTACTGACAGGTGACTCTGGCACAGTGGCCTGGGAAATGCACCTTTCCCTCCCTGTTTTGGAGGATGACTGTGTGACTCTGGGTCCTTGTTCCACTGGCTTCTCATCCCCATGCAGCAGAAATGCTGGCTCCGGAGGGAGGAAAAGGAACTGGGTCAGGCCGGCAGGAGAACCCGGATTGTTCATTTTTCTGGGAACTTGTACTTTGAGAGCTATGAGATCCAGGAAACGAAAGCCCCAGTGAGCAGAGCCATTTTGTGGCTACCTGGAGGCCCGAGGGTGCTGGCTACAAGGAAAAAGGGGCTGGAGAGAAAGTTCCAGAGGGCAAGGGTGTCCTATGAGTAGACAGACCCTGGAAGAGGCAGGAGAGGATTCCTGGCTAGGGAAGGTGCTTCTCTGGGACTTCAAGACAGTAGTTTGAGATGCTGGGAAGACCTCTTCCTCATACCAAAGTCACTTCTTGGCTACTTTTGGCTTTTCTCTTAATGAGCATCCATTTGCCAAAAATTCTGATATATGGTCTGACTGACTAGCATATTTGAAGTTCAGGCTATCCTGGAAGTCTGGACTGGAGATCTAAACCCTCTCCCTGTCCATCCAGTGCACATCATGATAGTTCTGAGCTTCAACTTTTGTTGCCCTTACTCCTCTCATTGAAGGAAAGCCTAAAGAGTCAGGGAGCCTTTTTACCTCATTTTCTCCCTGATAAAAGGATCCAAATGAGACCCTGTCACGGCTTGTGGGAATGGGCATGGGATAGTCAGTGAGGTAATGAAAGCCTCAGTACTGAAGGGTAGAGGAAGCTGAACTTTTCTGCTTTGCTCTCTCCTGGCTATCCTGCGGAATCCTCTTGGGCCTGGTGATTTAGCATCTCTTCTTCCTCCAGCTAAAGCCCTCCACAGGGCTTGATTCATTTTTGTTTTCGAAGCACTCCCTGCTGGTGGTGGGACTGGGGTCTGATCAGGAGCCCTCCCCAGATGCTCTTACCTCTCTTCCACTAGTCTCTATCCATTACTCTAATGGGTAGAGAAGGCAGGCCTGGATGTGGCCCTGAGTGGCCAGCACTGAGTATGGTAACAGGCTTCTTTCTCCCTGTGGACCTTTGTCCCTACTTCTCTTGTTCTGGGCCCATGGAAAGGACACTGGCAGGGTAGAGCCAGCAGTCCCTTTCTGATACTTTTTGGAAGAAAGTAGGTCAGCAGAGATGTGGTCACAGGATCTTTTGTACGGTTGGACTAATGACTTGAAATATATACATATTTTGCATATGTATGTATGTATGTATGCTTATACATGTTTATATGTCTGCATGTGCATAAGTACATGTATGTGTGGGAGTGCATGTGTGTGCACCTGTGTGTGGAGGCCCAGGGCTGGCATTCAGATATCTTCCTCCATCCATCTCCACCTTATATAGTGAGGCTCTGGGGATCTGAACCTCATCTTCACCTTGCATGGTGAGCACTTTACTGAGTGAGCCATCTCCTCAGTCCTCACACAGTGATTTTTGAATAGCTGCCTTGTACACTGTACCACTGTTGCAGATGTGGGGCAGAACAGAATGAAGAAGACAACTTCCCTCCATTCATTCTAGAAGAGACACCAATAAGCCAACATAGCAAAATTTTACCGGGGCAGGACAGTAACCAAGTAACTTAGACAGCAGGACAGTAACCAAGACAAATAGGATTTAAGTACAATTAATTTTTTTAAACCAAAATTAACACAAAAATCCATAGGAGGAAAGATAAGTATGTTAGTTGGAGGGCATTAAATATTCTGAAGACAAGTTCACGAAGAGAAAATTGCGGAGGGAATTGGATGGTTCCCATTAAAAATAGGACGCTCGTGGAAAGCCTTATCCAGAGATCTGAAGAAGAGGGGGACGCAGCCTTGTAGACATCTGGGGAAGAATGTTGTAGACACAGGAAACAGAGTAGAGTGTCCAGAGGAGCTGCTGCATTTCCCGTAAATCTACTTAATAACTACAATGTGTAGAGTGCCTGAGATGTGCCAGACCCTGTGCGAGACGCACGCTGGTGACTCTGATATTGGTCCAAACAGCACTCAGCTCCCCAGGACCCTCAGGAGCAGCGCTGTGGCCAGGAGCACCACTGGGAGCCCAAGAAAGCCCAGCGGGAACTTGGGCAGGGGACTCACTGAGGAAGAGCCCATCCCAGGGATGCATGGGTCTGCCAGGACCGGAATGTGGTGGGGCGTAGTGGAATGTCCAGGCAAAGGAACCAGCAGGAAGAGGCGAAGCTGTACCAGAGCGGGTGCTGGGGCTTGGGTCTTTGTTTCTCACAGCTCCTGATGTTAACCAGAGTTATTAAAGATCGGAATTGGTCCTGACTGCTCCAATAACCCAGATTTGGCCACCTGTCCTCAATAAGGCAATTAAGAGTCAAATGAATACTGAAAGGCAAAAAAGGGGAGATTTATTCAATGTGTGCACATTTGGAAAAAGGGCAAAGAAATCAAGTGAGCACCCTCCAAATCCATCTTCAGGTTGTGGCATGAGATTTAGATTTAAGCAGAGGGCCAGAGTTACGCATAGCTAAGCAGCTGCAGGCAGGGCGCGGCCCCGCCCACCACTGATCCTTCATTGTCCCCTCACATTCCTGAGTGAAAATAACAATTTCTTGGGGACGTATTTTTCATAGTTTTCATTCCTTCCAGGCATGCAGGGGCCACTGACACAGTGCTTGACACCGAGCCAAAGCTTTGACTGCACTGGAATCACCAGATACATTATATATATATATATTCCTCAAGCAAGGTCACTGAAATGGGGTGAGCCTGGGCATTAGCATTTTATAGTTTCCCCTAGAATGGTTTGAGGTACATTGTGGGTGAGACCTGCTGGCCTACAAGAAAGGCACTAGACAGCCTGTCCAGGGAGACTCAGGGGGTGGAGGATGTGTGGGACTGTAGTGGTCTCACAATGCAGGAAAATACAGCACGGCTAGAGCACAGGACTGTAGCATTTGCTCACCTGCTTAGGGGGCCAGGCTGAGCTGTGTGGACCGCAGCTCTTCTGTCTTTTATCAGCCCCTTGGGGCCTCTACAGCCCTCACTGTGGGAGGGGCTTTCCCCAGGGACTGCAGTCCCACAGTTTCTGCCACAACAGCCTTGTATTTTCCCTCTTCCCCTGCTCTGATCATAGCCCCTTCAAAATGGAGACACCAGGCAGTGTCCTCTGCACCCTGAGGTGTTAATTATGTCTCAATTAGCAATTCCCAGGCTGTAGCATAGTGGTATGGAGAATCCTAACGACCTGCTGTGTTTGTACACCCCCACATCTTCAGAGCACTTACCAACGGTAACTAATTAATGCTCACGACTCCCTTGGGAGGTAGGCCAGGAATGCTGCAAGGAACTGTGAGTTCACAGGAGCTTCTGCAGCTTGGAGCAGGGACTGGCCAGACAGCCACAGTCAGGATACTTGCTCCCTGCTGAGAAAGTCCAGGGTGGTAGAAACCCAATCTCTGGCCCTGCCACTGTTAGCTTCCTGGGGGAACATTTCAATCAATCAAGTGTATTCGGTGTCTTGATTTATAGAGCTCATTCATAGGTATAGCCCCATAAATTAGGAAAAGTTCACTTGGGGTCTGGAGCGATGGCTCAGCGGTTAAGAGCACTGGCTGCTCTTGCAGAGGGCCTGGGTTCAATACCTAGCACCCACATGGTGGCTAACGACACGGGATCCAATGCCTTCTGACCTCCGTGGCCATTGCACGACATGGGTGCACTTACACACATACAGGAAATAAAAATAATAAATAAAATATTTTTAAAAACAGATGAACAAGCCGGGCATGGTGGCGCATGCCTTTAATCCTAGCACTCGGGAGGCAGAGGCAGGCGGATCTTTGTGAGTTCAAGGCCAGCCTAGTCTACAGAGCGAGTTCCAGAACAGCTGGGGCTACAGGGAGACCCTGTCTTGAAAAGAAAAAAAAAAAAAAGATGAACAGACAGCTTGTCTACCCCACAGATGCCAAGCTCCTCTGACACAAGAATCATCCCTGCATCCAGAGCTCATGGCCTTGCACCAAGAGGGACTCTAAGCATGGGTATAACATGCAAAGTGAAGTCCGTGATGGATTTCCTGGCTACAGGAGCCCAGGGCCTTTATGAGAGACTGCAGTAAGAAGCTGAGCTGGAGGGAAGCAGGATGCAGGAACTGTAGTGTGAGGTGGCAGAGGGGATGAAGTGGAGTCCTGCACTGGGACCTGGGGTTCTTGGAGGAGAGGACTTGGAATTGAACCTTAAAGAAAAACTAGACACACCCCAGGCTTAAAAGAGGGGTACAGCCTGCCAGAACAGGCTGTAAGTTTAGTGTTATCTTTGAAGTCATTAAGACCTTTCCCTTGAAGAAGGACATGTCTCCTTCCTCCTCCCTGGGAGCCAAAGCCCTGGACAGGTTGTATATCACTCTACAGCCTATACTTGGAATATTAAGACACCAAGTATGTTGGCCCTCCAACAAGGCCACCTCCTCTGCTCAGAGCTGGAATAAATGGTACCAATGTGAGAAGCAGGCCTGTGGGGGCAGAGGGAGACCTTTACTTTAGGAGAGGAGGAGGGCAAGTACTTCTTTGTCTGAGGTGTTGAGCTCAGACTGCAGGACGAGGGTGGGGAGAGGAAGCAGGAGGAAGATTCCTGTGAAGATCTAGATTGGGTAGCAGGGGAAGGAGGCGCAGGTGCCAGGCACACTTGTCCAGGGACCATCTACCCCTGACCCTTAGCCCAGCCCGGCTCTGACAGACTGATTGGAGGTTGGGGGTGGCTTTGTACTCACTTCCCAGTTGGATGACCCTGGGAAGTTACTGACATGCATCTTCATCAGCAGAATGTAAATCCTAGCGCCACCACATGGGGGCGATGTGAAAAGTGTTGAGAACCTCCAGCCCACCCCTCAGTCATGCTGAATTTTCTTCTCTCCTGTCCTGCCTCTGGGGACCCCAATGCTCCCCTGGCCCATCGGAGTGAGATCCACTATGCTTCTGATGCCATCTCTGGTTCAGGGGGCTCCCTACCCTCACCATTGATAAAAATCCCCTTTGATCTTCGAGGGTCCCTTGTCCTTGTACCCAGAGCACATCACTATTCATTTATTCAGCACCAAAGTCTAGGACGATTAGATAGATACTGCAAAGGGGCAGTGAGCATGGGAATTCGTCTTTAATCAAAATTTCTTGGGCTGGAGAGATGGCCTAGCGGTTAAGAGCGCCGGATGCTCTTGCAGATGACCCGGGTTTGATCCCCAGCACCTACATGGTGGCTGAGAACCGTCTTTGACTCCAGTTCCAGGGGAATCCAACACCCTCTTCTGACCTCCGCATGCATTGCATGACACGGGTGCACAAACCTACATGCAGATAGTACATTCATACACATAAAAATAAATAAAATAAAAAGATTTCTCAGAATTAAGGAGCATCAGCACCATCGTTTACAGGGAATTTGCCATGTGTCAGTGAGTCTTAAACACTTTCCACCCATTTCTGATTCTATTTTTTTAATTTTTTAAATTTAGTTTTGTATGTGTATGAATGTACTGTCTGCATGTAGGTTTGTGCACCCGTGTCGTGCAATACCACGGAGGTCAGAAGAGGATGTCGGATTCCCCTGGAACTGGAGTTCTGGAATTGGAGTTACAGACAGTTCTTAGCTGCCATGTGGGTGCTGGGGAACGAACCCAGGTCCTCTGCAAGAGCAGTTGGTGCTCTTAACCGCTAGGCCATCTCTCCAGCCCCCCATTTCCAATTCTTACAGTGAATCTGTGAGGTCTACATATCACTGCTATGTCTGTTTTACAAACGAGGCAACAAAGGATCCAGTCAGTGATCCATCTCCCTTCTACCACTGTGGTGGGGCCTGGTGGGAGGCATCAGATTGCAAGGGTGCATCCTGAAAGGAGACTGTGCAACTCTGAATTTTCTGATCACTCTATTTTGCTTTTCCACCATGGAGTAGCCTGCTCTTCTACACAGTCCCTACCAGGACACGCTGCCTCACCACAAGCCCAGGGGAGCACAGCCAACCAACCTAGACTGAAACTTCCATGGCTGAGAACTAAAATAAACCCCTCCCCTCTAGCTGAGTATCTAGGGTACTTTGTTATGGTAACAGGAAAATGAGCAAGGAGCTAGCCTGGGAACGCCATTGGCAGGGATGCTCCTTCTTTTGATACCCTTCGGGGTATCTATCAGTCTCTCATCTGGCCTGGAGTGTGTCATGCATCTGTGTGCCTGAGCCCAGATCTGCACTTACTATGCATACATAAGTGAGCAACCCCACCTCCTTTAAAACAGCGAGGCCATCTCCATCACGTTGTGATGAAAGTGAAATGGGCTGGGCCATGAGCAGGGCTGAGCACATCACCTGGCACTGAACCTGGGTCAGTGCTGTTTCCTGTTGTCACTGTATGGCAGTGTTTCTAGCTGGCTGTGCCTGGCACATAGAAGGCAATGAGGAACACACATGAAGCTTGTCTGAGTCTTCAACATGCTTATTAAACAGAGCAGTTCTTGCCGCTCACGTGCCTATGTCTTCGTTAGTCACATTGTCCTTGATTTGGGTTTTCCATAACCTCAAAGAGTTATATAAACTCTTGTCATAATCTAAAATGTTTCAGAAAAGATATGAATTTTATTTTTAAAATTAAGGTCATGGGGGTGCCTAGAGAGATGGATCAGTGGTTAAGAGTGGCTGCTCTGGCAGAGGACCGGGGTTTGATTCCCAGCACCTATATGATAGCTAACAACTGTCTGGTAACTCCAGTCCCAGGGAATCTAATGTCTTTTTTTTTTAATTGTATTTATTTGTTATGTGTATGAATGTACTGTCTGCATGTAGGTTTGTGCACCCGTGTCGTGCAGTGCCTCAGAGGTCAGAAGAGGGTGTCGGATTCCCCTGGAACTGGAGTTACAGACGGTTCTCAGCCACCATGTGGGTGCTGGGGATCGAACCCAGGTCCTCTTCAAGAGCAGTCGGCACTCTTTTTTTTTAAATTTTTTTTTTAAATTTTATTTATTTCTGTATGTGTATGAATGTACTGTCTGCATGCAAGTCTGTGCACCCGTGTCGTGCAATGCCGCGGAGGTCAAAAGAGGGTGTCGGATTCCCCTGGAACTGGAGTTCTCCTGGAATTGGAGTTTCAGACGGTTCTCAGACGCCATATGGGTGCTGGGGATCGAACCCGGGTCCTCTGTAAGAGCGGTCGGCGCTCTTAACCGCTAGGCCATCTCTCCAGCCCACAGTCGGCACTCTTAACCACTAGGCCATCTCTCCAGCCCCTCTAATGTCTTCTTCTGACCTTCACAGGCACTGCATGGCACAGGTGCACACGTATACACATGCAGGCAATATACTCACACATAAAATAAAAACAATAAATAAAATATTTAAAAAATAAGGTCATGGCTGGGCAAAGAGGTGCACACCTGGCATCCCGGGACAGCCTCTGCTGCACAGTGAGACCTCGTTTCAAAAAACCCTCTCCCAAAAAGCATGTTAGCACAGGCCTGTAATCCTAGCCCCCAGCAGGCTAAGACAGGCAACGCTTTGATTTAAGGTCATCTTGAGCTACATAGTNGGCAATGTGAGACCCTGTCTCAAAAATTAAAACTTAATGGGCTGGAAGATGGCTCAGTGGATTAAAGTAGCACTGCGTTTGTAGAGGACCTGGGTTCAATTCTAGCATCTACATAGTCCTTAATAGTTAGCAATCTGTAACTCTACTTCGAGGATGCTGGGGTCCCTCTTTCTGACCACTGTGGCACTGTATTGAACATGGCCTTATACACTTACAGACATTCAGGCATATTCTTAAAATAGAAAAAGAATTAGGGGCTGGAGAGATGGCCTAGAGTGAGAGAACCGGAACTCTCTTTGCAGAGGACCGGTTCGATCCCCAGCACCCACAGGGGCTAAAACTGTCTTTAACTCCAGTTCCAGGGAAATCCACACCCTCTCTGGCCTCACCGCCATGCAATAACGGGTGCACAAACCTACATGCAGACAGTACATTCATACACATAAAAAAATTAATTATAGTCAAAAAAAGAATAAAATAATTAAAATATTTTTTTTTAAAAAACTAAGAGGGAAGGCAAGATTGCTCCATGAGTAAAAGGTTCTTACTCCCAAGCTTGAGCAGACCTGGAGTTCAATCCAGACCAAATGGTGGAAGGAAAGAATTGACTCCCTGAAAGTTGTCCTCCTCTGACCTACACAACACACACACACACACACACACACACATAATAACAAATTAAAAATAAAATAAAATAAACAAAAAAAAAATTAAAATTAAAAAAATTTACGAGCTAATACACTTAACATACATATAAGTCGTTACTTATAACAGCAGATGTGAGAGGAAGAGACAGACCATGTGTGGGTTCTGCTCAGTGGAACTACAGCCTCTAGTCCCTGGTAGGGGCGCCAGGCACTGTGGTACCAAAAGGCACTGGAAGCGCCCTGGAGTTACGGTCACGTTTAGAGATTATGACAATGCAAAGGTTGGTGAGGCTAAAGTTTGAATGAAAACAGGAATATTGAAACAGGCTCTATGGGCACTGATTGATTTGCCTTCACCTGAATACGAGTGTCCTTTATATGAACACAGATAGCTGTGTTACCACTAGAGGGAAGCACTGCTTAAAGCAAAACCACAGATGGTGTCGCTGTCTTTTTTTTATTTTTTATTTTATTAATTTTATTTATTTCTGTATTGGATGAATGTACTTCTGCGATGCCAATCGTCTGTGCACCCGTTGTCCGTGCAATGCCGCGGATTTGGTCAGGAGAGAGGGTCTCGGATTCCCTGGAGCTGGAGTTCTCCATGAATTGGATTCAAGTAAGACGGTTCTGGTAGCTGCATGTGGGTTGCTGGGATCGAACCCCGGGTCCTCTGTCGACGCGTCGGCGCTCTACACCGCTAGCCATCCTCTCCAGACCCCCCAGATGGTGTCATCAATGTCTTTAATTGCGGGGGACCATAGTCAGTAATGCAAAAAGTGAGGGGATTGACTGGGTATGGAGGAGGCTTGTGACTGGAATCCCAGTGCTTGGGAGGCAGAGTCAGGCAGTTCTCTTTGAGTTCTAGGCCAGTTTGGGTTACATAATGAGTTCCCAGCTAGCCATAGGCTACATATGACTCTATGTCTTACCAAAAAGAGACAGAATATACGAGGGCTGTGAGAGAATTGGCTCTCAGTGTGTGTTAAAAGAGCTCTGCCAAGAGAAGCCTGGGGGTTTCAAAATCCCAGTACCTCATAGCAGCCATTCTAGTAACTTTTCAGTTCCAGGGTTTTTGAGCCCTCTTCTGGCCTCCACAGAATTAGAATAAAAATTAAGGCTACACGTGCAGCAGGGCGGTTGCCCACACCCTAAAATTTCCTAGACTTCAGAGAGGCACAAGAGGCAGGCAGATATCTCTGTCAGTTCAAGGCCAGCCTGATCACAGAAAGTTGTCGAGTTCCAGGCCAGCGGATTGCTACAGCGATACCCTGTCTCAAAAAGACAAAAAAAAAAAAAAAAAAGGGCAGAATAAAATTGAAACTTTGGATGAATTTGAAAATTGTGTGTTCGCTTGTGAACCAAGTTTATTTATTAAATTTTTTTTAAATTTTAATTTATTTATTATTCTTATTATATTTATTTTATTTATATGCGTTTGGGGGAGTGACACACCAGGTAATCCTCAGGCATGCTAAGCATGGGCCCTGCTACTGAGTTATAGCTCCAGCTTCTGTTCAAACAGGGTTTATGTAAAGTGGTTGTATCCTTTGTATCTAAATGTATTGTGGGATGGATACCACATCTGACCTAAGAGTTTTCGTGGCATTGTTAAATATATTTAACACTGTAAGCATAGAAAATCCATCTTTGCCATCGTAGAGACTGCTACCTTTCAAATGAAAACCAGAAGATTCCTAGTATACAGAAGATAGATTTGCCTTTTTTTGTTGGTTCGGTTGGTCTTTGAATTTCCAGAGGTCTGGGTTACGTATGTAGCCAAGCTTGACTTTGAACTCTTGGTCATCCTACCTCATCCACTGGAATCTGGAATCAAAGGCACACATCACCACTCCAGGGGACTGTTCACCTTCTGTGATGTTAAGGACGGACCTTGGAGCAGCTGCTCTTGAGCACTTTCCCAGCATAATTGCCGAGACTTTGGACTAAAGAATTTTAAGCTGGAAGGTAATTAGTAGCTCACATATCAGATATTATTTCAAATTGCCCCTAAAACTGAAGGGCACAAGACACTGACGACTCCTGAAAGGACTTTGGCACCCTGAGCACTGCTGGAGTTAGACAGGAACATGACCTTGGGGATAGGCTTACTCAGCATGGCCAAGAGCAGATGGACTCTTCTCCAGCACTGACTCTGGGAAGACTCAGAGAACTGCCCCACTCTACTGCCACTTGGACAGTGCCCCATGGACACTCTCGGTAGACCCACTGGACTGTTTTATGACTGGCAATTCCAAGGTCATCAAGAAGCATGCTGGTTTGACTGAAGAATGAGAAACTTAAGACATACCAAGTTTCTGTGATCTGCCGGCCGACTAAAACTTTTTTTACCACCAAGTTTGAATGTTTACTGACTCTTGGCAGAGGCTAATGGCTTAAGCTAATAATGGTCAGGGGCAGAAGGTATGAATGGGCAAAAGGATTATAAAAGTTATATTAGGCCAGCCGGGTGGGATGGCGCACGCCTTTAATCCTAGCGAATCTTTGGGTAGGCAAAGTAGGCAGGCGGCATTCTTGTGGAGTTTTTCAAGGCCTGCCCTGTCGGTTTCTACAGAGAGTGAAGTTCTAAGGACAGCTTGAGGCGACAGGGAAACCTGTCTCAAGACAAGACCAAAAAAAAAAAAAAACAAGACATATAATGTATGCCGGCATGGCTGGCACATCACGCTTTTAATCCTAAGCACTTGGGAGGCAGAGGCAAAAGCGGCAGATCTTCTCTTTGAGTATCCAGGGCCAGCCTGGGTCTACCAGAGGAAAAGGGTAAAAAGGTTCTAGGACAGCTGGGCTACAGGAGAGACCCTGTCTCAAAAAGACCAAAGAAAAAAAAAAAGTTTGGCATACTTGGAAAAAAAAAGGAAAGAATCATACTGGGGGAAAGTACAACTTGAATTAAGTAGATAAAGAATAAATTTAGTGAAGGAAATTTGTGATTACTTGATACTTTGAAGGAGGCTCAGAGAAAGACATGGTATCACCTCTCAGCTCAGTTATTACAGGGACATATTTCCATTGAATAATGCCAGAGCTCTCGTGTTGGCATCTGAAAAAAAATCAAATGGAAAACGCCCTCCAAACCCCAGTGGCCTTTGTTTCTGCGGGGAGACTTTTTTAAAAATTATATTATATTATCTTATTTGGGTCTTTTCAAGACAGGGTTTTTTTTTTTTTTGTAGCTCCAGCTGTCCTGAATTTCGCTCTGTAGACCAGGCTGGCCTGAAACTCACAAAAGATATGCCTGCACTCTGCCTCCCAATGTGCTAGGATTAAAGGCCCGTGTAGCACCACGCCTGGCATAATATGATTATTTTAGAGACTTTTTTTTTTTTTTTTTTTAATGGAAACCCACGTCAAAGATCACGAAATTTCTTGTGTAGTTGTTTTGCCCTATATTTAAGATGTAACCACATGCAGATTTGCAGTACCTGGTGGGATCCCAGAAGAGTGCAAGTTGGACCCATGGAATTGGAGTTAAATATGGTTGCTTGCTGCTGCTATATGGAAAAGAACCCTGGTTCTCTGCACAAAGGGAAGCCAGTCCTCTTAACTTAACTAACCCTTCGGGAGACATTGTCATGTGAGGTAGGAATTCAAGCCCATACTTGTTTAGTAATGGACAAACTAGAACTTTGATTGATAGGCCATCTTTCTATTCTTTTTTTTTTCTGAATGTTAATTTTATTTTATTTCCTTATTATTTTTATTATTTATTTCTGTATGTGTATGAATGTACTGTCTGCATGCAGGTTTGTGCACCCGTGTCGTGCAATGCCGCGGAGGTCAGAAGCGGGTCTCGGATTCCCCTGGAACTGGAGTTCTCCTGGAATTGGAGTTTCAGACGGTTCTCAGCTGCCATGTGGGTGCTGGGGATCGAACCCGGGTCCTCTGTAAGAGCGGTCGGCGCTCTTAACCGCTAGGCCATCTCTCCAGCCCCTGAAGCTAATTTTTATTGAAGCTTTGTGCATGTCATACAAAATTTCCAATCAAGTCTAGATCCATTCCCCATTCCTTGTCCCCACCACGCCACCAGAGCTCATGCATTCTGCCAAACATATTTTTCATCTTTTTCTCAGTCTTAAAATTTTTGATGCAGAGCCAGGCGTGGTGGTGCACACCTTTAATCCCAGCACTTGGGAGGCAGAGGCAGGTGGATCTCTGTGAGTTCAAGGCCAGCCTGGTCTACAAAGTGAGTTCCAGGACAGCTGGGGCTACAGGGAGACCCTGTCTCAAAAAAGACACAAAAAAAAAAGAAAAGAAAAAAAAGAAAAATTTCAATGCAGAAGTCTACTATTATGAGCAGAAGTTCACCATTTCAGTCAGTTCTTTGACCCAGTCTTTTTGTTGTTGTTCCTTCCAATCTGCATCACTCAAAAATATGCATATATGCATGCCACATATATCTTTTAGCATCTTCAGCTTATGTTTTTAAAATTTTATTTCTTTATTTTTTTTAATTTTATTTATTTTTTGTATGTGTATGAATGTACTGTCTGGATGTAGGTCTGTGCACCCGTGTCGTGCAATGCCGCGGAGGTCAGAAGAGGGTCTCGGATTCCCCTGGAACTGGAATTCTCCTGGAACTGGAGTTACAGACAGTTCTTAGCCGCCATGTGGGTGCTGGGGATCGAACCCGGATCCTCTGCAAGAGCAGTCAGTGCTCTTAACCGCTAGGCTATTTCTCCAGCCCCTATTTATTTCTTTTATGTGTATGAATGTATTGTCTGCATGCAGGTCTGTGCACCTGTGAGAAGTACAGTTTCTCAGGACTTACTAATTATTTATTTCTGGTTATGCTTTCCTTTTGGACACTTAAGGCTACACTGTTAGCCCAGATTAACCAAGGTTTTTATTTTCTTTTTTTAATTTTATTTATTTTTGTATGTGTATGAATGTAGTGTCTGCATGTAGGTTTGTGCACCCGTGTCGTGCAATGCCGCAGAGGTCAGAAGAGGGTGTCGGATTCCCCTGGAACTGGAGTTAAAGACCATTCTCAGCTGCCATGTGGGTGCTGGGGATCGAACCTGGGTCCTCTGCAAGAGCAGTCGGTGCTCTTAACTGCTAGGCTATCTCTCCAACCCCATGTTTTTGTTTTCTTAAGGTCAGTTGAGGATCTGGTCCCCAGTTTTTTTGGGGGGGAGCCCTTGGCTCCTTTTGGCTTTTCATTTACCAGTTCTAGCCACTGGAGGACAAAGTCAGGTCCTGCTAGACCAGGCTTCCCTTTTTGAAGCATGAGCAGACTTTCCTCTATATAGACTGGACTCTGGCTGAAGTCCCATTAGTGGATCTCCAAGACCTCCCTGCACAGGAAGGCTGGTGACTCACATTTCCACAACATTTCAACAGATGCCCCCATGCATAGTCCCCTGGGACTTAGTTGACCTCTGAAGGCAAGGAACAAAGTTATCCCTTAAGTCCCTCAGCCGAATTGTTATGGGCCTTAAGTATGGTTGTTAAGCATCCAGAAAGGCTAAGTTACACCAGCCTGATACTTTTAACTACTGTTTAATATTTTATTTTTATTGTTTTTTTTTTAATTATTTTTATTAATTTTATTTATTTCTGTATGTGTATGAATGTACCGTCTGCATGCAAGTCTGTGCACCCGTGTCGTGCAATGCCGCGGAGGTCAGAAGAGGGTCTCGGATTCCCCTGGAGCTGGAGTTCTCCTGGAATTGGAGTTTCGGACGGTTCTTGGCCGCCATGTGGGTGCTGGGGATCGAACCCGGGTCCTCTGTAAGAGCGGTCGGCGCTCTTAACCGCTAGGCCAACTCTCCAGCTCCCAGTGTGTTCTTAAGTGTAGTTAATATTCTAGCGCGGTCCTGCACCTGTTGTTCCCTCAGCTGGCAGCCCCAACCCCCACCCATAGGACTCCTCCTCTTCCTCAGGCCTCTGGTTAACTGTCTTCTTTGTAGCCAGGACGCTGCTTTACCCTGAACCCCACCCTTACTCACAGCTGCCCCAGCACACCTCATATTTTTGCTTTGGTTTTCTGCATGGAATTTATCACTGTTTAACATAGTTAATAAAGGTCTGTCCAACTTCAGAGCTTGTGTTCCATCCTGCCCCTCCCTACCTCCTCTACAATAGACTACCACAGTACCCTAATGCCTATCCCAGAGGGCACGAATTATTTCCCTTCAAAGCTAAACAGTAAGCTGAGTATTCTAGGCTTTACAGACCTCATAGTCTTTCTCCTAACTACCCAGTTAAGACATTGTCTCAGAAAAATGGCCATTGATGTATGTAAACAATCAAGCATAGCTGTGTTCCAATAAAATTTTATCAAAAGAACTGGTAGCATGCCAAATTCAACCTGTGGGCGGTAGCTTGCCACCCCAGGCCTAGATCATTGCCTCGCACATTATAAATGCTCAATACAGTTTCATCAAATGAATTAATTAGTGAATGTAAGCATGAATGAGCTGGGGCTGGAGAGATGGCCTAGTGGTTAAAATGCCGACTGCATGCCGGGTGTGGTGGCACAGGCCTTTGATCCTAGCACTTGGGAGGCAGAGGCAGGTGGATATTTGTGAGTTCAAGGCCAGCCTGGTCTACAGAGTGAGTTCCAGGCCAGCTGGGGCTACATGGAGACCCCGTCTCGAAAAGACCAAAAAAAAAAAAAAATGAATGCTGACTGCTCTTGAAGACAACCCAGGTTCGATCCCCAGCACCCACATGGTAGCTGAAAACTGTCTTTAACTCCAGTTCCAGGGGAATCCGACGCCCTCTTCTGACCTCCACAGCATTGCACGACACAGGTGCATGAACCTACATGGACACAATACAGTCATACACATAAAAAAATAAATAGGGGGCCGGAGAGATGGCCTAGAGGTTAAGAGCGCCGACTGCTCTTACAGAGGACCCGGGTTCGATTCCCAGCACCCACATGGCGGCTGAGAACCATCTGTAACTCCAATTCCAGAACTCCAGTTCCAGGGGAATCTGACACCCTCTTCTGACCTCCGCGGCATTGCATGACACGGGTGCACAAACCTACATGCAGACAATACATTCATACACATAAATAAATAATAAATAAATAAATAAAATAAAAAAAAGAATGAA
The DNA here is from genome assembly GCA_009823505.1 of Rhizomys pruinosus. Taxonomy (NCBI): domain Eukaryota; kingdom Metazoa; phylum Chordata; class Mammalia; order Rodentia; family Spalacidae; genus Rhizomys; species Rhizomys pruinosus. The sequence continues at coordinate 73,417 of VZQC01006311.1, read as the reverse complement.
TGAGCATGAAGCACTTGGTACTGTGATGCATGCACAGCTGGTACTCTTCTTTCCTATGTTTCACTTAGGAAACTTAAAATAAGCTATATGCGTGTGAATATACATACACATATATATCTTATATATACATCTGAGCCACATACATGAGCCATATATATGTATGTATATATAAACATGTAGGACCAAACTCAGGTCCACTGCAAGAGCAGTACGTGCTCTTAGCAACTAAGCCATATCTTCAGCTCTGGGATTTATTTATTTATTTATTTACTTGTGTGTGTGTGTGTGTGTGTGTGTGTGTGTGAGAGAGAGAGAGAGAGAGAGAGAGAGACACATGTGTGAGAGTGCCTATAGAGGGAGCCTCTGGAGCTGGAGTTACAGGTCTTTCTGAGCCACTTGCTATGGGTGCTGGGAACTGTACTCCAGTCCTCTGAAAGACCAGCCCCAAAGACTGGGTAATTTCTAAAGAACAGAGATGTATGTCTTACAATTCTGGAGGCTGGGAAATTCAATGTAAAGGCACCGAATTTGATTCTGGGGATGTCTATTGGCTACTTTTCTCACTGTTCTGGCCAAATAGCTGACAGAAACAACTTAGGATGTCAGTTTATCCTGCAAATTCAGTTCAGGTATCCACAGAGATGCCTTGCCCAAATCCCCCAACACCAAGCCACCCAGCTGCCATCTTGTTATTTTGATTCACAGTTTTAGGGGAAGTTTAGTCCTTTGTGGAGGGAGAGGCAAAACAGGGTGGGAGCAGCATTGGCTCCTTCCCGTGGCAGACAGGAAGTAGAAATCATGGGCCAAATGGGAAAGAGGAGCTGGTATAATCCTCAAAGGCCAAACTCTTATTGACCTCCTTCTACCAGCAAGCCTCATCTCCTACCAAAAGATCCTTCAAAATAGCACACGAACGCAGACCCAGTGTTAAAAAATGGAGCCTGGAAACATGCATGGCAGGGACTTTGGTCAGGAGCCAGCAGTATCAGTTTCATCCTTGGATGGTGAATGCTCGTAGAAGTATCTGGACTCTCTGCAAGAAATGTGGCAAGCACCAAACCCATAAAGTAACAGCCCTGTGCAAGAAGGGAAGGGGTTCTCTGTCTACCCAGGGAAGGCCAGCCTGTGACAGAAAGCTGAGTGGCTACAGTGGGCAGATGAGGCCCATTTTCCACAAACAGGCAAAAACTCCAAAGAACATTGTGCTGAAGCTAGGTGTGATGAGACCTAAGCGAATGCTGGCTGTTGAGGCATGCCAGCTTTGTGGAATGGGAGGGGATAAGAGAAAGGGCCAAGTGATCCAGATCTAAGCTGTATTTTGTTATATATATATATATATATATAGAGAGAGAGAGAGAGAGAGAGAGAGAGAGAGAGAGAGAGAGAAGAGAGAGAGAGAGAAGAAAGAAGAAAAAGGAACCTGGGAAGTGGGCAGCAATGTCAGATTCAAACCATGGCTGAGAGCTGCTGTTTCCAACATGGCAGAATGGGGTAGAAAGAGACAGGTCAGATATTGTGTCCTCTGTAGTAGAAGTGGTGGGCCTATAGAAGTTTCCTTCATAAAGGCCTAATTCATTCATGGAGGCAGAACCCTCATGACTTATCCTTTTCCCCCAAAGTCCTCCCTCTTACCTCCCCCCCTTTTTTTGTCTTTTTGAGACACGTTTTCCCTATAACTCCAGCTGGCCTGGTATTCACTATGTAGATCAGTCTGACCTCGAACTCACATAGATCCACCTGCCTCTGCCTCCTGAGTGCTGGGATTAAAATTGTGCCACTGAACCTGGCATCCCCTTTGAAGTTTAATTTCCGACATAAGGGTTTTGGAGAGACATACACATTCAAACCACAGCAGCAGCCCAGCCGAACTGATACATAGATTAATTGATGGCTTCTGTTCAGGATGAGCATTTAAGTGGAGATGCTCCCATGAAGTACTGGGAATCGGCAGCGCGACAGAAAGAGAAAGGGGTGCAGACTGTGAAAGGGTTACTGTTGTGTGCATGTGGCTTCAGTCTCCACATGGACCTCTGGAGACTGAGGAAGGTGGTCACAATTTTTTACTCCCAGATGGACCAAAGTATCCTCCCTCCAAGTTCCATTCACCTTTGGGAAGGTTGTTCTAGGGACAGCACCACCCAAGGATCCCAGTCTACCCTCGGATAGAGAACAGCAGGTGCTTGCAGCACGATGGTTTGGTCACGTGCCTGACCCGCACTGCGAAAAGATATGGGCCGGGTACCTGGGAGATTACTTGAGTGGGCTTTGCAGGATAAATTATCATCTGGTTTTAGATCCGGCATTTCAGATCGTTGATGTTCAAGCTAAGATTAATCCTGCCCTGGAGAGTCACTAACGGCTGCGCCAGCATAGGCAGAGAACCATTTCCTTCCCTGGTGCCCAGTTGGAAACTCTCTAGGGAGGACTCCGATTGGTGAAAATTGGATCACGTGTCTGCTGTTGGCTTTAGGGTTATTATGACTGATAGATTCACCTGCTGTTCATAGTGAGGAAGAAGCAACTAGAAGCCCACCCAAGGAAGAGTATGCCGTTGCCAGCCAGGATCTTCACAGAGCTACTTAATTGTTTCTTTTACTTTATGTGTGACAGAGGAAACGCAAAGAAGCTACAGGTAATGAAATAATATTCCTGTCAGCATAGAACAAATCCCACTGCAGAGCTATTGACTCTAGCTTGGAAACACAAGCATGAGGAATTCATCCAAATTTTATGTGTTCAGTTTACAGAGCAACATATGTGATAGAGCAAGGAACCCCAAAACCAAAACATTTACAAAGTCATGGGAAGGGACTTCAGGAAGGTGACCTAATCCCTCATCCTCAGTTTCTCTATCTGTAAACAAACAAGCTAGCAAACAAACAAACAACAACAACAAAAACCCCAGAAGCAGGGTTGGGAGATGTCTGAACAGGTAGTGCTTACTTTGCAAGACTGAAAACCCAAGTTTGAGCCTTGGAATCCACATAAAGTTGCAAAAAGAGAACAGACTTCTGAGGGTTGTCCTCTGACCGCCATAGACTTGATGGGTGTGTTTTTACACACAATGATAATACATAAAGATGTTCAAGACTCATTTTATTATGTTTTATGTGTGTTCTCCATTTGTGAGTTTGTGTGCAGATGCCCCCAGAGGCCAGAAGAGGGCGTTGGAGTCCCTGGAGCTGGAGTTACAAGCACGATGACCCGTGTGCTGACAATATCAAACTCAGATTGTTTGAAGACCTGTATGTGCTCTTAACTCCTGAGCCATCTGTCCAGCTCCAATAATAAATTTAAAATATTGTTTTAAGATGAGAACAACTGCCAGGAGTGGTGGCACAAGCCTTTTATCCCAGCACTTGGGAGGCAGGCAGATCTCTGTGAGTTCAAGGCCAGCCTGGTCTACAGAGAGCTCCAGGTCAGCTTGGACTAAACATAGACCTTGTCTCAAAGAAAGACCAAAAAAAAAAAAGATGGGAACAATTGCAGCTGGAGAGATGGCTCAGAGGTTAAGAGGTGTGCTGGATAGCTTTGGTGTCAACTTGACACACCTGGGTTGAGGGAGCCTCAGTTGGGGAATTGGCTCCATTGGATTGGCCTGTGGCCACATCTGTGGAGTATTGTCTTGATGGTTGAGCAGTGTGGGAGGGCCCAGCCCACAATGAGTAGTGCCATCCTGGGCAGGTTGTTGTGTACTGTATAAGAAGGCGGGCTGGGCATGAGCTAGGGGAGCAAGCCACTGAACAGCATTCCTCCATGGCCTGTGCTTCAGCTCCTGCCTTCAGGTTCCTGCCCTGAGTTCCTGCCTTGGGCTCCCTAAGTGATGAACTGTGACCCAGGAGATGTAAGCTGAATAAACCCTTTCCTCCCCAAGTTGGTGTTGGTCAGAGTGTTTTGTCGCAGCAATGGAAAACAAACTAGAACAAGAGGTTAAGGCAGCTCTTGCAGAGGACCTGGGTTTGGTTCCAAGCACCCACATGGTAGCTAATAACCATCTGTAACTTCAGTCTCAGGGATCTGACACCCTCTGTCCTCTGTGGGCATTGCACACACATAGTGCAATTACAGAGCACATGATACATTGACATACATGCAGGCAAAATAGTCATATACATACAATAAAAAATGAATAAACTGCTGGGCATGGTAGCACACGCCTTTAATCCCAGCACTTGGGAACCAGAGGCAGGAAGATCTCTGTGAATTCAAAGCCAGCCTGGTCTACATAGTGAGTTTCAGGCCAGCTGGGGCTACAGAGAGACCCTGTCTTGAAAAGAAAAAAAAAAGAACAAACCAAAATAAGTTAAATGGGAATGATAGTGGCACACAGATTGGGGGTTTGTGAGCGTTAAATGGGATAAGGCTTGTGAAACATGTTCCCAGAGACTGACCATGACACGGTTCAGTAGATTGTTTGGACAGTGATGATAGTACTGTGATTTTCTTTTCTTTTTTTTTTTTTTTGGTCTTTTTGAGATAGGGTCTCCCTGTAGCTCTGGCTGTCCTGGAACTCGCCTGTAGACCAGGCTGGCCTTGAACTCACAGAGATACACCTGTCTCTGCCTCCCAAGTGCCAGGATTAAAGGCATGCGCCACCACGCCCCGCAGTACTGTGATTTTTAAATTATGTCTATGGGAGCCTTCCTTGCTCAGTTGAGTTGTCCTTCTGTGTCCACCGGGAGGGGCCAGTCCACTCCCACTCTCTCAACATGGCATCCACTCCGAGTCCCTCTTCACCTAACAAGTAGGTGCAGTTGGTCCAGACTGGGAGGAAGCAGGTCTCTAGCTGGGTGAACTGTGAGGCCAGGAGGTGACAGCAGAGATAAGCGTAGTGCAGTGCGAGCCCGAGTGGCTGGGCGTGGGGAAGTGCTGGGGGAGGAGGAGAAGCCATGTTGTCTCTGTCCTCAGCAGCAAGCCTTCCGGGTCCCCCCAGAACTAGGGAAGTTTTCTTGCTGGAAGCTTGCCGGCAATGCTGGGGATCTGTTTCCATCTGCTCATTTTACTGCTGAGCTGTAAAGTGCTAAACGTCATTATCCTCCGCTGCCTTAAACAAGAAAAAAAAGTTTAAAGAGCCTGAGAAAGGAGATGTTTCACTTCATTTGGCACCCAGCCACTGCCATGGATGCAGGGTGCTCCCTTGGGGGCTGATTAGGAACAGAAAGAAGCTCTGCTGTGTGCTTTTAGCTGCTCAAACCTGCACTGTAGGAGTCCATGCTGGAGGCCAGGTCAGAGCTCAGCCTGGAAGTCTACACAACAATGCTGTAACAGGTGCCATAATAGCAAGAGAATGGGGAACAGAGAAGAGGGCTGTTCAAGGTCACATTGCTTAGTAGGGTATGTTTGGTATGGCCCCAGAAGATAGAAAAAGGTTTCAGAAAAGAGGAGTTCAACGCAACAGAGAGACAAGCTCAGGAGGCGACCTCCACTGAAAGATGAATTGACTTCTTTGTGAGCTTTATTTCTGTGTGTGGGGGGGGGTCGTTGTTGTTGTTTTGTTTTTTGTCTTTTCGAGACAGAGTCTCCCTGCAGCCCCAGCCGTCCTGGAACTCACTCTGTAGACCAGGCTGGCCTTGAACTCACAAAGATCCACCTGCCTCTGCCTCCCGAGTGCTAGGATTAAAGGTGTGCACAACCACTCCCAGTGTGTGTTTGGTTTTTGAGACAAGGTCTCACTCTGTGGCTTGGAACTCACTCTGAAGCCCTGGCTGGCTTTGATCTTGAGGCTGTCCTACTTCAAGAGGACTTTCTCCTGAGTGCTATGATTATGCCTATAAACCACCATAATTGGCTATGAACTAATTTTTGTTTTAAGACAGTTTCCCTCTAGCCCCAGCTGGCCTGGAATTTACTATGTAGATCAGGTGGGCCTCAACCTCACAAAAAATCCTCCTGCCTCTGCTTCCTGAGCACTGGGATTAAAGGCATACACAAACTGAAGTAATTCTTTTGCAATCTAGTGAGCTGCCTGTTTGTCTCTATGCAACTGTTTCTAGAGTTGTCTTAGTTTGCTTCTCTGTTACTGAGATAAACCACTCTGACCTAAACCAACTTGCCGTCATGTGGGCTGCCTCCTGCTGAGTCGCCTCTTGGCCTCTGCCCCAGTGGAGAGAAGAGGAAAGAACATCACCCAACTTGCTGAGCTATCATGAGTCATGAGGTGGTGTTCAGGGGCCCCAGGGTGGCTACACAAAGATTTTATTGACACCTGAATGCCACTGTTCATCTTAGAGCGTTGTCCCAATGAATATTAGATAAATGACACATAAATCTTTAACGCAGTTTATTAGTATTTTTGTAAACCTTAAAAATGTTGAAAGCTGGGGCTGGAGAGATGGCCTAGCGGTTAAGAGCACCGACTGCTTTTACAGAGGACCCGGGTTCGATCCCCAGCACCCACATGGTGGCTGAGAACCATCTGTAACTCCAATTCCAGGAGAACTCCAGTTCCAGGGGAATCCGAGACCCTCTTCTGACCTCCGCAGCACTGCACGACACGGGTGCACAGACCTACATGCAGACAATACATTCATACACATAAATAAATAAATAAAATATAAAAAAAAATGTTGAAAGCCAGGAGTGGTGACTCAAGTAATTTAGTACTCAAGAGGTCGAAGCATGGGGATCACTGAGTTTGAGGCTAGGCTGGGCTGGCTGTACAGTGAACCTAAGCCACCTTGGGCTACAGAGTGTTGGCAGCCTGACTGATGATCCACTTTCCTTCTTGGTTCTGTTTTCACATCTGTATAGCAAGGGGCAGGGAGCTGTAGGGTGTGATCTACAAAAATGTTTTTTGAAATCTTTTTTATTTTTATTTTATTTTATATTGTCTTTTCGAGACAGGGTCTCCCTGTAGCCCCAGCTGTCCTGGAACTCACTCTGTAGACCAGGCTGGCTTTGAACTCACAAAGATCCGCCTGCCTCTGCCTCCCAAGTGCTAGGATTAAAGGTGTGAGCCACCATGCCCGGCAAATACATATTTTTAAAAAAGATTTCAGGGCCGGGTGTGGACCAAAAAAATAAATAAATATAAATAAATAAATGTATTAGTTTTATTTTGTGTGTATGAGTGTATGGCCTGCATGTGTTTAAGTGCACCTGTATTGTGCAATGCCCTCGGAGGTCAAAAGAGGGTATCAGATTCACTGGAAACTGGAGTTACTGATGATTGTTAGCCCCCATGTGGGTGTTAAAAGAAATGGAACCCGGGGGGCTGGAGAGATGGCTCAGCGGTTAAGAGTACCGACTGCTCTTGCAATTCCTGGCACCCACGTGGCAGCTGAGAGCCATCTTTAGCTCCAGTTCCAGGGGAGTCCGACGCCCTCTTCTGACCTCCGCAGCATTGAACAGCACGGGTGCACCGACCTACATGAGGACAGTACACTCGTACACAGAAAAAATAAATTAATTAAAAAAAAAAGAAATGGAACCCGGGTCCTCTGTAAGAGCAGCCAGTGCTCTTAACCACGGAGAGTCTCTCCAGTCCCCTGCATTAAGATTTTATGACTGTGATTGCAAGTATTCAGGAGTCCAAGATCTCCTTCCATCTCTGGCAGAAGGTTCAAGATAGAGGCAGGTATAACTTTCTAATGGGTGTACCCTTAGTTCCTCCCAAGAACAGAGGAATCAAGTAAAGCTGTTTCTGATGAGTTTTATTTTGTCCATACTGATCAAGGAACAGGCCTGTGGGAAGCTGGTGGAGAGGAAGAAATGGGCTCTGAGCACCCAGGGTTAAGTTAGGACCCTGCTGCACCCACTCAGTGGGCCACTTCGCCTTGTTGTAGCCAGGTGTTTCTGGCTACAGGACTTGAGACACTCCAGTCAACTTTCGGTGTGGTTCTTAGGACTCCAGTGACAGGCACGTCAGGGACTAGAAAGTCACATCTGAGACAGCTATCCTTTCTCTTAGAAGACTTGAGTCATCTTATTTCCTTTACAGGTTTGCAAATTTCTTTCCCTCAGTTTCCTTATGAGAACGTCAAACTGACAAACTGTCTCAAAGTGTCCATCCACAGTTTCCGGGGAAAAAAAAAAAAAAAAGCTTTCAGGACTCCCGACCTGGAAAGGAACCCAGAGCCTCAGGCAAGCTAGACCACTAGGTCTAGCTCAAACAGGAATTTGTTGCTCTCCCAGCCAGCTAGCCTGTCTGGAATGCCAAGACTCCGTCCAGTCAGCAGGCTCGCCGGGGCGGGGCCTCGCTGGGGCGAAGCTCAGCCACCCAGCACTCAGGAGGTCTACAAGCTTCCTTCGAGTGATGCTCCGGCATCCTCCCCTCGCTCACACTCCATGGTCTCGAAGAGCAGCCGCACCAGTGCCGGCCGTCCCTCGGACACCAAAGCCCGGGCCAGGCCCAGAACCTCGTCTGTGTGGCTGCGCCATACCCGCTGCAGCTCCTGGCGCAGGCGCGCCGCGGGGTACTTGCCCCGGGCCCGGCTCAGCCACGCGTCCACCTCGCAGCCCACCTCGCAGTCGCTCAGCTGCGCCTGGCTCCACTGCGCCAGCAGCGCCTCCAGAAGGTAGCCGAAGCCCTCGGCGTGGCTGGAGCCCTCGTCGTCCAGCTCCACCGTGCGCTTAAAGCAGGCCGCCGCGTTGGCCTCCTCTCCCTGGACACGCAGGCATTTGCCGCGCAGCAGCTGCAGTTCCGGCAGCGTGGCGCCCAGCTCCGACTCGCCCGCCTTCGCCAGGAAGACCAGGGCCTGGTTAAGCGCAGCCTCGTCCACCGCCAGCAGCTCCCGCATGGCATCCACTCCCATGTAGTAGTAGACCTGGGTGGAGGCGGCCTCTGAGCCTTCATCCCGTCCATCCCGCTACGCTGGTCCATCCCCACGCTCCTGCTTTCCCACCCTTTCTCCTATTAATCACAGACTTGGTTTCTATCTCCTGGAAAGGGAGAGGCTGCTTAGGATTACAGTTCCAGCTCCTCCACGCCTAGCCTTATGACCTTGAGCAAGTCCTCCAAGTTCAATTACGATGTAATCGCACTTGGTAACCCTCTGAGCACACCAAGATGTGATCGCTCTTGGTAACCCTCCCCTGAGCATGCCAAGGTCGGTACAGTATGCTTAGAAGGTGAGATCTCCTTCCAAGCAGCATAACCATTCTGCATCCACTCCACAAGGCAGCTGAAAGGGGAGGGCAGGGAGATCACACCACATGCTCTGCTCTGTTCTCAGTAAGGCAGTAGTAGGTTCTTGAGCCCTTGACTTACCTGGCCAATATCTAGGTAGGTCCTGAGGCCTGGACACACTTTGACCACTTTCTCAAGGTCAGTTTTGGCACATGCCAGGTGGTTCCTGTCAGGCATGCCCCCGAGACCAACCTTGGCCCGTTCCAGGTCATGGACATAGGCTCTGATGCGGACCTGTGACAGAGGATCAGCTCAGGGAAAGTGTTCCACACAAGACTTATCTGCCTCCTCTCTGACCAAAAAAAGAATCCAGACTTCCTCAGCAGCAACCAGGGACGTTCCGTGCGACAGCAGAAAGCTTTCTATCCCAGGCTGAGACCCAGGAGTCCTAGGTCTTAGTTCTGTACCAACTTGGGCTAGTCAAGGGCCTTCTAGGCTTGTCAGCTAGATGAATTAAGAGCCTAATTTGTTCAGAAAACATATATTGAGCTAGGTGTGGTAGAGAAGATAGAGTGTTGGGCCACACTAGTTTAGAGCAAAGTCAATTCAGAGCTACAGATGTCTAACCCCAAACAGACAGGCTCTGTGGGTTGCTAGAGGCAGATCTGGGCCTCTCCCCTCAGTACATAACTGGCAGCACTGACGACATGATGCCACCCATTCTCTCAAGAGACAGTGAAGCTGCTAAAAATGGACCTAATAATAGCAGCCAGTCACGAATGAATGAGCTCTTCCAGTGTACTTGATTCTGCATTTACATTTACAGACCCAAAATGAACTCTCTTAGCTCTAGATCATGGCTAAGCTCCCCACATCATGAAGGCCCCAGAGCTTTGGGGCACTGCCATCAGGGTCTCGGCCCTTGGCCTCTGAGTCCTGATGGCAGGGTAAGGTAGGGGCTGCAGACTGGCTCACCTTGGCCCTTGTGTAGTATGCCTGCCAGTTGAGCTCTGGGTCTGAACGCACATCCAGGGCCATGTTGCACGTTCCAATGGCCATATCCTGCTTTCCGAGGAAGTGGAAGATTTTGGCCAGGCGATTCAGGATGGTAGGTTGGTCCTTGGCTATATCAATGGCCTGTAAAGGGATGAAGGTAGGAGAGGAGGACGAAGCCACACCACCACAGTGCATGAATCCAACCTCCCCTGGCCACCATCCACACGGCTCTGTCATATTGTGGCCGTATTAGGCCATATTAGCCCCTAGTTCGTAAGGCTGGCTTGATGCCACATTTAGTGTCATAGCCAGCAAACCCTCCCGGGCCCTAGGGACACTCTCTGTCCACTGTCATGGGGCTGGAGGGAGGCAGGGCCACAGTCAGCCTCTGCTTTCCCATACTAGATGAGGTTCCTTGCTGAGCCGCAGCTCTTCCTACCAGTGTTGGCATCAACTGCCACCTGTTCTAAGTCAGTTGCCTCAGGTTCACGAAGCCAGAGAGCAGAACTAGTAAGCAGACCCCACATAAACCCATCCTCTCCACTAAGCCACTGGGGTTGGGAGAGAGGAACGTAGCAGAGGGAACAGTGTGGATACAGGCCTCCGGGAGGACTGTCCTGGTGCCTATTCCAAGGCTGCAGAGATAGGCACGGGCCAGCTTAGGTGGGGAGTGTGTTGGTCTGAGGCAGAGCAAAGCAGGCTCTGGTAAACCAAAACAGAGAGTGCTCTTGCTTTAGATAAGGTGGGATTGAGAGAGAGGTATGGAGTAGGGTCCTTCCTAAAAGGGCTCTAGAGCTATGGGGTGTAAGGTTGACCTACAGAGGCTGTGAGCTCTGGAGATGCAGGGAGTCCTAGTTTACAGAGTAGGTGTGGCTAGGACACATACCTTGCCAAAGCAATCCAGGGGGTCAGTCCCTGAGAACCCACAGTCATGGATGCCCATCGGGGTGGTGAAGAAGGTGTCCTTCCTCTCCAGCAGCATGCCAAGGTAGCACCAGGCTAGAGCTGGATGAAGGAGGACAAGACAGTGTCTTGAAGGGTTTTAAAGCAGTGGGGGCAGGGCAGGTGTGAGCATGGACAGGCCAGCTCCTCTCGAGGCATTGTCCCCACAGAGATGAAGGAAGGACAATCGTGTGAGCCTAGGACAGAGAGGAAGAAGGTGGAGCAAGGCCAAGGGACGTGCGAGGCCCTAAGCGACCCTCTGGCACACATTGTTTGTGGCTAGCATGTAGAGGACGTCATTTCAGTGACACTGATCCCTGCCTCCTGCAGGGGCTGTGTAGCCCCTTTTAACGCTGTCTGGTTCTGTGTAAACAACTCCCCCTTCTCCAACACAGCCTTCTTCCCTAACCATAAAATGGAGGTGGTAGGTGGTGGAGACACACACCCCACACCCCAGGATGTGGACCCGGATTGGCATCTTCACATTGCTTTTGTGGGGTTTTGTTTGGTTTTGTGGCAAGGTCTCACTATGTAGCACAGGCTGGCCTAGAACTCTAGACCCTCCTGATTCAGTCTCTTGAATGTAGAGACAAAAGGCCAAAAAATAAAAGCAAAATTCCCCCACTTTTGCAATCAGTCTGCCACCACCTTTGGAGCCCGACCCCCTAGTGACTCATGACATCTAATCCCTAATGACTTCTGGGTTCCTTCTACAAATGGCCAGTCTCAAGAAAAGCAACTTACAATGCCGGGCGTGGTGGAACACGCCTTTAATCCTAGCACTTGGGAGGCAGAATGAGTTCCAGGACAGCTGGGCTACAGGGAGACCCTGTCTCGAAAAAAAAAAAAAAAAAAAAAAAAAGCAACTTACTACAAAATTAGCTACTGAGAAAAAGATGAGGTCCAACCTCTCAGATGGGGTCCCTACACAAATGCCTCATGAAATACGGCCAAGTAACCGCCCCCCACACAGCTGCTATAAGAGAATGGTGGTCTGTCTCAGTGGCTGACCCCCTTCTCTGGGAGCTTCGATGCTGCCTATTCGAAGTGCATTTTAATAAATTCTCTTGTCTATTCATGTCTGGTAAACTGTTTTACTACCGGTATTGTCAGATCTGCCCTTTCACACAGCACCCAGTGCTGGGGTTGCAGATATTGGCATCCCCCTGGCTCTGCTATGCTCTGCAATTGGCGTATTTTCTGGGGTCAACAAATGTGAGAAAGAATGAGGGAAAAGGACAGACAGGGCTGATGACAAGTGCTGGGACAGCAGGGAGAAGAACACTTCACTCCTGCCTGGGCTCTCTACCTTGGTGTCGGGGGTCCGAGGTCTTGAGGACTTGCTGGAGCAGGGCCAGCGTGCGGTTGAAGGCTGAGAGACGCTTCTGCTCCTCACTGCCCAGCTCCAGGAAGATGGCGTCCAGTCTGTGGCCAGGAAAGGGCTGAGGCCAATGGAAATCCCTCCTAGATGCCCCAGGGTGCTGGCACGGTGCCCACAGGGCCCTTGGGAAGGCCCACCCACCGTCCCATCTTCTGCCTGGCTTCCAGGCTGCGCATCCCCCTCCATCCATTACCCGTGGCCTGACCTGATGAAGAGTGCTGCCATCGTGAAGTACCAGGTCCTTTTCTCCTCCAGGGGGATCTGGGAAGCAGAGAGAGCCATGCTGTATGATGGCGGCTACTGAGGCACCCAGACTGCTGCTCACAAGGCCCCATGTTTGTGAACCTGAACCTGAGGAGGCGACAGGTACCCTGGGACAGCCTCTGGCCTTAACACACCCAGTAACAGATCCAGGCTCTGCCAGTGTCTGGCTGGGGAGCCTTGGGCAAGCTGCTTTAATCCTAGCACTTGGGAGGCAGAGGCAGGCTGATCTTTGTGAGTTCAAGTCCAGCCTGGTCTACAGAGTGAGTTCCAGGACAGCTGGGGCTACAGGGAGACCCTGTCTCGAAAAGACCCCCCCCCCAAAAAAAAAGAATATCCGGTGAGGTTAGCTGTGAGTCCCCAGTGAGGTGGCCATCACGGAGCAGGTGTGGTGTGTGTTTTCCCTCCCCGAGCTCACCCACCCTGTTTCTGGCTCCTCCACCCTAGAGGTGAGCTTGGCTGGTCCTCTCTGTCACTACCACTTCTCCCCTTTGGCACCCCCTTTTAAGGGGGGGTGCCAGCGAGTCCAGCTCAGCCTCCCCTGGCCTCCCTGAAGGTGCTCCCATTCTCATTCTTGCCAGCCTCGCTGTGCACAGACTGGGCAGCAGATAAAATATTTATGCTGTTATTTATGGCAGTAGATCCTCCTGCTGCTGGAAGGGAATCTAATGAAAACCAATAAAACCCCCAGTGCATGTCGGCAGCTCTTCCTCCGGCTCAGGTCCCTCCCTCCACATTCATCTTCCCACTCCCTCTCTGTCCTCCTCAGCTCAGGACCCCTTAACCCTCCCCCAGTGCAACGTTCAGATCAGCCAGCATTTCTGAGCCCCTCTGGGGAGAGGCCCTGGTAGAGTGCTATGGGGATGTGGCCTCCAGTGACAGTTGTGCCCCAACATTACCAGGTTCACAAGCTGGCTGGTTAAAGAGACCCAGGCATGGACAGGTCTGGTCTGTGTGCCAAGGTCCTTATGCTCGCCTCAACATCACAGCAAACCTGGACCCAGGCGTCAGTCCTACATTACAGATAAGCACATTGAGGTGCCCAGGATCACACAGCTCCAGTGTGTCCGAGCTGGGAATCTAGTGCTGTTCGTTTAGCTCCAGGCCCATGTTCCCTTCACCAAGCTGGAGTGCTAAAAACTGCAGGAGGAGCCAAGTCTGATCAAGGCCATGAGAGGGATACAGAACCAGGGCGACAGGGTGACAGGCTGCTCCCAGCCAGAGGACATGGATTCAGGGTCTGAGTAGATGGTGGCACTTAAGAGGGTCAAATGCGGGAGCAGGGTATCCAGGGGAGGGCTTGGCATGGACAGAGGCATGAGGATGTGCAGGGACTGACAATTAGAATAGAAGGGACATGGGGGCTTTGGGAGCCCAGTCCGGGAGTTCTCCAAGGCTTTGCAGAGGGGTGGCACTAGAGCAGGGTCCTCAAGGAGAGAGGGCGTCATCCAGGGGATACAGTGAGAAAAGGCATTCCAGGGGCATCTGCCATCATGGGGAGAAGTGCAGAGACGCAAAGGCGTGGTGGCGTCTTCATGGGCTGGGGGCTGGCACCAGGGGTGGGGGAGCCATAACAGAGGTTGGAGCTGAGGTGCCAAGCTTTTTCATTTACAGTACCTCACTGGGACATACTGTAAGTAGGCAGGTGTGTGTACACTGGGGCTTTGACTGTGAAAGGCAGGGAATGGAGGCAAGGGACAGGCCCCAAGGGTTCTGAGGCATCCTGCAGAAGCAAGGAACCTTTTCCAAAGCACAAAGCACAGGACCTCGGAAGGAATGAGAGGACTGGATTGACAGAACACCTTCTGTGGGTCATAAGACATAATACTGGCCAAAGACTTGCTCATGGGCAGCCTGCAATACATGGAGCTACCTGGCTGCTTGTTGGTTCGACCTCTGACCTGGACTGCATCCTGTGCCGGAGTGACCTACCCGAGCCCCCACATTTATTATTATCAAGGTTTACAACCCAGCCCTTCCCCCAACACTGCTCTCTGTCAACATCCTCAAGAAATTCAGAACTCCGTTGGGATTTTCACGATGAAAGCAATACCACCACCTGGTGGCAGTGTTTCTGAATTTCAGGGGCAGCGCCCATCAACTCCCTCAACCCACCACTGACCACCGCCCAAATTTGAAGACTAAATTTGTTTCCAAAAAAAGTAGCTGACTGATAGGTGTGACAAATCTCAAATGTAGCCCTGAGAAGATCCACCTTGAGTGATACTTGCAGGTGGCCTTGTGGGTGACAGAATGGGTCAGTGGGTATGGAGCGGGGCCAATGGGTGAATGGATGGAGCGGAGGCCTTCATGTTCTGGGTTTTGTCTTCCAGACGAGCTGCTGGAGGCTGCTCATTTGCAGCTTCAGCCTGAAAATGGCCTGTCTCTTTAAAAAAAAGTCCTGGTTTCAGGAGCAGCAGCTGAAGCTGTTACCAGGGGCAACCTGGCAAGCCACAGTGCGTTAAATTAAATTAAACAGGCCTGTGGCTGCCCCCCCTCCAGAAAGGGGAGGGGGGCACACCTATCTCATGCTGTGGAACCTCTGTGGGGTGACAAGGCACTCGGCTATAGGGTTCCCAGTTCCCAGAGGCCAGGGGCTGAGGCTGCCTAAGTAGAGGCAAAGGCTGGGCATGCGCGGAAGGGGCTCTGAGAGCGACACCCCATGCTCTCTCTTCATTCTTATCAATGTCCCTAAGCAAGGATTCCATAGTCTGAGAAGGGGTGGCCAGCATCGGAGCCCAGGTTTGAAGCCAGCTTACATCCTGGAATGGATCTGCACGAAGGAACTGTAGAAGGCCCACTCTGAATTTACAGAGAAAGCGGACGCCCTGAGACTAGCTACTGTGAGACTTAGGGGTTCTGTAAGCATAGGCCTGATGTTTCTCTGAGTCCAATATTATTTATCTCTTCCTGAGATGGGGAAACCTGGCAGAAAGTCTGAGAGACCACAGCCTTGGCCTGGTATTTCAGGCCAGGTCTGACTATGTTCTTCCTAGCATCTAACTGCAAAGAGCACTTACAAATTACTACCACACAGTTTGATTAGACCTGTACGGAATGCACAGTGAGAATCATCACCTTCTTAGTGAGGATGGGAAAACCGAGGCAAAACGGTGTCAGTAAAGCTGCTGGGCTGGTGTGAAGACCGGGACTGAGATTTGGGGCCACTCCTCACTCTTTTTATTCTCTGTTTCTTGAGAGGGTCTCACTGTATACCTCAAGGTAGAATAAAGCTCCCCATCTTCCTGCTTCTACCTCCTAAGTGCTGGGACCACCACATCCCAGGCTTAGCCTGATTTGCCATCCTGATAGTCACAAGTTCTGTTTAACACTTACTATGGGGGCTGGAGAGATGGCCTAGCGGTTAAGAGTGCTGACCGCTCTTACAGAGGACCCGGGTTCGATCCCCAGCACCCACATGGCGGCTGAGAACCGTCTGAAACTCCAATTCAAGGAGAACTCCAGTTCCAGGGAAATCCGACGCCCTCTTCTGACCTCCGCAGCATTGCACGACACGGGTGCACAAACTTGCATGCAGACAGTACATTCATACACATACAGAAATAAATAAAATTAATAAAAAATTTTTTTAAACCTTAAAAAAAAAAACCACTTACTATGCACGAGGCACACTGACTCTCCCAAGAGTTACTGTTCGGAAAGGACTTTGCAGATGAGGCAGCTGTGATAGAGGAGGGGTCATGTGTCACAATGGTGGCAGGTGGCAGCTTAGCTTCGGGGTCTCTCCATATAACTACTCCACACTAGTGGTTCTGAAAGTGTGGAGCCTGGAACAGCAGGGGCCTCACCTGTGAATCTGATAGAATTTCACATTCTTTTCTGTGGGTTTTTTTTTTGAGACAGGGTCTCACACTGTGGTCTAGGCTGGCTTCAAATTTGCAGCCATCTCCCTGCCTCGGCCCTTGGCGTGCTGGAATTATAGTGTGACCCACCATGCCTGACTTAGAAATGCAAATTCTTTTTTTTTTTTTTTTTTTTTTTTTTTTTTTTTTTTCCAGCTGGCCTGGAGCTTGCTATGTAGACCAGACTGGCCTTGAACTCATGGAGATCCGCCTGCCTCTGCCTCCTGACGCTGGGATTAAAGGCGTGCGTCACCACACCCCGCTGAAATGCAAATTCTTGAGTCCCCACCTTGTGGCTCTGGTGAGGCCCAGGAGACCTGAGTGTTAACAGGTTTTCTACTGGGCTGGATTTGAGGGTCACTGGCTGGACTCGCTGAGGAGGGTAGAATGGGAATGGAGCGACAGACACATCTGCAGTGAGCCAAAGGATGAGAGTCGCACTCCTCAGGGAAGCCTGAAGACCTTGCTCCTGCGGCTGGGCAGCTAAGGGACAAAGGCAAGTGAGCAGGTACACACAGGGTTAGGATAAGAGGAGCAGGTTGGCACCAGCCCAGGCATGTCCACGGCTAGGCTTGAAGCTTCCATTTCCTTTAAGAAATAGATATTTGTGAGAGTGTGATGATTTTTTAAAATGTCAAAAAATTTTCAGTGAACACTCAACATTTCAAACCTATTGGCTTCTGAATGAGCTAGACAGGCAGACAGCTTGGTTCTCAGAAAGTATTTTCCTGGCAGGGAGAACTTTGCCCTTGAAACTGCACTGTGTTCCACATTCCAGAGCGGAGCTCTGAGTGCTGACTAATCTTTACCTCTGGGAGGGGACTGATGGGAACAAGCCCTCTCCTAGGTCACTGGCATCCACGACATAGTGGCACCCGATTCTCACAGCAGCCTTGGAAGGTATCATGTCTTCCTTGACCAGATGAGGAAACTAAGAAATGAGCCGCAGCTCAACCCCACAGCCCTGGGCAGAAGGGCTAGGATTCAAGTTCTGATCTGCCCCTCTCCAAAAGCCGGTCTTTCCACCCAGTCCCTGACCTTGTGAAGGCTGACACTGCTGAAACAGTCACAGGTGGCAGGCTGCCTAGGAATGTGTCCTTCCAGCACAACTGGAATGTCCGATGACACAGACTGTACTGGAGCCCGGCTTGGCCCCTTGCCTTGTGGGGCAGTCATGAGATAGGATGGGAAAGTTTGCTGACACTCTCATGGGCCTGCCTCGTAGGGTATTCGGAGTGACAGACCTGGAGTTAGAGTCCCACATACCCCACCTCCTGGATGCCAGGAAGATCACTGCCCCAACTGTTGCACCTGCTACTTAGAAGCTTGTGGTGGGAATGGTAGATGGGGGCTGTGGAGGGAGTTTGGGAGTTGGATACATGTCTTAGAAGTGATTATTTGTTGCTGTCTTGGCTTCCCTGAAGGGTTCTACCTGGGTTTCATGCTTTGAACAGATTACCTGCAACTCCCTATTGGTCCTAGGTCTGTTGTAAGCAGGCCCTGAGGGTTTTCTTTGCTTCAGTCTGTTCCCACGCTGGGTGTACTGTGAGGAGCCATTTCTCTATTCCACTGTCAGGAGTCTAAGTTAAACTCTAGTGTCTGCAGTGGCCAGTGGGCCTGAGGGAGTTCCATGTCCTCTATAGCAAGAGCAGCAAGCAGGATGCTCCTGCTCCTTCGTGGCTCCTTGCTGTGCAGCACTCTGGGTATTCCTCTTCTATCAGACCTAATCGAGCCAGATGATGCTAAGAATAACTTGGCTCTGGGGCTTGCGTCTATAAGAATGTGGAGACCCAGGCCTCAAACTTACCAGGGATGTGGAGAGAAGCCAGCAGCAACCCCAGAAGCCCTGAGCAGCCAAGATGAGTAGCCCGAGGACACAAGAAGGTGGAGGCCAGACCTCAGGAATGTTGTCCCCAAGCCAGGGCTGCAAGGTCCAAGGGACCAGAGTTCAGTCCCTTGCCTTGGGCAAGTCTATACCTCCAGAGCTTCTGTTTGCTTGTCTGTAGAATGGTGTTAATAACATGAGGTTGCCAGCATTTCTGTGAGATCAAGTGAGATGATCTATGACCACACATGAGTGCTCAGCGCCCAGCTGATGATCTATGACCACCGCATGAGTGCTCAGCGCCCAGCTCATCATCAGTTCCTGGTCTGGATTCATCCCCTCTGTTTCTAGATGAACCAAGTCAAAGCACCCAGAACTGTGGAGGGTGCATGCACACCCAAGACCTTGTACACATGGGGATCCCCAGGTGGTTGACTGAGGGTGCCCTCTAACTTCACTGGGCATGAAGGATCAGACTATCAACTCCTCTATGAAGCTAGCCTAAGGCACCACTTCTCTGCCCTCCAGCCTTGCTGCTGGTAAAATCCAAATAGTAGAAGGTGTACTGAGTCTGCCTGGAAAGTATCTCCGCTCTGGAGCCTGCCGTGCTCAGCACATAAGAGGAAGCACAATGCCTGATTGGCAGTGGGTCTGTGAGGCCTGAGTAAGTCAAAGGCACTAATGAAGGTAGAGTTTTGAGCTCAGAAGCCCATCGGCTGCTGTGGGAGTAGATCTTGTCACTATCTAAGCCTACCTGGCCCTGTTAGAGGGGCTGGAAGCCTTTGTGTTTGTGTGTGAGCATGCAGATTCATGAACATTCAGGTGTATGGGAATGCATGTATGTGATGTGAGCATGTGTGTCCATGTTAGTGTTCATGCGTACTTATGGCTGGGTGTGCATGAGTTCATTCTATGTGTGTATGTATCTGTTCATCTGTGAGTGTGCATGTATACATTTATAAGTATACTTGCATTTGAATGTGCATACATGCTGGTTGGTTGGTGTGCACATGTGAGCATATGTAAGTGCACATAGAAGTGTACTGTACATGTGCCATGTGCATGTGTGTGAGTACATGTGTGAATGTGCATACATGTGAGTGTGAGTGTATATATGTTTTTGCACATGTAAAGCCCCCAATATTTTAGGAAAGGGGTGAAACTGAGTGGCCTGGAGCAGGGATATTCCTTTTTTTTTTTTTTTTTTTTTGAGAAATACAAAGTTTTAAGTTGGTTAAAAAGTTTTTCACATTTACTTTTTAAAAAAAATGGGGATTTTTAAGACTTAAAACTGAGTTATTGGGGCTGGAGAGATAGCCTAGCGGTTAAGAGCACTGACTGCTCTTGCAGAGGACCCGGGTTCGATCCCCAGCACCCACATGGTGGCTAAGAACCATCTGTAACTCCAATTCCAGGAGAACTCCAGTTCCAGGGGAATCTGAGACCCTCTTCTGACCTCTGCGGAATTGCATGACACGGGTGCACAAACCTACATGCAGACAGTACATTTATACACATACAAAAATAAATAAAAATTAAAAAAAGAAACAAGTTAGCAATTAAAAAAAACAGTTATTTAACTCAGTTAAATTTAAGAACTGTCACAAAGACCCCCACCCTGGGTTTGTGACCCTATGCTAATCCCTGATAGTGGCAGGTATAAGAGAAGACCTCAGAAGCTGGAGAGATGCTTCAGCAGTTAAGAGCACCAACTGCTCTTGCAGAGGACCTGGGTTCAATTCCCAGCATCCACATGGCGGCTAAGAACCCTCTTTAACTCTAGTTCCAGGGGAATCTGATGCCCTCTTCTGACCTCCACAGCATTGCACGACACAGGTGCACCAACCTACATGCAGACAGTACACTCATAAAAAATAATAAATAAAAAAAAGTTAAAAAAGAGAAGACCCCAAACAGAGGGCTAACTCCTTAGCAAACAAAAGTGGATCAGTCCAAACACAAACCTTCTGCCTTTAGTGCCCAGAAACCTTGACTTGTGGTCAGGAATCCTTGTGTGTGTGTGTGTGTGTGTGTGTGTGTGTGTGTGTGTGTGTGTGTAGAGGAGGAATGGTAAAAGCAACTTAGATCTTCATCATTTTGTCATTTAAGAAAGGGGGTGGAGTGCTAATTCAGTGGTTAAGAGCACTGGCCAGTGTTACAAAGGACCCAGGTTCAATTCCCAGCACCCACATAGCGACTAACAACTGTATAGATCTGATGCCCTCTTCTGACCTCTGTGGCCACTGCATGACAAGAATAAAATATTTATAGAAAAGATGGGCTGGAGAGATGGCTCAGTGGTTAAGAGCGCCGACTGCTCTTGGTGAAGACTCAGGTTCGATTCCCAGCACCCACGTGGTGGCTAAGAACCCTCTTTAGTGCCGGGTGTGGTGGTGCGTGTTTTTGATCCCAGTACTTGGGAGGTAGAAGCAGGTGGATCTCTGTGAGTTCAAGGTCAGCCTGGTCTACAGAGTGAGTTCCAGGCCAGCTGGGGCTACAGGGAGACCCTGTCTCAAAAAAAAAGAAAAGAAAAGCGGAACAGAACTGGTTGTAGCTCAGTAATAGAATGCTTGTCTAGAATAGTGAGGGGTGGGTTCCATTCCCATACCACACACACACAAAAAAAAACCCCAAAACCCAAACCAGAGTGTGAAGAACAGAGGCAGGACAGGTCAAAGACTCACCCCCAACTGCTTTTCAAGTTGTGAGTTGAGAGGCTGGCTTCACCCTGTTTTCTTTATAGTAGAGGTTAGCAGACAGTGGCCAGGGCTCTGCAGCAGCCACTTGTCCTCTGGCCTCAAGGGGCTCCTGGGGGACCCTGCTGCCTGTACCAGCCCCTCCCATTAGGTAGAAAACCTCCCGGACCCACACAGGCTTGGGTAGCCACTGCCACCTCCACTAGGCTCCCGCAGTGGCAGCCCTTGAAGCCGGGCTCCCTCCTCCTTCCTCCCAGCCTGAGTGCCTCCACCTTCTCCCTTTGCTGACTTCCCTGACCGGTCTGCCTCATCCCTCTCAGCAGTCCAGTTCTCAGAGCTTCCTGTAGTTGTCTCTCTCCACTCTGCTTCTCTGACCCTCCAGAAAGAGCAGAGGCCTTGAGGCAGGTGGTATGGAGTAAATTCAACTGCCATTCACTTGTGCTGTATCCTTGGGCAAGTTGTTTATGATGCCTCAGTTCATGTATCTGTCAATTGGAATACTCGGTTCTGGTAAAGTGAAGCCAGGAGCAGGTGGCTATGCAAACTCCCTGGGAGGCAGCTGCAGGAGGGAGGTTCCCAAGAGCAGGTAACCAGGGTAGGTTCTGATGGGCACAGTGTGCTTTCTAGGCAGAAGGCATAATCCCACTCAGGGAGAAGCAAAACAGCACAGGATGTCTGAAGAACTGTAAGTATGTTAGGATTTTTGCAAAGTGGAGTCCAATAAAAAAATGCAGCTAAAGAGGAAGGTGGGAGCCCTGTTTCAGAACCCATATCAGTTGTCTGGAAGCCATCCTGTGCTCTTCCCAGACATGATTCCAGCTGCCCCCTCCTGGGCCTCACCCCCTGCTCTAGGCCAGTGGTCTCTGTAGCCTTTACGCTTTGCAGACTCCTGCAAAGGGCCTTTGCACATAGCATGCTGGAAGCGCACCTCACCTTATTTCTTCTAGCATGCTCCTGCCTATTCCAGAAGCTTCCATAAGTCGTTTTGCTGAAGGGGACCATTACTTCTCCGGAGCTCACTTACTGATACTCTACCCAAAGGATTTTCCTGCCATGGCTGACACCAACGCCAGGTCCCCACAAGTCACAGAAGTCAATTTGCATTGCCCTGGGACACTGGTTTTGGTTCAGAAAATGTGCTCTCTAGTGTCCAACACTTAAGAGGCTGTCACATGTTGTAAAACTGTGACCTCAGCCAGGCATGGTGGCACATGCCTTTAATCCCAGCACTTGGGAGGCAGAGGCAGGCAGATCTCTGAGAGTTCAAGGCCAGCCTGGTCTACAGAGTGAGTTCCAGGACAGCTGGGGCTACAGGGAGACCCTGTCTCAAAAAGACAAAACGAACAAACAAACAAAAACAAGCAAACAAAAAAACTGTGATATCAGCCAGCTGTAGCGACATTTCAAATTTGTCCCTTTGGCTTCTGCTCCCAGAGGAAGGGCTTGGGTAAGGTGATTAAAAAAGGAACTATAGGGGCTAGAGAGATGGCCTAGTTGTTAAGAGCACCGACTGCTCTTGCAGAGGACCCAGGTTTGATCCCCAGCACCCACAAGGCGGCTGAGAACTGTCTTCCAGTTCCGGGGGATTCTGACACCCTCTTCTGACCTCTGTGGCATTGCAGGACACAACACGTGCACGGGTACACAGATCTACATGCAGACAGTACACATACAAAAAAAAAAAAGTTTCGGGGCTGGAGAGATGGCCTAGCGGTTAAGAGCGCCGACCGCTCTTACAGAGGACCTGGGTTCGATCCCCAGCACCCACATGGTGGCCGAGAACCGTCTGAAACTCCAATTCCAGGAGAACTCCAGTTCCAGGGGAATCCGACACCCTCTTCTGACCGCGGCATTGCACGACACGGGTGCACAAACTTGCATGCAGACAGTACATTCATACACATACAGAAAGAAATAAAATTAATAAAAAAAAGACAAAAAACAAACTAACAAACAAACAAAAACAAGCAAACAAAAAAACTGTGATCTCAGCCAGCTGTAGCGACATTTCAAATTTGTCTCTTTGGCTTCTGCTCCCAGAGGAAGGGCTTGGGTAAGGTGATTAAAAAAGGAACTATAGGGGCTGGAGAGATGGCCTAGTTGTTAAGAGCAGCGACTGCTCTTGCAGAGGACCCGGGTTCGATCCCCAGCACCCACAAGGCGGCTGAGAACTGTCTTCCAGTTCCAGGGGAATCTGACACCCTCTTCTGACCTCTGTGGCATTGCAGGACACAACACTTGCATGGGTACACAGATCTACATGCAGACAGTACATATACAAAAAAAAAAAGTTTCTAAAAGTTAAAAAAAAAAAAGGAACTATAGCCCTTGGGACACAGAGGCAGGCAGATCTCTGTAAGTTCAAGGCCAGCCTGGTCTACTCAGTGAGTTCCAGGCCAGCTGGGACTAAAAGGGAGACCCTGTCTCAAAAAGACTAAATAAATAAATAAATAAATAAAAATAAAGGAATTAATGTTTGTTTCCCCCTTTTGTTCAAGAGTTTCTTAACATCGGGGACTTTTTTTTTTTTTTTTTAATCTTTTTGAGACAGGGTCTCCCTGTAGCCCCAGCTGGCCTGAAATTCATGTAGACCAGGCTGGCCTGGAACTCACAGAGATCCACCTGCCTCTGCCTCCTGAGTGCTGGGATTATAGGTGTGGGCTACCACCTCTTAAAAACAAGGCTTGGGGCTGGAGAGATGGCTCAGCGATTAAGAACACTAACTGCTCTTGCAGAGGACCGGGGTTAGATTCCCAGCACCCACATTGTGGCTAAGAACCCTCTTTAGTGCCAGGTGTGATGGTGCATGCCTTTGATCCCAGTACTTGGGAGGTAGAAGCAGGTGGATCTCTGTGAGTTCAAGGTCAGCCTGGTCTACAGAGTGAGTTCCAGGCCAGCTGGGGCAACAGGGAGACCTTGTCTCAAAAAGACAAAAAACAAACAAACAAGCAAAAAAAAAAAAAAAAGGCTTGGAATACAGTAGATACTCAATAAATGTAGAGAAATTCAGTAACCAACTCTCTGATATCTCCAGGTCACTCCATCATTTGGTAGGATAATCACAATAAGAGGTCAATACTGACATTTGCAAACAGGCACAGAGCCCAGAGATGTGTCCTGTTCAAAGGGACACAGTAAGATAGTAACAGAGCCGAGTTCTCAAACCCAAGCCCCTGACTCTAACTGCTGAAATCATCTCTGTTGCCCTATTTTTTTAATTTTTGTATGTGTATGAATGCACTGTCTGCATGTAGGTTTGTGCACCCATGTCGTGCAATGCTGCGGGGGTCAGAAGAGATTGTCGGATTCCCCTGGAACTGGAGTTCTCCTGGAATTGGAGTTACAGACGGTTCTTAGCGGCCATGTGGGTGCTGGGGATCCAACCCGGGTCTTCTGCAAGAGCAGTGGGTGCTCTTAACCGCTAGGCCATCTCTCCAGCTTTGAGCACATATCACTGCCAGGTACTTTATGATCATGGTCCCATCTATTCTCAGATGACTGGTGAGAGTGGGTAGTACCTCACTTTTCTTCTGGCCACAGATACTTTATATGGACATGAAGAGCAGCCACTGAGCCAGGCGAACAGCCACGCCCTCCCGATGAAGCGATAACCTCTCCCCAAGGCACTGGGTGCCCTGGTTAGCATTCCATTCTCTGGGTGTCACGGCTTGGGCAGAGCCCATTGTTACTTGTCCTGACTGTGTGGACAGGGAGGTGTAAGCTTCTGTCAGCCTGCCACTCCTACACCTTTCCTTCTCTAGCCACTTCCTCCAGGAAGCCTTCTTCCTGACAGCAGAAAAGGACCTTGACCTTAATAGCTGTAAGTCCCCTTCCTGTGCCATTCAATGGCTGGGGAAACCAGTGCAGGGAGAAGCTGCCACTGTGGGTGGCCCTGAGGCTGAGTCCCTGAGCCTCCAGCTCTTTAGGCCCCACACTGTTGCTTGTGACCTGTGGCCACAGCCATACATATATAGCTCTGCTGTGCTATCCGTGCGTGGCAGCCTTGTATTCCAGATCATTAGGCTCAGGATTCAAAACTGGAGGCCTGGGTCTCTGCTGACTCCACGCCATGATCACAGCTATGCTTAGTTTAGTTTGAAGGTGGAGGAGTCTTCACAGTTGGGGAGATGGAAGATCGCCCGTGGCCCTGCCTATCCTTGTGCAGACTCTTCCTAGTAACTTTACAAACATTAACTCTTAATTATGCCATCAGTCAAATGCGGATCCCCTGTGATACAGATGAGCAAACCTGGGACACACTTGCCATTATTATGTCACTTCACAGAGAAGGCAAGGTCACACAGAGATGCCAGACATTGATTAGAGCTGAGAGTTCAGGGAGCTGGGAGTTGGGCCTGGACCCTCTCAGTCTATGTCTCCTCTTGGCTGCTGCCCTGCAGTGTTGTCCTTAGGTCAAGTCCATGCTTCCAACCTGGCCTCCCCGAAGTCTTCACTTTAATATCTCTACTTACAGAAGCCATATGCTTTGGTGGAAATTGCTCCCAGGCAGCCACCCCAGCCTCTCTCTGCTCTCCAGCATCCCTCTGCCAGTCCAGTCTCCTTCTCCCAGCCCAGCCTCTCTCTGCTCTCCAGGCTCTGGAACTTCCCATCTAGACTGTGCAGTCCTCTCTAGCCTGCCTTTGTGAATGGAGATGTGCCATTCACCCACCTAAAGCATTAGACAATATCACAGTCACCAGCTCATCCTTGTATGTGCTGTGACTTCACAGACGTTGTAGTAGCCTCTTCCCTTAGAGTGTGGGCTAGATCCAGTAACTTGTTTCTAAGGACCAGAATATAGTAAAAGTGACAGGATGTTAGTCAGTAACCAGCAAGGAACTGAGCCCTACACATCTGAGCCGGCATGGTTACAGATGGTCTCCAGTCAGGCAAGCCCTCAGGGCTGTTTGATCAGAGTGCTTATTGCTTGAGGCTGCTGGGCATAGGGCTCTTGATCTGCAGGACGAATAACAAGCACACTTAGT
The DNA here is from genome assembly GCA_009823505.1 of Rhizomys pruinosus. NCBI lineage: Eukaryota > Metazoa > Chordata > Mammalia > Rodentia > Spalacidae > Rhizomys > Rhizomys pruinosus. The sequence continues at coordinate 47,401 of VZQC01006311.1, read as the reverse complement.
TCCAGGGCCAGCAAGTATCACTGTGAACCAGAGAGTGGGGTTTACAGAAAGCGGGTAGACATTGTTCCCCCTCTCAAAGTCCCTGAGACTGAGGTTGTAGGGACAGGCTTGTAGGACAGTTGGAGCAGTGCTGGAGGGCCCAGAGGACCCCTTGACTGGCCTGGTATTGTGGAGACTTCCTAGAAGATAGTCTCAGGCAAACCCAAGAGTTGCAGACAGCCATGCTGGCAACAATGGAGCAGGAAGAGGCAGAGAGGACACAAGGACATGCAGAGCTGCCAGGAGCCTGCAGATGGGACTGGAATGGAAGCCTGGCTACTGAGGACTTCAAGGCTGCTCAAAGCCTAGATCCACCAGCCAGCAGGGACAACAACTGCAGAAGAACCCAGCTGGACAGTGACTGTACAGTCAGGTGGGAAGTTCCAGACGCTGGACTGGGAGAAGGAGAGGGAGGATGGAGAGCAGAGGGAAGCCCTTCTGGACCTGAGGTGGTGGAGTGGACAAAATTTGGGATCCGAATGGATAGGTGGTTGGAGGAGAGAGAAGGAGGGAAAACTTCCAATTTTCTGGTGGCTCTCTGATTGTGCCCCTTATTGGGTGGTGCGCTCTGGCTCAGAGACCGGTACTTGCTGGGCAGGAGGGAGAGAGGAGGAGTTAACCCGGTTGGATCGGCCGCGGTGTGAAAACAGAGCACTAGGTGAGCTGCACTGCTTGACCTTCCCAGGAACGCAAAGCTACAGGGCAGCTTGGGGAGGGGATGATGGGGCATCCCTGAAAAGGAAAGGGACAGTGACCCACAGTCCTTCCAGCACCCACCTGCTGTCCATAGCCAAGCGCCTTGTCGTAGAGGGCGATGCCCGCCTCCAGCACCTGCGCGCGCTCCTCCGGACTGGCACAGCCCACGTCGAAGCCGTGCGCATAGCCCTGCTCTGCCAGGCAGCGGGCAGCGCGGAGCCTGCAGTCCCCAGAGTCCTCCAGGTCCCCTGGCAGCCCCATGAGCTCTGCCAGCCGCGCGGCGCACGCCTCCTCCTCTTCCTCCTGGCCCAGCTGTCCATACACGTGTGCCAGATTGGCCCAGGCATTGAGGTTGCCGGGGTCCTCGCGGGCCACCTCGAGGAAGCGCTCGCGGGCCTCGTCCAGCTCCTCCAGGTAGAAGGCGAAGGTGCCCATGATGTGACGCACGGCGGACACCTGCGGAGCTGCCACCAGCTCCAGCTCCTGCCGCAGCCCCTCCCGCTGCAGCTTCAGGTCTCGGGCGCGCAGCTGGGCGGGCGACCGCGGCTCGAAGTTGAGCTGCATGTCCAGGTGGAAGTGGCCGGGAAGGTAGTCCAGGTCGTCGAGGAGGGTGTTCAGGTCCTCCGCCGAGGCCTCGGGCTCCGTCATGGCTGCCGGGGCGCCCCTGGCCTTCCCTGGCCCCAGAGGCTGCGGAGGACCGTGGACGGGGCAGCCCCCCAGCAGCCCCGCGAGCAGGCACCTGGCACCGCTGCTTCCGGGTTCCAGGCGTCCCTCACGAGTGGGTGGGTCGCCACGTCGTCGGCCGTGGGATCGCCCTGTAGGTGTTTCCGCTTTCGCTGCGAGATATCAGCATTGCACAAGCAGATGTGCCAGAAAAAACGGGTGAGGTGCAGCGCCCAAGCGAGGCTCGAAAATCCTGATGCAACTAAAGGCGGATTTCACTCTCTGGGCCTTGGACCAAGACGTAGGTTCAGAGGAGGAAGGGCCTGGCGGAGGTGACAGAGCCAGGGCTTGCCTAGAGAGACCGGGAACCCCAGCTTACCGGGCTGCCCGGACCCTTCTCCCACCGCGCTGCTCAGCCCTCCCTGCACCTCCCTCGCTCCAGCCACGGTGGCAGCTCCTGCCGCGCTTCTGCCGCTTTCCCTGACTACGGCCGGCAGATGCCCTCCAGCCCTTCTATGGCCATTGTGCTTCCCTTCTGGATTTCTCTGTCTCCTCCGCAGAGAATTGAGCCCAGGTAGTCAGACCTAGGGCCCAGCTGCTGGTTCTAATCCCACTTCTCCATCCCCAGTAAACCTTGATCCCATAAGCACTGGCTCTCCTCTGTGACGAGATGCGGTTCCCGCCAAGGGGCAGGAGGATGCAAAGGCAAAACTGATGGGTGTGTGCTCTGGAGACATGTAGACTCCCTCCGCTCTGCCCACTGATGCCCGTCAGGTCCTGCACCCTGCCTCATGATCCCAGTATTCTCCATCTGTCCTCCCTCCCTCCCTCCCAGGAATCTCCTGGCTTCTAGCATGCAGGCTGGACCCTGGTGCTCTCTGCTGCAGACCGGGCTAGCTATAGACTGGGCTCTGTGGGAGGTCTGGATTTTGGACCCTTCCTCACCGGACCTGGGCTCCTGCCACCCCGGCCTCATTATCCTCAAAAATAGGGCATCATTTTCTTTTCTTTTTAAAAACAGTTTATTTATTTTTAATTATTTTTTATGTGTATGAATGTACTGTCTTCATGTAGGTTGGTGCATCCATGTCGTGCAATGTCACAGAGGTCAGAAGAGGGTGTCCGATTCCCCTGGAACTGCAGTTAAAAACGGTTCTTAGCTGCCATGTGGGTGCTGGGAATCAAACCGGGTCCTCTGCAAGAGCAGTTGGTGCTCCTAACCACTGAGCCATCTCTCCAGCCCCGAGCATCTTTTTCTTTATTTTTTATGTGTATGAATGTACTTGTCTGCATGAAGGTTTGTGTACCCGTGTCGTGCAATGCCGCGGAGGTCAGAAGAGGGTCTCGGATTCCCCTGGAACTGGAGTTCTCCTGGAATTGGAGTTTCAGACTGTTCTCAGCCACCATGTGGGTGCTGGGGATCGAACCCAGGTCCTCTGCAAGAGCAGCCGGTGCTCTTAACCGCTAGGCCATCTCTCCAGCCTCTTCATTTTCAAAAAGGAAAGAGCCTGTTAGTGAATTTGAGGAAAATATTTCACTTTAGCAAAACGTATTGGTACCATTTTCACCTACTACTTTTAGATATGAAACATAATACATTTAATAATCTTTAATGAAAAACTAAGGTGCTGTCCATCATGAAATAAAACAATGTCTTGCATGACTTGGGATAGGGTTATGGACTGCTTAACTGCTTTTTATTTTCAAATGATGGTAACACATGCTTAATAAAAATTTCCCCAATTTTTGGTGGTCATTTATTTATCATGTATGTGTGTGTGTGTGTTCAAGGTTCTCTCCTTCCGTCAGGAGGGAACTGGGGATCCAACCCAGCTTGTCAGCCTTGACAGCAAGTGTCTTTACCCACTGAGCCATCTGACCAGCTCCATTTTAACCCTTTTAAAGTATAAAGTTCACAGAAAAGTATAAAGTTCACTAGCATTAAGAACACTCACATTATTCTATAAACACCACACCTTCCATTTCTGGAACTTTTCATCTTCCCAAATTGAAACTCCACATCCATTTCCATAGTGACTCCTGCCAAGCCTGGTGGGCTGTTTTCATATCAGTTATTTAGTAGGGTGAGTCAGGAGGACTGTTCAAGACCCACATGTGATACATAGCGAGTTCAAAATTGGCCTGGGCAACATAAAAGACCTTGTCTCAAAATAAAAATATTTCAAAGGGGCTGGAAAGGTAGCTCAGTGATAGAGTGCTTGCCTAGCATGTGTAATGTTCCATCCCAGTGCCAGAAAGACAAACAAAACCCCTCCCTTTTCCCTGCCCCAGTGCCTGTATCTACCATTCTACTTTTCTCCATATTTGACTGCTTAGGATTTCAGGTGGGATAATTTATTTGCTCTTTTATGTCTAGTTTAGTGATCTTCTTGACTTCAACCTTCATCCAATCCATGCTGTAGCATAAGTGAGAACTTCCTTGGTTTTTTGTTTTTGCACATTTTTAAGACAGTCTTTATGTAGCCTAGGTTGGCCTCAAACTCACTATGTAGGCCTGGCGAGTTTGTTTCTAAGCAGGGGTATAGTATACAAATATGTGTTTGGAGGCCAGGTGTGGTGCACGCCTTTAATCCTACCACTTGGGAGGCAGAGGCAGGCAGATTTCTATGAGTTCAAGGCCAGCCTGGCCTGCATAATGAGTTTCAGGCTAGGTGGGGCTACAAGGAGACCCTGTCTCAAAACAACAACAACAAAAAACAAACACCCTCTCCCAAATACGTGTTTGGGTTCTTGCCTTTAATCTCGTTGGATCATATAGTTAGTCTATGTTTAATTCTTTGAGAAACCTCCCTATTGCTCCACAGCATCAGAGCTGCTGTATTTTCCAACCATCAAAGCACAAAGGTTCCAACTTCTCAACATCCTTGCCAACACGTGTTATTTTCTAATTTTCTTGATAATAACCATCCAGATGGGTGGGCCAGACTTAGGACCTGACAAGCTAGGAGGGAAGTGGGGTTGGGTATGGTGTGGTGTGTTTCAGAAGAAGGAAAGATTTGAAAAGCCCAGATGTTACCGAATGCGGGTACCCTACGGGCAAAGCTGTCTGTATAGTTGGAGCTCACAGAGTAAGGGAAAGAGGTGGCAGGAAGCAAGACCTGAAGGCACCGGGAAGCTCAATGTGAGGCATTGACAACAGCACAGGACTCCGGAGTCTGAGATGGCCAAACTTGCAGGGAGGGTGCACTCAGACACAGCTGACTCTCATGTGGGTTGTGTGACCCCATGCCTAAGTAGATGTGACCAGCGCAATTTATTCTATCTAAACCTCAGTTTCCTTTTCTGTATAATGAAGATGTGGTGGGAAAAGCTGTAGTAGCACCCACAAAAGGGAATGAATGAGTTGGCCTGACAAGGAAGTTTCTATGCTGGGGAGGGGTTGGACTACTCAGGGCATGTGGCCTTGCTATAGAGCTGACTCAACCTAGTCTGCCTGATAGCCAGGACTCTGGCCTATGGACCTTGGCTTGTATCGCCCACGACTCCTCCAACACTCCTGCACCCAAGGGTCTCGTAGAAGAGAAGACACAAGCATGCACAGGCAGGTCTACGCACGCCCCCAACCCCAGGAGTGCCTAGGAGGCCCAAGCTGATAGAAGGGCCACCTGCCCAGTGCAAGGACAGCCACATCTGACGCCACAAGACAGCTTCCGAGGGAAGCTCCAGTCACATGTCCTGTCTCAGGCGAGGAAATGGAATCCTGGTGAGCCCAGTGCCCCCAGCTAAGAAGCAGCAAAGGCACGATTGCAAACTAGAGATTCTCCAAGATTTGTGGGTTACTGGCAAGTTGGACTATATCCATTTATTCATTTACTTATCACTCAACCAATATTTACTGCATACTTACCATATGGCAAGGGCTGTGTCAGAAATGAACAAAACATACATGTTGTCTCTGGACCTCTGCAAGGCATTTTTGAGGGGCTTGGAATGACTGTGCTGAGCTCCTGTACCTAAAATGGGTCACTGAATTCTCCCAAGAGTCTGGAAGCTAAATCATTAGCACTAGTTTCCAAGTAAGCATGCTGAGACTCAGAGAAGGGAGTGACTTGCCTGAAGAAGTCCCCGTGCTGGGGAGGGACGCCTGATGTCTCTGAACAGCAGTTCAGCCGTGCACTGTGGAGTGGACACTCTGCCCGCGATGGCCATGCACACCATACCTGGAGCCAGAAGCCCAGCTCTGGGTTGTGCTGGAGGACCGTGTTCATTTAAAGACCAGCTCAGGCCTGGGGAAGCTCTGAGGAGACCCACTGTGCTCTGGTGCAGTTTGCCACTGGTTGGATGCAAGACACTGCGCACCCTACATCTCTAGTTCCAAAGTCATCTTGTCACCATGGAATGGGGGATAGATATGTTTCACCTCTGTCCAAGGTCTTTGGGGGAGGCGGTTCAAGGTAATGGTGGAGGTGTTAGACACTTTCATAGCATGGCCACAGAATGCTAGTTGTGGGGGAAGATAAGGAAGTGCCAAACTGGGAGCACACCCTGAACCTCTTCACTCTGCAAGTCCCACCTGATCCTGTGTTAAGTTTGGAATTCTCTTTCAGAAAGCCCCTCACTGTAGCACCTGCCCACAGGCTGGGTCCAAGCTCTCCTCTCTCCCCAGCCCCACCAAACTGCAGGGTCAGGGAGGGACTATATTTGGGTCCTGGGCATTCTGCAGTGTCAGCTCACAGTTGGTGTCCTGATGGCCCTACAGCCCTACAGAGGTTCCTACATTCCTTGGCCTGCCTATCCAGCCTTACCTGTTCTCCATGACGCATCCATGTCCTCTCCAAGTTGCCCTCAGGGGAAAAGGAGCTGGGTGCCCAAATCTCTCCTGGCCACAGCTTCCCTCAACACAAGGTATGCACAAAGACAATTCTTTTTTTTTTTTTTTTTTTCTTTTTGAGGCAGGATCTCCCTTTAGTCCCAGCTGGCCTGGAGCTCACTATGTAAACCAGGCTGGCTTTGAACTCTCAGAGATCTGCCTGCCTCTGCCTCTGGAGTGCTGGAATTAAAGGCGTACCACTTCTGCCAAGTTGTTCAAAGGGGTGCCCTTTGGGGTGGAGAGCCACAGGTGGGGCCCAACTGAATCCTGGGCTGGCGTCTATGGTTCAAGGCACCTTCCGCAGCCCCCAGACCCTCTGCCTGGAAAGAGGGAGACCTAGCCTGAGGGCCTGAGCTGTAGGAGGAAGGGGAGAGGAAGGGCGGTCCACCCCTCCCCCACCGGCTCATTTCCCTGCCCAGGCTTTTTTCTTTCTTTTAAAGACTGACTCACTATGTAGCCCCGTCTGGCCTTAGCCTTGGAACGCACTGTGTAGACCAGACTGGCCTTGGACTCTCAGAGTCCCCCTGCCTCTGCCTCCAGGCAGGACATCTAAGTTCTCGTTTTCTTTTCCACTTCTGTAGTAAGTTCTTCCAAGCTATTTCCAGAACATCTACTATGTAACAAGTTTATAGAGGCCATATGGCTTGGCCCATAGGTCACTCAGGTAAGAAGTACTGAGTGGGATTTCAGCCCAGATGCCATATTAAGTTGTTTTTTTTTTTTTTTTTATCTTTTTGAGACAGGGTCTCCCTTTAGAACCAGCTGGCCTAGAGCTTACTCTGTAGACCAGGCTGGCCTTGAACTCACAGAGATTTACTTGCCTCTACCTCCCAAATGCTAGGATTAAAGGCATGCACCACCATGCCCAACTCTGCCATATTACTTTTCATATTACAGTATTTGATATAGTTACATATAAATGACCTACTATCTGCCACACACGGATCTAGGATCTGAGGTAGTAAGCAAACGGGGAAAACCCTGTCCTCTATGGAAGAGGGTGGGGTGAAAGAGTAGTAGGTAGTGTGGATAATAACTATATATATTATATGTAATATATAAGGTATATGTAAGCCTATAAAATTTATAGTACGCAATGACACAGTCACAGACAGAAGGGCATGAATAGTGACAAGGGCGTTGGAGAAAATCAGCACTAGGAGGAAAAGCAGAGGGTAGGGTGGGATTAGTGGGCATGAAGCACTGGCACACTCATAGCAACGGAGTACTCCAAAATGACTTCCATAGGCCCAGCTCCAAAGCCACTTCTCCTGGGAAACCAACTCCCCTGTCCCCCACGACTGCTCAAGCCAGCACTAGGTTCGGGGCATCGGGCCTCATTCAGCCCCATCCTTCCCTAGGTTTGATGTCTCCGCCGTTTATCCCAACCAGAAGAAATCCAGTGCCTTACAGAGGCCCCGAACTCCAAGCATCACTCTGTGGACATGGTGACCATGGGCAGCTGCCTGCCCTTTCCCGTGTGGTTGTCCAACTCACACGGCTCACCCCTGTGGGTAGCCGAGCAGTGTAAGCAGCATGCCTTCGTTTTGTTCATACCGGCAACCCTTGGCATTGAACTTGGCTCAGACATGATGTGTTTGATAAACTCATGATTGTGGTGAAAGCGGTAGGAGTTTGGAGTTGGAGAGACCTGACCTTTCCCCCAGTTCCTCCACCAGCCTGGCTGCCATGGAGGAGGCTGGGCTTATACCTTGAACGCTGAGCCCCTAGGAGCCAGGCTGGTTGTGAGGGCGACTGTCTGGCTCTATCTAACCTCCCCAAGGGTTGCTTGGGGAGGGCTTACTCTGTGTGCAGACTTTGTGGGTGTGACTGGCCAGGCTTTGATCCTGTTCTAACTCAGTCCCACATAGGACCTGGGACCTACAACATGAAGGACACCTGCTTCAGCAAGAAGTTACTGGAACAGAAGCAGAGCACAGGCTGGGCCCGAGCCCAGAAAGCTACTTTGCTGACCCAGCTTCCCCACTTCCAGTACCAGGCCATCGTGAGAGAAAGGCGGCAGCAGGTGGGGCATGGGCCAGGCTTCCTGTCCAGGGTGCTGGTAGAGCTGGCTCCCTCTTAGAGAATACCTTCATTCTCTGGGCTCCTTTCTGGCTGGATCGTCTCTGATTCTGCCTTCATCCTGTGCTCTCGTTTCTTGGGGCAGGAGCATAAGCTGGGGCCTGGCTCACAACTACAAAGACTTCTTAACCCAGTTGTAAGAAAAACCACAGAGCAAGCGAGGACTGATGAGCTCAGGGGAGAGCCGCTTCTGGGATGCATTGGGGTAGGTTCTCTGGTCTCCTCCACCCTCTGTTCTTTGAGGGGAGACTGTTCCAGTTTGGGTGGTTCTGGAAACACCCTTTGAACCTACCTGTCTTCTTTGTGGGCTTGGCCAGACTCTGTGTCCCTTAAGTTTCCTGTATCTCAGCCATGAACCCAAGGGCTGTCATGTATTCTAGTAGGGATGAGTGTGGTTCATCGCTAGGTCTCAAGAAAGCCTGCCATGTATTAGGTGCTGGGCAGGAAATAATGATTATGCAATGACAGAGTACTGAAGAAGGCCTTAGGGAGTCTGGCAGTGACAAGGACAGTGTCCTTGTCCTCATGTAGTGGGCATCATAGTGACAAAAATCACAGTCTAATAAAGGAAATAGGGGCTGGAGAGATGGCTCAGAGGTTAAGAGCAGTGACTGCTCTTGCAGAGGACCTGGGTTCAATTCCCAGCTAACAACCAACCATCTGTAACTCCAGTTCCAGGGAATCTAATGTCCTAACCTCCAAGGGCAGTGCATGATCCAGGTACACTTACATACATGCAAGCAATGCCATCACACACATAAGATAAAAATATTAAAATATGAAAAAGGAAAGAAATACTGCATCCACAGTTAGGGTTTTGAGGAGAGGTAATTCAGGGAAAAGGAGTGTTGTGAGGAACAGTTCACAGAGGACAGCCCAGGAAGGCCTCTCAGAGGAGGAGGAGGAGGAGGAGGAGGAGGAGGAGGAGGAGGAGGAGGAGGAGGAGCTGCTACTGGAGCAATGCCTACAGGTCAGGAGGAAAGGCAACTCAGACTACTGATCCTTGCCCCAGAGCATGCCTGAAAGTAGAAACAGAAAAGGCTCAGAGGTGGGGCTACACTTGGCTAGTTAGACCAACAATCAGGTAGCCATTCTACTGGAGAGCATAGATAGGTGAGGTGGGCGATGAGGGGATTTGGACTAAAGGCTGAGGAGGGGAGGAGGAGGGTGCAGTCAAGGCGAGACCTTCAAATGTCATAGGTGGGAGGACACTGAGGTCTGGGTGGGCCAAGGACTTGATTGACAGTTTTGGTTTGTTTTGGGGTTTTTTTTTTTGTTTTGGTTTGGTTTTTTTTTTGAGACAGGGTCTCCCTATAGCCCCAGATGGCCCGGAACTCACTCTATAGACAGGCTGGCCTTGAACTCACAGAGATCCACCTGCCACTGCCTCCCAAGTGCTAGGATTAAAGGCAAGCACCACCATGCCTGGCTTAAGGACGGTTCTTAGCTGCTATGTGGCTGCTGCGAATCCACCCCCGGTCTTTTGCAAGAGCAGTCAGCGCTCTTAACCGCTGAGCCATCTCTCTAGCCCTGACTAACAGTTTTGAAGGAGCATTTGTCTGTGGAAGTGAAAGTTGGGATGTCTCCCCAGGCATGCAGGCAGGAGCGCTGGTGAGAGGCAGGAGGGCTGTGGGGGCAGCGCAGGCATGTCCATCCCATGTGTACAGGGCAAGGATGATGAGGAAGACCTGAGCTTAGAAGGTAAGTGAGGAAGACAGCAGACATGGACTCTGCTGTAGAGTAAGCGCTGTGAAGCTCTGTGATTGCCGAGGGCCCCCTTCCCTTGCCCTTGAGCTCTCTGCACCTCCTTTGGCCTCTTCAGATGTGCCTTGTTCTTCCAGGGGGCTCTGTTCCTGCCCTAGTTCTCCACTGGGAGTGCTCCCTTCTCCCCAGCAGCCCCCTTGTAGGAGGTACTCCTTAATGTAGCAGTCCACAGATTCCAGAAACCTTCCCGATCCTTCATCAGGGGACATACCCCTCCTAGAAGCCCCTCTTCCACCCTACATAGCAAGCCCAGGAGAGTGGATCACATCTGTGTGTCAACCCTTGCAACTCCCTGAGGTCCCTGCACTGCTAGGCACACGGTTGGCGTGCAGTATTAGTGTACCTCATAAATACATACCTGCTTACTAACTACCAGTTGCTCCAAAATTCTCTGAGATTTGTAATCACTACAGGCAAGGTCCCGGTGGGGCAGAAAGGATAAACATCTCGCCCTGGGTTACACAGCTGGTAGGTAGGCAAGCTGGGATTCAGATGTCTGACTGGCAATTCTGAAGCCAGGCCATCCTTCGACACCTTCTGCTGTGAAGCAGGCCCTGCTGCCGTGCCCCCTTTACAGATGACCAAGGCGGAGTCACCATCGGCTCAAGGTTACAGCACCGCTTGGTGGAGGCAACAGGATTAGAATCCGACAAGTCCGATGTGCAGCCACTGTACTCTGTTTTAATTTTTGTAGTCTGGTTAGCCTAAAGCTCACTGTGTTGCTCAAGGGTGGCTTTAAGAGTGTAGCAGTTCTGGGGCTGGAGAGATGGCCTAGCGGTTAAGAGCGCCAACTGCTCTTACAGAGGACCCGGGTTCGATACCCAGCACCCACATGGCGGCCGAGAACCATCCGGAACTCCAATTCCAGGAGAACTCCAATTCCAGGGGAATCTGACACCCTCTTCTGACCTCCGCGGCGTTGCACGACACGGGTGCACAAATCTGCATGCAGACAGTACATTCATACACATACAGAAATAAATAAAAAAATAAATCAAAAATTAAAAAAAAAAAAAAAGAGTGTAGCAGTTCTCCTGCTTCAGTCTTCGAAGTGCTCAGATCACAAGCATGGGCCACTATGTCTGGCTTTAGCCAGTGTGTTTTACCCTTCATGGCTCCTTCAGCTCTGGGATTTGGTTCTCCGCGGACAAGTCTGATCTCAGGGCTCAGCCCAGCTAATGGCAGAGGAGTTGGGGGCCAAGTCAGATTCCCCTTCCTGTCCCCAGCCTCTAGCCCTGAGCCATCTTCCTTTGTTCTTTCTGCTTGGGGGAACTTCCCACCCTCATCTTCCTCTTTGGGAATCCTTTTCCTTTTTCAGAGTCCAGTGTAAATAAATATGACCGTCTTCTGTTGCCTCCTCTCCAAATTAATCATTCCTGAGCCCGTAGCCTAAATCTTCAACGACAAAGAATACTAATTAAAGCCATAGGCTTTTCCACACTAACCCAGTGTGATACTGAACTTGAAGGTCTTGGGAGGAAATGAGATTTATCCAGGAAGCTTAGTCTTGGTTCACGGTCCACGAACTCCTTGGGCACAGGCCAGTCCATGACTGCTATTTGCTGTCCACTCACCCCTGGATGGTACATGCTCAGAAAGCATGCTGGATTAGAGTTGGCACCTCCATGCTGCTGCTTTCTGAAGGCGGGAACGCAGACATGAAGTCTGCTTTTTGGAGACTCAGGGTCCCTGTGTGTTGATTGTAGATGGTGCTGACTCGGTTTCAGGGTCATTACCTGGACCAGGTGGTTAAGGCCTTGGATAAATCCAGCACCAGTTAGGGGCCTAGCTCCTTCCTACCCATGGGGTTTTTCTCCAGAACATCCCAAGGCAAGGCATAGTCTCATTCTTCTGGGGACAGACAAATCAGATGCCCACAACGGCTTGACTATCCCAGCAGAGGTTCTTGCCCTCTCTGTCCTGTCTGGTTCCCCCAGGATGAGCTTGCTGGGAGCAGAGGCTGTCATCTGTGGGGCAGCAGTGCCTCCCTGTGGCTGAAAGGTACATGTGCATGCCAACAGCAAAATCCTGCCAGGTGTCACCCAAGACAAGCACCTACCTACCCACCTGCCTGCAGCTTTGCCACCGCACCTGCAAAGACCAGCTTCAGACTCTGGAAGTCAGTCCAGGCCCTTGATATCATTCCAGCCACAGTTCTTAACTTCTTCTCGCCTCAAGACTGTCAGTCACCTCACCCTGACTTTGGGATAGGGCCTGGGCAGGGGGCTTTATAGAATTCAATTCTATCCTGATCCCATGCAGAGAAGTATCACCATCTCTGTGTTAGCGCAGAGGTACAAGCTCCCACAGACGGGAAGCAGCTGAGCCAGGATCCCAGCCTAGGACTCCAGGTGCTTGTGGACCCTAGTACTGTTCACAGCACAGTGAAGAAGCTGGTCACCAAGCTATGGGTGTGAAGGGGATTGAGGCATGCTGAGGAGGAAGGGGCGGATCCCACAGAGATGGTGTCTTGAGGGTCTTTGCAGGCTTGGTAACCACAGGGCAGGAAGGACATTCCAAGGTGTAGAAATAGATAAGCAAAGGCAGGGGAGGGCAGATGTCCAACAGCTGTGTCCACGAAGCTGAACTTGGAGTCAAAGCAGTGAAGGAGGTTCACAGGTGACAGTGTGTGCTGGGCGTGGCTAACATAAGTGCAACTTGAAAAGCCCTTTCCCCTTGAGGTTAGAGACCCAGATGTCTCTTCCTCAGATGAACCAGCACAAACACAGGCCTCTGTGTTCCCACCTCCTGCCCACAGAACTACTATCCAGGACCCAGCAATTACGGGGAGAAGGGCAACCCATTGGCTCGGCTGGAGGAGAACGCCTGAACCGCTCCCATTCTGAGGGCCTCATGGGCAGATGTCAAACAAACCACCCCCAGTGTCTCACCAGGTACCCCCACAGGATTAGCCCTCCTGCAGAGACCAGGAGGGAGGTCCCAGGGAAGGAAAGGGACGGTCCAAGCCCCACCTCCGTCACTCCCCTGCAGGTACCCTCACCCCTATTGTTTCTTAGGGGAGTGGCCTGGCACCTTGCACCTACAACATCAAAAGTGGCATTGAGGCCTACATGGAACAAACCACAGGAACCCGTGGCCCTTATGACATCTTCTCTGGTGACCAAAGCAAGCCTGTGCCCTTTGGACATTACTCTACACAGGTGTGTGCCTGGGCAGCTTTTGGGTGGCTGTACGGTCCTTCCCTCGGCAGGCAGGCTTCACTGATCAGCCACAGGATCGCTGCCCTGTATGCCAAGTGCTGCCGGGGGCCTCCTCAGACCCCGATTGCTTTGTCCTCTGCCAGGGTGGGATGTGGCTCCCTGTGTTCAGTGAGGAACCCACCTGAGGCTGACACATAGATGGTGAAAGGCAGAGACAGCATTTGAGCATGTGATTCTATGGCTGGTTTTCTCCTCAGCCCCAGCATGAACTACCCTGGATGTGCAGTGGCCCCGCATGCAGGGCTGGGTAAGATGACTGCCTGGCATGCAGGGACCCCAAGGACACAGGTGTAGTGTCCGGCTGGAATACTTCCCAGACTAGAATGTCCGGGTTCATTATCAGGGCCAGAAATTGGAGGGCTGGGAGGGAAGGCAGGATTTAGCTTGGGATCCCTGTCCTGGCCCCACCAAGGTCCTGGTAGGGGATTCCAAAGGTCACTGTTCTTTATTATTATTTATTTATTTTTTATTTATTTTCTATGTGTATGAATGTAGTGTTTGCAAGCAGGTTCGTGCACCCATGTCGTGCAATGCCGCGGAGATCAGAAGAGGGTGTCGGATTCCCCTGGAACTGGAGTTCTCCTGGAATTGGAGTTACAGATGGTTCTCAGCTGCCATGTGGGTGCTGGGGATCGAACCTGGGTCCTCTGCAAGAGCAGTCAGCGCTCTTAACCGCTAGGCTATCTCTCCAGCCCAGGGTCACTGTTCTTTGCTTTCTTCATGCCATGGCAATAGGAAACAAATGTGTGTCCAGACGTGTTTGTTCCATTGCTACCATGCAGTCACTGGTCAAGCAGGACTAGTTCATGCCATAGTTTAGGTGAAGGGAAATGGCCCTTGTAGAACTTCTAGTCTAAGGAAAGAAAAACACAATCACTAATGAGTAACCCCCCCCCCCGCAAAAAAAAAAGTTGGGGCTGGAGAGATGGCTCAGCAGTTAAGAGCACTGGCCACTCTTACAGAAGACCTAGGTTGGATTCCCAGCACTCACCTGGAGGCTAACAACCGACTATAATTCCAGTTCCAAGGGATCCAATGCCTCTTGTGACCTCTGAGGGCCAACAGCCCCCAGAGCTGAGCAATAGCTAGGAAGGGAGGTGGTCAATATGTAAATACTTCTGAACCACTTAGTAAAGAGCGGTTGACCTATACCCTGTGACAAGGCTGTTGCCAGGGCCTCCTAGACTTCCTGATCAGCCAGTAAAGCCACTGCCCAGCACAGCAGGGGCCTTGGGACCCCCCAAAGGTCCTGTAGCTGGTGATGAGCTTGTTTACTTGTGTTTACTTGTTACAGGATTTTTTTCAAAGGGCAATCTCAGGTTCACAGCCAAGTTGAGAGGCAAATATGGAGTTTCTGCATATACCGTCTGTCTCCTGTGATACATACAGCCTACCCCCACTAGCAGATCTTTTTATATACATTTATTTGAGGTTACCATGGTGTGTGTGTGTGTGTGTGTGTGTGTAACTCAGAGGACAACTTGCAGGAGCCAGTCCTCTCCTTCTACCATATGGGTCCCAGGGATCAAACTTAGGTCTTCAAGTTTGGTGGCAGGTGCCTTTACTGGTGGAACCATCTCACCAGTCCTCACTATCAAAATCTCACACCAGAGTAGTGCATTTGTTACAGTTAAAGGACATGCCTTGTCACCACAGCCCATAGTTTACAAGGAGCTCTTTGTCTTGGGGTGGTCGTTCTGTATATATTTTTTTCCATTTAGTTTGTTTGTGTGTGCACGTGCGTGTGCGTGTGCATGTGTCTCGCGTGTGCACGTGCTGTGATGCATGTGAAGGTCAGAGGCAACTGGTTGGTTCTCTCCTTCCAGTATGTGTGTCTCAGGGATTGAACTCAAAGTTGTTCAGCTCTTCGGCAAGCAACTTTACCCCATCTGAGCTGTCTCACCAGGCCATTCTGTGGCTTTTGACTCACATGACTGAATCCAGTATCATACACCAGTTTTACCAACCATAGAATCTCCTGTGCTCTGATAGTTACTAACCAACTACTTAAAAAGAGCTGGCCAGCCTAGCTCCAGGCAGGGGAATGGATGGTGCCTCTTGTAGTGAGTGCCCTTTGCTCCTCAGAGAGGCCTAGTAGAAGATCTCTTTTTCTCCCAATTTCTCAGAAAAGAAAGACCAGGGAACTGATGAATTTCAAGAGCTTCATGGATGAACTTAACTCACGTCACAACAAGAAACATGGGGTCTTTTCAAAATTTCCTCAAGAACCAAAACATCCCACAGAGAGAATTTACTGGAGTACAGTTAGCCAGTTCCCCCGAACTCTGGTCAATTACCCCAGGCCTGCCTTCTGTCTTAGAAGGCAGTTCTCCTGTGGACCTGGGAGATTGGGAGAAGTGGGGTACAGTGGTTGTCTGGAGGAGGGAGCTTTATTGTAGGGATCAGTCTATTCCCTGTCTGGCCTTGCACTTACCCGGTCACTTGCTGAGCCTCACTGCACACACCTACCTTGCAAATGCAGCCAGCGATTGTGGCTGTGAGAATTAGAAAGGGTTGCAGAAGGGCTGGAGAGATGGCCTAGCGGTTAAGAGCGCTGACCACTCTTACAGAGGACCTGGGTTCGATCCCCAGCACCAACATGAATGCTGCGAAACCCACTCTGTAACTCCAATCCAGGAGAACTCCAGTTCCAGGGGAATCCGACACCCCTTCTGACCTCCGCGGCATTGCACGACACGGGTGCACAACTTGCATGCAGACAGTACATTGATACACATACAAAATAAATAAATGCTGGGGCGTGGTGTGCAAGCCTTTAATCCTAGCACTTGGGAGGCAGAGGCACGAGGAATCTGTGAGTTTTGAGGCCAGCCTGGTCTACAAGTGAGTTCCAGGACAGCCAGAGCTAACAGGGAGACCTGTCTCAAAAAGACTCAAAAAAAAAAAAAAAAAAAAAAAAAAAAGAAAGGGTTGCAGAGCCCTTAGCTGAGCCTGACCCCCCAGGAGGTGCCAGCCATTGTTGCTTTCTACTCTGTCTTCCCTTCTCTGGCTGGAGAGTGGGTGAGGGCAGACTGGGTGGGGCAGTGTGTGATAGGCCCAGACTGGGCAGGGCAGTGTGTGATGGGCCCAGACTGGGCAGGGCAGTGTGTGATGGGCCCAGACTGGGCAGGGCAGTGTGTGATGGGCCCAGACTGGGCAGGGCAGTGTGTGATAGGCCCACTTTCAGAGGTTCACCTACCTGCTCTGTCCAGGGAGGGGCAAGTTATGCCCCATGGCCCGTGCTCCTAGCAGACACTGGCTTTTGTCAGCTCCTGGGCAGGGCCTGCCCCAAAGGGAAGGGATGGGAGCGGAACAGGGGAGGCAAAGGGCAGTGACACTTCCTGGCCACTCTCCATCCCCTTCCCTAGGGAGGAGGGAGGGGTTACCACTCACATTTCACAAAAGGAGATTAAGGTGCAGAGCTTGGAAAGGTGCACTAGGGCTCTCCAGCGGGGACAGGGAAGGAGCTGGGTGGGACTCATTATCCAGCTCCAGGGCCCATGTAGCTCAGTCTCAGGCAGCTGTCCAGAGGATTTCTCTGGAAACTTGAAAAGAGGTGTGAAGCTGGGGGGTGGGTAGAGCGGATGGCATGGGACCTGAGGGACCCTAGGATACTTCCTTCCCCCTGTCCTTGACTCAAGGTTCAGCAGAGAGGTCAACTGCCAGGAACCCTCTGTTGTTCAGCCTGGGAAGCGACTGCTAAGGTCCCCTCAGCCCTCAACCCTCCTTCCTCACCCTTAGGCTACATCCGGCCCCAGCCTGTGGCTCCTGTATGAGGCAGAAGATAAACACGTCAATGGGCCACCATTCCTCCTGACCGCCAAGAGGTCAGGCAGTAAATTTGCCCAGATGGTACTGGGGAGCTGGGTGAGTAGGTCTGAGTGGGGGGCATGGTGGTGGGCAGGGATCTCTCCTGTATCCTCAGATAGCCCTAATCCTCCTCACCTCTGGCACAGACACTCTGCAGGCCATGTTACCGCACTTCCACTCAGTGCCATTTTTCCAGACATTGGGTCTCCAAGTTGAGCACAGCGCTGCCAAGGCCTCTGATTCAGCAGGTCTTGGGGAGGGAACTCGCATTCACAGATCTGACGCTTCCGAAGTTTTCTAGTTTCCTTTCCTGTTGCTGTGATAAATACCCTGACAAAAGCAACTTTAAGGGAGAAAAAGTTTCGTTGGGTCACAATTTCCTGTTATAGGCCATCACTGTCGGGAGGTGAGGTAAAGGGACTTGAAGTAGTTAGTGACATCTGCGGTCAGGAGCAGAGGGAAGGCATGCGTGCTTTGTTCTCAGCCCCCTCTCTACATTTACACAGTGCAGACCCCAAATCCAGTTGCTTCTCATGATGGGCTAGCCTTCCCGCCTCAGTGGATGTAATCAAGACAGTTTCCACAAGGCCAACGCTATTCAGACATTTTCTCATTGAGACTCTTTTCCCATGTGATTCTAGATTGTTGATGATTAAAATTAACCATTACATGGAGACCACACGTTGAGAACCAAGGAGCAAAGGGGCCTCACTGCACAGTTACCTCGTTCTCTTACCTTCCCTGGGAGATGTTCCCACTGCTAACCCTAAGCCTCGGGGACAGCTGCTGGAGTTGGTCCACTTCTCACACCCAGCTGAACAAGTCCTCTTCGGTCCCTTTCCCTCCGATGCTCCTTTTCCTGTCCCTAGGCTGCCCAGCGTAACCCTTAGGTCGGTAGTGTTCTCCCAGGGCACTAGGCCAATCCCAACCTTTGTGCACAGGTGACCTTAGTGACAACCCCGTGTGTTTGTTATTCCTCTCATGCAGGTTTTAGTGAACCTTTTCTCAAAGTTCATGAGCTACAGAATCATCTTAGCTTGTCACCACTTCTGGAGGACTCAAGAGCCCATTTCCAGAACTCCTGAGTCCCCTGAATGCCCCCTCTCCCCAACAGATAGTGCTCCCTTCTTTCAGAAGCAGGGGAACCTTCGCCTGGCTTTTCCATTTTTAAGATAGCTCCTGGTCTAGCCGGGCGTGGTGGCGCACGCCTTTAATCCTAGCACTCGGGAGGCAGAGGCAGGCGGATCTTTGTGAGTTCAAGGCCAGCCTGGTCTACAGAGTGAGTTCCAGGACAGCTGGGACTACAGGGAGACCCTGTCTCGAAAAGACCAAAAAAAAAAGATAGCTCCTGGTCTGTGCTAGCCTGGTCTGTGTTAGTCAGTTGTCACTACTGTGACAAAGTACTAGAGAGAAATCAACTAAAGGGGGGGGTGGTTACTTTGGTTCAGTGCTTCACAGCTTTCAGTCCATGGTAGCTGGCTCCATTGCTAAGCTCAGGGTAAGAGAGAAACATCATGGGAGAGAAAAGCTGCTCACCTCTGGGTAGACAAGAAGCAGAGAAAGAGAGAGAGAGAGAGAGAGAGAGAGAGAGAGAGAGAGAGAGAGAATATATTTTGTGTGTGTGTGTGTGTGTGTTCATATCTCCAAGCCAGACTTACTTCTGTCCTGGTGTCTTCTCCCTGGCACAGAACCCGGTAGGGGTGGTCTGCTACCTCAATAGCACACTGATGGAGAAAAAGGACTGTCGGCAGCGATACTGGTCCCTGTTCCTGAGTGGACCTAAGCACTACCCCGCAGATCCGGCTCGTGACAGGCTCTTGCAGTAAGTGTAGATCGAATTGGGCTGAGGGATCCCCAGGCTTGGTTCCCATGGAAACATAGCTGCTGCCCCTGATGCCAGCCTTGGAGAGACGCTAAAGTTCATATCCTGGTCCAGTGGCCAAGTGAGGTGGGGCATGCTGCTGTTCTCTGAGCCTCATGGCCTTCAGCTGTCATGGAGCAGTGGCTAAGGAGACTGAAATGGGATGGCCTGTGTAAAGGTAAAGGTAAGGGCAAGATGCCCATTCAGCCCTCCACCGTCTGTGCCCAGCCCTGGGTGCCTTCACCCCACAAAATTCTCAGTTTCTTGGTGCTCTTAATGGGTTGGCAAAAGCCACTTCAGGAAGTTATGTAGCCTAAGTGAGCACAAAAAGTTCATGAAGCCCCGTGACAGGCTCTGAAAAGGTCACAAATATCAGCTACTGCCATTTTTATTGACCTCTTAGCCATTCATTGGCCATACCAGAATCAGTTTCAGAAGTGTTCAAATTTGACTAAACACGCATTTCAGAATTGAATATTTTCATTTCCTGAAAATTATGATGTGAGCATATAGACCTAGTGCCAGGGACCGTGAGTGTGTGTGTGTGTGTGTGTGTGTGTGTGTGTGTGTGTGTATGTGTGTGTATGTGTGTGTGTGTGCACGTGCATATATGTATGTATACATGCTTTGCATGTGTGTGGGTGCCCATGCTTGTGAAGGCTGGAGGTTGATGGCAGGAATCATCCTCAATGGTCTTCCACTGTATTCCCTGAGGCAGGATCTCTTACTCAAACCCAGAGCTCACTGATAACGGGTATTCTTACTAGCCAGCTTGCTCTGAGGATCCTCTGTCTTTGAGGCTGGAATTACAGGTGGGCTGCCATACCCATTCAACATTTATGTGGGATTCTGGGGATCCAAATTTTAATCTTCACCCTTACCTGCTAAACCCTTTAACCACTAATCCATCTCTCCAGCTCAAAACTAACTTTCGAATATAATTTTAGGAAAGTTTTATTTGTATCAAAGTAGTCCTATGCCCTCCTCTTCCTTAATTTGGTCGCTCATTTGGGAGTTCCTGAGGCAGGGCAGTGAGAAGTACATTTCAATAGACTGTGTGTGAAAATGCTGTTTGCCTTTCCCACCAGCGCAGCTGACCCGTAGTTTGGTTGGAAATAACCAAATTAGGATTCATTTTTCCTCAAAACGTGGAAGGCTTTGCTCCATGTTTCTAGCTCCCAGTGGGCATGCGCAGTCTGACACCTCTGACTTGTATGTGACCAGCATGGCCCTTCCAGGGCCTTGTCTTTGTCCATGTGTTCTGAAATACCAGGGTGATGCGAGGTACTGTAGGCTATTTTCATCCACTTGCTGAGTACTTGGTGTGTTTTTTTCACTCAGTACCTTCTATTCTGAGGAGGTTTTATTTGGGGTTTTTAACTAGAGCGATAGCTTCCCCTCTCTTTCCTGTCTTTTAGATGTATGACGATGTCCTGGTTTGGCATTCTAGTGTCTTGTCCCTGTGTGTTTTCACATACATGTGGGTGGACATTCACACATACACGTGCCCATGCAGGTGCAGGCTGACATTGACACATGATGTCTTTCTTGATTATTCTCCACTTTGTTCATTGAGGCTGGGTCTCACTTGAGCCCAGAGCTTGCTGATTGGCTGGTTGCCCTGAAGATCCCCACCCCTGCCTCCTAAACGCTGGATTACAGGAGGCTGCCATGCCTGTCCAGCTTTCACATGGGTTGTGAGTCCTCATCTTCACGTGGCAGCTACTTTGTCTATTAGGCCATCTTTTCCTTTTCTTTCTTTTTTTTTTTTGGTATTTTTGAGACAGGGTCTCCCTTTAGTACCAGCTGGCCTGGAGCTCGCTCTGTAGACCAGACTGGCCTTGAACTGGCAGAGATCCGCCTGCCTCTGCCTCCTGAGTGCTGGGATTAAAGGTGTGCACCACCATGCCCTGCTCCTCTTTTTCTTATTTACTATATCTGCCTCTTCTTTCTAGCAAAACTTCTTTGTCCTCATTTCCCTACTCTGATTTTAATCTTTTTGTTGTCTCTTTGTAGCCCCAGCTGGCCTGGAATTCGATATGTAGATCAGGCTAGCCTCAATCTCTGCCTTCCAAGTGCTAGGATTAAAGATGTGTATCAGCATGTTCAGCCTCTCTTGTATTTTAAGTCTCCAAAGCTCTTCTGTGTTGTAGCCTTCCCCTCCCCTTCTATAGCACCAGCTCTGTGTCATGTGTGAAGGGTGACCTTTCATGTAAGGATAGGAATTACAGCTTTCTTCACATTATTTTGTCCTGTGCATTGTCTCCAGCTCTCCCTTCCATTGTTCATTAAATTAATATTAAGAGGAAAACACTGCTCATGCTGAGTGTCAGGGGAGAGGGCCTGACTGGGGATCTGGACATCTACCTGCCATGCTTCCAGGGCTTCCTCTACGACCACTGGGCTTCCCTGAGAATCCTCTGTCCTGGGTACTGTCAGCGTAGGTTGTGCTTTGGGGAGGAGGCTGAGAGCCTCCTGCACTCTGTGGCCTTCTTCCTACCCCCTGGCTTTCTGCTGTTTGTCTGCCTAGTTTCCCTGGGTCCTGCCTCTCCACAGACTAAACCACAGTATCCAGTTGAGGAAGAAAGGGAAGTAAGAAACTGGTGTGGGTCTGCTCTAGCTTTCCATTCCCATGTTCAGCTGTTGGTCTTGGGCCTGATGGCTGAGATCTTGCTACCTGCAATTCCTATGCCTCCCTGGGGTCTGGGCAGGATTTGGCCTTCCTGCTGTCCCCACTGTCTCTAGCCTTTGGCCAACATTCCTTGCACCTTTCTTTTCCTCAGACATGTTCACTTCCCTGCCCTCTCATCCTGCTGCTCCCTTTCTTGTTTGTTTTTTTAAAAATTCCTTTAAGCTGGGCGTGGTGGAGCACACCTTTAATCCTAGCACTTGGGAGGCAGAGGCAGGCAGATCTTTGTGAGTTCAAGGCCAGCCTGGTCTACAGAGTGAGTTCCAGGATAGCTGGGGCTACAGGGAGACCCTATCTCTAAAAGACCAAATAATAATAATAATAATAATTCCTTTAAGCAGTGGGTCTCATGGGGAACAGGGAAAATGTATACATGTATCATCTGCAATTTTTTTGTAAAAAATTATTTAATTTGTATTTATTATTTTTATGTGTATAAGTGTTTTGCCTGCATGTATGTAAGTGCACCTATGTCATGCAATGCCCGTGGAGGTCAGAAGGGGGCATTGGATCCCCTGGAACTAGAGTTATGGATGGTTGTTAGCTGCCATGTGGGTGCTGGGAACTGAATCCAGGTCCTCTGCAAGAGCAGCCAGTGCTCTTAATCCCTGAGCCATCTCTTTAGCCCCTCACCTGTGTAAAAGCATTGTTGTTAAACTTTCTGGCCAGGGTGCTTAGCCTTATTTTACACGTACTGAGCCAAGAGGGGACAGGAGCAACTTCCCAAAGTCCCCTAGCTGGTGAGCAGCAGAGCAGGGAAGAGAAGCCAGTCCTTCCTGTTCTGGGTCAGTGACGTTCTTCCCACACATTGTGCCCACATGAGGATTTGGGAGTCTAGGATGAGTCATGGTGCCTATAGGGCCATCCCCCTCCAGCATCATCATGCTCAGCAAAAGACTCAAAGGAAAGGAAGATTGCTCTGCCCGCTGGGTGCGGGGCCTTCCTGCCTAAACATCTGTGACCAAATTCTCCTTCCCCACTCTTCTCCCACCTGGGCTCAGTCCTTTGAGCATTAGAGGACTTTCTTTGTGATTTGGCTTTGAATCGCCTGCCTGAGGGTAGTCACTGCCTTCCAGAGTCCCTTAGAAGGGTTAAGTGAGCTCATAATGCATATGAACGTGACCTGGGTTGTGGATGCTGTTCATTGGTATGTTGCAGAGGTCAGTGTCCTCCTCTCAGCAGCTCATGACTGTCAGGATTCAGCGTTTATCATTTTTGGAAATTTTTTTGTAGAGACTTAAAATGCATATTATTCAAAGAAATAAACTGTAATGGCTTAAATCACCTTCATTGTCAAAGATCCAGGGTAAGCTTGGAGATTTTGTAATAGACACAGAGAGAAATGGGGGTGGGACATTTGTGTTCAGAAGCAGGGCAGAGGCTTTGAAAGAGGAGGCAGAGAATGCTGAAAATAACCTGACAGTTCTCACACAAGTTAAGAATAAAACATGGTGGTTCGGGTTTGCTGTTGGGACTATCGGCAGGAGGTTTTTTTTTTTCCCATTTTCACAGTTTTTCAGTGGTGTGTGGTGTATATGTGTGTATGGAGGCTGTGCATGTTGTGTGGACCCGTGTGTGTGTGTGTGTGTGTGTGTGTGTGTGTGTACATGCCTGTGTGTGCCCGAGGTTATGGATCCCCAAGGTTGATACTGTGAATCACACTTGAGTGCCCTTCCACCTTATTCCTTGAGGGAAGGTCACTCAATCAAACCCAGAGCTTGCTCTGGGGTTCCCTGTCTCTGTCCCAGTCTCTGGAATTACAGATGGGCTGTGGCACCCCCTTCTGAGCAGCCAGCATTCATGTGGGATTCTGGGGATCTGAGCTCTGGTTCCCACACTTCTGGGGCAAGCCCTTTAACCACGAAGCCATCTCCCCAGCCTCATTACTCAGTATTTCTTTGCAGGTTCTAGCCAATGTAGATAGATAAGAAAAATAAATAAGAAATATAAATATTACTAAGGAAGAACAAAACCATCACAATTCACAATGATATACAATGAGACATTCAAGACAATTTTAAAATTGTAAAGTTAAGGCAGATGCAACCAAATGTATAAATAAACAATTTCCTTTCGTGACAGTCGATAACATTGATATTAAGTGATTTAAGCCAGTCTCATAAAAGACAAATACTGTATGTTTTCTCTCATTTGTGCTTCCTAGATTTTTATGTAGCCACATAGAACCATGTATGTATATATAAGATATTAATACAGGGGCTGGAGAGATGGCTCAGTGGTTAAGAGCGCGAATGCTCTTGCAGAGAACCCGGATTTGATTCCAGCACTCAACATGGCACCTAAGAACCATCTTTAATAACTCCAGTTCCAGGGGAATCCGACGTCCTCTTCTGAACGCTGCGGCAACTGCATGACACGGGTGCAATCACCTACATGCAGACAGTAACTAATACGACAATAAAAATAATAATAATATATAGTTTAAAGAGATGTATTAAGACAAGTTGAGTTCTGAGGGGAACTGAAGGGAGCACGGAAAAAGATAAGGAAAAGGAGATAAGACAGGAGGTCTAGCCCGTGGGACTGGGGAGGTGATATGGGGAGAGTCAGGGCCACAGAGGGTAGGGATATGGCTAACATATTTCTTACAAGCATATATTGTAAGAAACTCTTACTTTTAATTGAACTTTGGTGACTTCATGAACAGTATAATCTGATGGTATGGGAGACGCTCCACTTAGCCCCCGCTCCCCCTGTAAGAAATGTCTTTTTAAAAATTTATTCTTTTTAGGCTGGGCATGGTGGCGCACGCCTAAAGGCGATTAAAATCCCAGCACTGGGAGGCAGAGGCAGGGATCTGTGTGATTTCAAGGCCAGCCTTGTCTAGCAGAGCAAGCTCCAGCTCAAGCTGGGATCTAAAGGGAGACCCTGTCTCAAAAATACCCCCCCGCAATAAAAAAAAATTATTCTTCTTAAACAGGCATGGTGGTATACACCTTTAATCCCAGCAGAGGCAGAGAGAGGCAGATCTCTGTGAGTTCAAGGCCAGTCTGGTCTACATAGTGAGTTCCAGACCAGCTGGGGCTAAAGAGAAACCCTATCTCGAAAAGACCAAAAAAAACCAAAACTATTCTTTTTATTTTATTATTTTTTAAACTATTTTCTTTTTTTATTTTTTTTTAATATTTTTTTAAAATTTTTCTTTATTTTTCTGTGTATGAATATACTGTACTGCATGGTAGGTTTGTGCACCCATGTCGTGCAATGCTGCTGGAGGTCAAGAGTTTCAGATTCCCCTGGAACTGGAGTTCTCCTTGGAAATTGAGAGTTAAGAACGTTCTCAGCCTCCCATTTACGTGGTGCTCGTAACCTGGGTCCTCTGCAAGGCAGTCAGCGCTCTTAACTGCTGAGGTGATCATCTCCAGCCCCAAAACTATTCTTTTTAAAAATCCCCAGTGTGTGTGTGTGTGTGTGTGTGTGTGTGCACAACTCTGTGGAGTCAGTTCTCCCCTTCCCCCTTTATGTGGGTTCTAGAAGGAGCTTTGCATGGCAGCCATTGAGCCTTCCAATCACCACCACCTCCACACTCCACCCATAACAAAATTTTTTGGATTTTATTTTATTTTTTTAATACAGGGTCTCCCTGTAGCCCTAGCTGGCTAGCCTGGAGCTCACTATGTAGACCAGGCTTGAGCTTCATCTCAGAAAGTCCACTGCATCTGACCCTGAGTGCCGGGATTAAAGGTGTGCACCATAAAATATTTTTAATTAAGTTTAAAAATTTATTGACACATGCTTAGAAAGCTTGATGTAAACTCTTCTTTACATTCGTGTGTGTCCCGTGACCCCTTGTGGAGGTCAGATGACAACTTGTGGGAGTTACTTCTCTTCTTTAACCTTGTGGGTCCTGGGGCTTGAACTCAGATTATTCCACTCGTGTCAAGCACCTTCACAGGCTGAGTCATCTTACCAGTCTGAGCACTAAATTTTGACCAGAATTACTTTTTGAGAAAACAGCTGCTGGGCTCTTCTCTATCAAATTTTGTGAATTGTTTTGAAGTATACGCAAAATATATCTTGGATATGCTTTGATTATCCCTTTATTTAGAGATAGGGTTTCATGTAGCTGAGGTTGGTCTCAGACTCACCTAGGTAGCTGAGGATACCTTGAAACTACTGTGTCCCCTGCTTCTATCTCCCAAGTGGCAGGAGATTTTTTTTTTTTTGAGACGGGTCTCCCCTGTAGTCCCAGTAATCCAGTCTGGAGACTTCCGAGACCAGGCTGACCTGAACTCACAAATATCAGCTTGCCTCTGCCTCCGAGTGCTAGGATATAAAGGTGTGTGCCACCACGCCCAGCTTAAAGATGGTCTTAGCAGCCATTGTGGGTGCTGGGAATTGACCCGGGCCTCTGCAAGAGCATAGTCTGTCTCTTAAGTGCTGGCCATTTATCCCCCTGAGATAAACTTTTTTTTTTTTTTTTTTTGGTCTTTTCGAGACTGGGTCCATCCGTAGCCCCAGCTTTCTGGGATTTGCTCTGTAGACCAGGCTGGCCTTGAACTCACAAAGATCCGCCTGCCTCTGCCTCCCAAGTGCTAGATTAAGGCGTGCACCACCACGGCCACGAATGGGGGAGTTGTAGAGGAAAAGGAAACGCACAGCCCAGAAAAGTCACTGAAGCCCTGGCCAGCGTTAGGGTTAAGATTTTTTTTTTGTTCCTCTTTTTTTGCTTTAATATTAAAAAAATANAACAGTCTTTAAGCCGGGCATGGTGGCACATGCCTTTAATCCCAGTGCTTGGGAGGCAGAGACAGGTAGATGTCTGTGAGTTCAAGGTCAGGCTGGTCTTCATAGAGAGTTCCAGGCTAGCTGAGGCTACAGAGAGACACTGTCTCAAAAAAACAAACAAAAAAAGTAAAAAGACTATAATTCCAATGCAAACTGTAGGTGCAAACCAGTGTGATATAGTCAAAGCACTTAACCTAGGAAAGTTCACAGCTGTGACTGCTTTTAATAAACAAGATGGGGGCTGGAGAGATGGCCTAGCGGTTAAGAGCGCCGAC
This sequence comes from Rhizomys pruinosus, assembly GCA_009823505.1. Taxonomy (NCBI): domain Eukaryota; kingdom Metazoa; phylum Chordata; class Mammalia; order Rodentia; family Spalacidae; genus Rhizomys; species Rhizomys pruinosus. The sequence goes on along the minus strand of VZQC01006311.1, from coordinate 20,721 downwards.
CGCTCTTACAGAGGACCCCGGTTTGATCCCCAGCACCCACATGGCGGTTGAGAACCGTCTGAAACTCCAATTCCAGGAGATCTCCAGTTCCAGGGGAATCAGACACCCTCTTCTGACCTCCTCGGCATTGCATGACATGGGTGCACAGACCTGCATGCAGACAGCACATTCATACACATACAGAAATAAAATTTAAAAAATAAAATAAAATAAACAAGATGGAGCTGGAGAAATGGCTCAGCAGTTAAGAGCATGTAGTACCTTTGCAGACGGCCTCATTTTGTTCCCAGTACCCACGTCCCAGGCAGCTTTCCTTGGGCACTTGCACTCAGCTGTGCACATACCACCCCTACACACACCTAACTGAAAAACAAATCTTTAAAAACTAAACAGCAGAGCCGGACGTGGTGGCACACGCCTTTAATCCTAGCACTTGGGAGGCAGAGGCAGGCGGATCTTTGTGAGTTCAAGGCCAGCCTGGTCTACAGAGCGAGTTCCAGGACAGCTGGGGCTCCAGGGAGACCCTGTCTCAAAAAGACCAAAAAAACTAAACAGCAGAAGTAAACAGTCAACAGAAACAAGACTGAATGAGGAGTCCTGCTGGGTCCTCAGTGCTCTTCCACACTGCTGCCTGTCCTGCTGTCTTCTCCAGCATCTTGACTGTGGTCCAGGGTGCTCGTGGATAAGAAATCTGTAAGTTTGTCATAGACAGGAGAGGTGCGATGGCCATACAAAAGGTGGTTGTCTGGGCCATCTTCCATCTCACAATGTAGTAAGCAGGGCTTGGAAATGGGCACGGTGGGAACTGCCTGGTTCAGCTAGAGAAGAGGCAATGCAGGGAACAGACATGTGTGGCTATGACTCTGAGTCTACATTATTCTCACCTCCTGGGCCAATTAGAATGAGGCCACGGTGGAAAAACAAATGTCCTTCACCCAGCGTGCTGTCTCTAGTCTAATCCAGGTGAGGGAGGGCATTGGGGAGAGAGTCGCAGAGCTTCCCGGGATGTGGGAGTCCAGGGAATCTTTCTTACCCTCAGTCCGAGGCCTCCTGCTGCTCCTTGGGCAGAACCACTGGGTTTTGGGTTTCTGGCCTTGGATTTAAGTCCTGTGCTGGGAAGACACATTCTTCAGAACTGTGCTTCATAAATGTTAACTGAATTGGGGACCAAATTTTCCATCTTTTCACCTTGCTGGACATTAAAAAAAAGTTATTTAATTATTTCTGGGGGATGCCATGAAATGTATGTGGTCAGAAAACAACTTGTGGGAGTCTGCTCTCTCCTCCCATGTGGGTCCTGGGGATTGAACCTTGAACTCATGTCAGTTAGACTTGGTGACAGGTGCCTTTACCTGCTGGGATACCTTGCCAGCCAATTTATGGGGCTTTTTTTTTTTTAGACATGTTCTCCCTGTAGCCCCAACTGGGCTGGAACTCACTATGTAAGGCTGGCCTCTATCTTACGGAGATCCACCTGCCTCTGCCTCCCAAGTGCTGGGATTGTGGGTGTGTGCCACCATGCCCTGCCCCACCTTCTGGATCTTTTAAATGCTTGCTCTGCTCTCTGGCTATGTGGACCTGGCATCTCCAGCTTGGCCACTCCCTTGCTCACTGACTGCACATGACTGTTCCCCTAATGTCTTTCTCCTAGATTATCTGGAAAACTCCCATGTGTCTGCCACAGCTCTGATTAAGGACAAAAGCTTCCTGATTGTCCTGACAATTTCTTTTTATTCTAGGCCTCTTGTGTGGCCCAGGGTGAAGTGTGCCTCCTCATGGTGCTGGGACTTCTCCCCATTCCCACCATTCATGCCAAACAGAGCTTCTCTATTCTCCAGCTCCAGTATCTTGCTGGCACACAGAGAAGGAACTCAATGGACACTAGTCAGTCGATAAGCCTGCACATTCATTAATGAAATGAACCAGTGTCTGGGTAACCTATGAAAAGAACACTTGGGAAGCTTCTAGTCTAATTTGGCAGAATTTTACTTTTTCTTTCACTTTAAAATTTCTATTTGACATTTCATTATGGAAAAATTTCAAACACACAAAAAGGTTGAAAGGATTTTTGTGATAGACACATCTATACACATCATTTAGAATGTGTTACTTTGGGCTGTTGAGATGGCTCACCAGGCAAAAGTGCTTGCCACCAAGCTGACCACCTGAGTTTGATTCCTGGGACTCCCATGGTGGAAGGAGAGAACTGATTTCTGCAAGCTACCCCCTGACCCCCCCCCATGTACCAATACTAGAGTGTGTGGCATATACACACATGCGCACATACACACACACACACACACACACAAATAAGCAGTGTAGATTATATCTTATTGCTTAATAACCTATCTTTCTGCTACCTGTCCCTTTGTTTGTTAATCATCTTTTATTTGTGATAAATTTCATAGGAAATGGTGGGCCGGGTGTGGTGGCACACTTGGGAGGCAGAGGCAGGTGGATCTCTGTGAGTTCAAGTCCAGCTTGGTCTACAGAGTGAGTTCCAGGCCAGCTGGAGCTACAGAGAGACCTTGTCCTTGTCTCAAAAACACCAAAAACAAAAATTTCATAGGAAATGGTACGTTAGTACACTTCTGCCTGCATCCTTCAGCATGCACACTGTTCTTTTAATCTAAGATCTACATTTTCTATCTAGAAATCTGAAATTAGAATAATAAATGACCATTTTGGGGGCTGGAGAGATGGCTCAGTGATTAATAGCATTGACTGCTCTTGCAAAGGACCCAGGTTGGAATCCCAGCACCCACATGGTGGCTAAGAACTGTCTTAGGCTGGGTGTGGTGGTGCACACCTTTAATCCCAGCACTTGGGAGGCAGAGGCAGGCGGATCTCTGTGATTTCAAGGCCGGACTGGTCTACATACTGAGCTCCAGGCCAGCTGGGACTAAAGGGAGATCCTGTCTCAAAAATACCAATAAATAAATAAATAAATAAATAAATAATAAATATTGTCTATAGTAATAAATTCTTTTTAATTTTTAAATTTTATTATTTTTATTTTATGGATATGAGTGTAATGCCTGCCCCACGTAAATGCTTCCATGTCATGTGATGCCCAGGAGGTCAGAAAAGTACAATGGATCCCCTAGAACTGGAGTTAGGAACAGTTGTTAGCTACCATGTTGGTGCTGGGAGTTGAAATCACGTCCTCTACAAGAGCAGCCAGTGCTCTTAAGCACTGAACCACCTCTCCAACCCCAAAATATACACAGTGATTTTTAAATGTATATTTTATTGAATTTTCATATACAACATCTTAATCATCTTTCTACCCCATCTACACCCTCCCCTCACCCCACCACCAGATTTCATGCATTCCGTCATCCATGTCAAGCCTGTTGAGTCAAGTTAGTGTACCCAGATGTCTCTCAGTGCGAGTTTAGCCACTGAGGTCTGGTCAGCCTATCTAGAGGATAATGGAGTGGGGAGGGATGGAGAGAGAATCTGTCTCAAGGTCCAGAAGAAAAATGGCGCTCCAGAAAGGAGTTCAGAGCAAGAAGACACAGAAACCCACTGGATAGCAAAAGCCTCCTTTACCCTTTGAGCCACACCCTCCCATCTTCCTTGACTAGTATTTGTGGAGTATCCACTAAATGCTGTGTCATGACTGAGGTATTGGGACCACACCATGGAGCAACCCTGGACATGCCTTCAGGGAGACGCCGCCTCCGTGGAGAAGACAGACCACAGTAACTGAGTGCAAAAAGCACACGACAGTGGCTGCTGTTGGGCACATAGCCAGTACTTTCTCTAAGAAGGCTATCTTTAGGGGACTGGAGAGATGGCTCAGTAGTTAAGAGCACTGACTGCTCTTGCAGAGGACCTGGATTCAGTTCCCAGACCTACAGGATGGCTAAAAACATCTGTAACTCCAGTTCCAGGAGATCTGACATCTTCTTCTGACCTCTGTGGGTATTGCACATACATGGTATACTTACACACAAGCAGGCAATACATTCATACGTATAATAAACAAGCCAGGCATGGTGGTGCACATCTTTAATCCCAGCACTCAGGAAGCAGAGGCAGGCAGATCTCTAAGTACAAGGTCAACCTGGTCTACATAGTGAATTTCAGGCCAGCTGGGCCTACAGCTGTCTCAAACAGATAAAAAAGAATAAGTATTTTTATTTTATTTTTTATTTATTATCTCTGTATGTGTATGAATGTACTGTCTGCATGTAAGTTTGTGCACCCGTGTCGTGCAATGCTGCGGAGGTCAGAAGAGGGCGTCGGATTCCCCTGGAACTGGAGTTCTCCTGGAATTGGAATTTCAGACGGTTCTCGGCTGCCATGTGGGTGCTGGGGATCGAACCCGGGTCCTCTGCAAGAGCGGTTGGCGCTCTTAACCGCTAAGCTATCTCTCCAGCCCAATAATAAATTTTTTTTTATTTTTTTTTAAATTTATTTCTATATGTGTATCAATGTACTGTCTGCATGCAGGTTTGTGCACCCGTGTCGTGCAATGCCGCGGAGGTCAGAAGAGGGTCTCGGATTCCTCTGGAACTGGAGTTCTCCTGGAATTGGAGTTTCAGACAGCTCTCAGCCGCCATGTGGGTGCTGGGGATCGAACCCGGGTCCTCTGTAAGAGCGGTCGGCGCTCTTAACCACTAGGCCATCTCTCCAGCCCCAATAATAAATATTTTTAAAAGAATGCCATCTTCAACAGGGAGACTCTGTCTCAGAAACAAACAAACTTACAAATAAACAAACAACTTTAAAGTGCCTGGGCATGGTAGAACATGCTTTTAATTCCAGCACTCAAGAGGCAGAGGTAGGCAGATCTCTGTGAATTCCAGGCCAGCCAGGACTATATAGTGAAACCCTTTCTCAAAGAGGGGAAAAAGAATACCATCTTCCAAACTGCATGTAGGATGAGGAGCAGAGTCTGGGTGATGGGGAGGGTGGGCGTGCCCTATTCCGGGTCAGAATCCAAATACGGGAGTTGCGTGGGACTGAGCTTTGGAGCTCTGTGCTTCTGTTCCATCCCTGACCCAGGGCTTTGGTGGCTTCATGCTACTGCCCTCCTCTCTCTGGCCCTCAGTCTCCCCGGGCAGGGTTGGATGAGCTTTCAGGTGCTATGGTTTTGTTTGTTTAATTGGTTGGTTGGTTTTAAGAAAAGGGCTTAACAAAAAAAAAAAAAAGAAAGAAAGAAAAGGGCTTACTCTGTAGCCCAAGCTGTGTCAAAACTTACTATGTAGCCCAGGCTGGGCTCAAACAAATGGTGATCCTCCTACCTGAGAACTCAGACCCTATGGCTGCTTTTTTTCTTTTTTTTTTTTAAGACAGGTTTCACATAGCTCAGGCTGTCCTGAAACTCACTTATGTATCTGAGGTTGGCCTTGGCCTTGATTTCCTAATCTTGTTGCTACCTCCCAAGTGCTGGGATTATAGACATGTACCACCAAGCCTGGCTTGGTATGGTTTGTGTGTGTGCGTGTATGTGCACATGTGTGTGGTATGTGTGTTTCCGTGTGTGTGGGTCCACATATGTGTGGATGTGCATGTATATATGTACGCAGATGTGTGTAGGCCTCAAGTTGACATGACATTGAGTATCTATTTTATTTTAATTAATTAATTAATTTTTATTTATTTATTTTTTGGTCTTTTCAAGACAGGGTCTCCCTGTAGCCCGCTGGCCTTGAACGCACAAAGATCCGCCTGCCTCTGCCTCCCAAGTGCTAGGATTAAAGGTGTGCACCACCACGCCCGGCTCCAGTATCTGTTTTATTACGGGAGGCTCTGTGACTGAGCCCAGAGCTTACCACTTCTGACTAGTCTAGCTAGCCTTCCTATTTTTTTTTTCCTTCTTGAAGTTCTTAAAAGCCATTATGGCTGCTCTGATGAACCAAAATAGCTGTGAAGTAGAGAGATCCTCCCCTTAGGAAGGGACCCTTTGTTATAAAAAAGACTGGAGGTCACCAATCTTGCCCTCTTACCCACTGTAGGATTCCCTGTGAAGCACAGCAGACAGGCTTTTTCACGTCTCCTGTGGGTACCCTCTAGGGATAGGGAACTCACTCCCTTGCAAGGGATCATGTTCATTTTTTTTCTTTCTCTCTCTCTTACAAGGAAACAGATCACACCTTTTATAAAGGGCCGGTGCCCTCCAACTGTGGATTACAATTCAGACCCTACTCCTTAAAGCCACCAGCGAAGGAAAGTCTGTGGTGACCAGAGGATTCAAGGCCTGAAGATACATCTTGGGATGGGAGGATGGGAGCGAATAGAGATCTTGGAAAATCTTGTGGGAAGGGAGAGGTGAGGAGCAGTAATCTTCGCTGGAGCCCTGTGCCTGAGGTCTCAGTGTCTGTTGGGACGGCAGGGGCCAGATATCTTTTGTTATAAGAGATCCATTGTCGTGCCTGGTGTGGTGGCGCACGCCTTTAATCCTAGCACTTGGGAGGCAGAGGCAGGCAGATCTTTGTGAGTTCAAGGCCAGCCTGGTCTACAGAGTGAGTTCCCGGACAGCTGGGGCTACAGGGAGACCCTGTCTCGAAAAGACCAAAAAAAAAAAAAAGAGATCCATTGTCCTGAGCATTTCAGTCAGCTGGTGACATGATAAGCAAGCCAGACAACAGATGGTAGGAGAATGTGGGCCACTTGGAGCCCTTCCCATGCAAAAGCCAGAGTCTAGGTATCCTCCCACTGCTGTCCCAGAGAGGAGGGAGTGGTGTGTGGCATGCAGCACTAGGCCTCTGCCCCTGCAGGAATGCTCCGCTGCATCACAGGATGCTCTGGAAGCTCAGCAGGGCTTGATGCTAGGAGGACACGGCAGACCTCCAGGCAGTGTCCAGCCATTGGGTACAGCCTCTGCACCCCGGAGTCAATACCGTGGGCACTCCACAGCATTCAGAGGGTCTGTGGGGGTGAGTGACAACATCCTGTGATACCTCCCTCACTGTTTACATCAGCACGGGCTGGTATTACAGAAAGGAGTGTGTTGTTTCCAGAAAAGAGGAGGCTGGGACCCACCGACTCACAACAGTAAAGTCTTCCACTTCCTTCAGAGCACAGGGAGACCCTGTATCAAAAAAACAAAAATAAAAGCCAAAAAATTTTGTATGGGTGGAGTGTGGATGGTGGTGATTGGAAGGTTCAATCAATGGCTGCCATGCAAAGCTCCTTCTAGAACCCACATAAAAGGGGAAGGGGAGAACTGACTCCACAGAGTTGTACACAACACACACACACACACACAACACACACACACACAACACACACTGGGGATTTTTTTTTTAAAAGAATAGTTTTGGGCCTGGAGAGTGCCTAGAGCAGTTAAGAGCTCGTGACTGGCTCTTGCTCTGCAAGGACGACCAGGTTCGATCCCAGCACCCACAATGGCAGCTGAGANCATCCTGGAAGGACGACTGTGGTGGGGCACCACGCAGAGCACGTTTTCCGGCCCTAAAACAGGATAAAATTCTTATTCCTCAGTGGCCTTCATCTCCTTCCAGTTTTAGGTGTGGCGTTACTGTTGGAAGCTACTTTGAGCCAGGATACCCTGTCATGGTCTCTGTCGAATGGCCTCCACACACAATATCAATAAATGTTATAGCTGATGTAACGTTGCCTTCAAGTCACAATGCTTTCACCATGCTTTTGCTTGTTAGTTATTTTTGAGCCCGCATTGAAAATATTCCCTACGTTTGAACTCTTCTTCTCTCGCCAGACTTTCAACTACTCAGTAGTTGCATATTGCTTAATTACGGTAACAACACAGAAGGGTGTGGTCTTCTAGAAATGGAGGAAACTAGCACTGCCAATAAAACTCGAATAGGAGAAGGATCTGGCAACTGTCTAGGCATGTTCCCACAGTCTCGAGCCAAATTCCCTAAGTCCAAACCAAATCCTTAAATCTATAAGATTCACGAAGAGTCATCATGGTACAAGTAGTGAATTGATATATGGTGGTAAGAGTTCCTGGCAGTGCCACGAACAAGATGCCACCTCTCTAAAACTAATGTTTTGATAATGCACAAAGGTTTGGGAGCGTCATAATTATCATATCCACTGTGTGACAGATAAGAACAGTTTTAAGAAAAGGTGGCATTTTGGACTCATACCTTTAACTAGTTGTCCCTTGGACAAGCTCTGTAAATGCAAGTTGCTTTCTAGGTTGAGAGGTCTATATAAGTTGAAAATTCTAGGTTATGAGAAGCTAACAAGCTATTTGTGCCGATCGTATAGCTGACTGTAACCACCTTACCGAAGAAGATGACATAGCTTAGATCGTGAAACATACAAGTAAGGACGACCACATCGGGCTACAGCAGCTTGCAATTGTGTTGTCAACTGTACTTGGTTGGATGTCTTCTCTTTTCCGGTTTTTATGCTCCTTTACGAACGGGTTCACTATCGTCCTTAGTGATCCATACTGTGATCTAGTAGTGAAATATTACAACAGGCCAGCATCTTTGGAGTTGGATAATAAATAGGGAGACTCGATGCTCCAGGTATGTCGAAATCAACCACGCCTGCTTACTTTTGCAGATATTCCATATGTGTGCTCTGGAATTACGAGTGGCCACTAACATTTTCTTCTCGCAATCTATGCCCATCCGACGCGAGAATAGATGATACTTATTATTTGGCAGCATTGCATTATAATTCAATCCCTGCTTGGGATTAGCCACATTGGCATACATAACTACGTGTGTTTTGTGTCCTTATGGATTGGCCTACATGTGTCACCAAACTTCTATAAATTCCCTCAGGCCCTCACTCGCAACAAGGGATTGTCCGGGGAGCAGACTAATTTTGTTAGTGAGGGATTCACTCTTCGGGCTAGGGGAGATAATTTGGTGGAACCCATGCATAACTTGGGATGGAGATGTGTGTGGCGAATATTCCACTTGGATGATGAGTATTATTTCTCCGAAATACTCCTCATGAATTTTCTGAGGGATTTTCTTCATGTTCAGGTACCTGAGGAGAAGATTAAATAAACTCCCCAACTTCTTCAGCGAGATCGAGTGATTGATTTATAGGTCCAAACCCACTCGTACTTGATCACCCTCTCCTTCGTCCCACGCGGCTTTTGTGACCTGTGCAAGGCAGCCAAAACATCCAACTATATCTACTCTCCTCGATCCCTGTGCGGAGCATAATGGTTCAGTCCCCTCATGGAGCTTTAACCCAACCATTGTAGTTGGGCCTCCCATAGCTCAAATAATCCTCAGCTATATTGAATGCTAATCAATGACGCGCCTGCTCAATGGCCTTGAGAGGGTCAAGTGTTACAAACTCAGAGTAGTGGCTCACGGTATTGACGGCAAGGGATAGCGCGCTACCTCAAACTATATATACGTATATGATATATATATTCCTGTGAGTTCCCAGTCTGCTGTAATTCAGTTACGGTACAGCTAGTTAAGGACACGGTTCAATTCAGGGATCAATCATCTTGGGGTGTGGGGAATTAAGGGACAGGATGTAAGTGTGTCAAAGGGTGACTCAGGGATAATTGGCTTAGGATGGAAAATAACTTACTTATAGGTGTGCGATGTGACAGGTCTGTCACTCAGTTCGTTGATAACTCCGGCCACCTGCATATTCATTCGAAGAGCGAGGTTCTCTTGTTATGTTAAGACATGTCCTCATTATGGATACTGTGAACTATAGGAACTGGAAGTACTTCTCGCAGTCCATGGCTAAGAAAATCACAGGTAGTGTGGTTATAAACTAGTTCCTTGTCTATATTGTTCGATAGTATGCTTTGCGCTGATGTTTTCACATTTATTATACAGAATCACTTAAATGTTGAATAACCTCGTTAGCTAAAGGCTTCTTACTTACTATATTGTGTAGATTGCTCCTTAGGTGATTAAACCCCTTGCTATAGATTAATAGTCCAGTTTACCTTAGAAGGGAATACATTGTTCGTTTGGGTCATCGACCATGTAGACTTATAGGCAATTGTTTTGCCTTTGCCACTCATCATGATAATTATGGTAACCATGCTCATCTGGCCTTCACCAATTCAGTGTTGCCACCTGACACCTACCCCAAGGTCCTGTTAATAGAGAACCTATCATTCTTCTACAATGATACAGATTGTACACACACATTTATGCAACGATGTGATCATGACACAACTTTTACTTGACATTTTATAAAAGCGTATTAAGAACGGCGAATAAGAAATAGAAGGCATTAAAACATATGCAAGCAGGCCAGGACCTACTCTTTGAAATGCTTATGATTTATTGCTCATGTATTTCTCTTATGACCAGATCGCTTACAGTTTAGAGAATGTTGTTTGCTTCATTGCATAAATTAAATTGTTTACATTGAATAGGCTTAACAGGACCTCTAGGTTGGGTAGCGTCCAGGTGCAGCAGAACTGCCGAAGCCAAGACATGATACCATAATATCAGATGAGTGCCAAAAACGAATAATCCACATCATCAAGTTACATTTCCATTCTTATAAATTCAGTGGATTTGGCATGTCCTTCTGGGTCTCATTGATGGGTGTGTGGAGATATGTAGTTTTACACTCTCGATATCCACTGAGCATACCCATCTTGCCTTACCCTCACAATCCTTCATCAATACTAAGCCAATAATATCAGGCATCTCTAACTAGTGGTTAGTAGGCCATGTTTTTAATAAATACATACCAACCATTCAAATAAACTTTTAACACCTTTTTAACTGCTCGAGCTTCCATGTTAAACCTAGAATCTCTATCTCAGTGGGCTCATATCGATAAAACTCAGTATGATCCAATTTTATATTCCTTCCACCATATTCCCACACCCTTAAAATCCATTCCCACACATATTCCTTAGGCTTCTGCCGGAATGAATCAGCAAACTCTTAATTTCTTAGTGGTGTAGTGCACCTCCTCATGGACCACACTTTCTATCTACCTTGAGGGGCTTGCTTAGACTTCAATCTGGTTATAGGTCAACAATTGTTGGCCCTGAGGACATTAGCTCCCACAGGGGGGAGAGATCCTCAGAAGGGTGGGGAGGAGGGATCAGTAGGGTGTGGATTCTCTCCTGAGAGTGGGGAGATTAATTCCTCAGATAAAGAAAAATCCCTCAGAATCTGAGGGTTCAAAATCCTCATCATCATGGTCTCCCACACATCTCCATCCAAGTTTCAGGGTTCCACCCTTTCCCCACCAGTGCTCTCACTTTAACTGCTACACTCTTCGTGGCTGGGAATTAAATTTGCTTGAAATCAGCCAACGTATATGTATAATAAGGGCTCCAGCTTGATTTTCTGCTGCTTTAGCTCTTTGGCTGCTGGAGAGAAGATTCTATTCCAGAGCACACTTGGAAACCTTTAAACTGTTGTTTCGAATCTGGAGCTGGTCATTTTTATCACCGAGCTCCTTATTTTCCTCTATCACTTTATCCAAACATGCTAGGAGCAACAAGGGAACATCATTATTTTCCTTATTTTTCCGCAATTTCTCGAACATTTTATATATAGAGTCACTAAATTCCTTGCTTCTAACAAGAGGTGAGTTAGGTGAGTCAAATGCATCTATCTTCATAATTGCATCAAATAGTCTGCACCAAGGATTATCATTCCTCTTCATGCCACCAGGAAAGCCTTCAGTAACTCTAGGCTTCATTGGGTTGGATAGCTGGCTCCAGAGACTACCAAGCACACTAAAGAAATTCGTCCTTTCAATTCTGTTTCTCTAGAACCACTTCTGGTACCAAAATCTGTATTAGTCAGGGTTCTCTAAAAAACAGAAGCAACAGGATGAACATACAACTATATACAATTTATTGATTTGCTCACGTGACAGAGCTCAAGTAGTCCAACAGTAGCCACACCAAACTGGAGAGGCTGAGAATCCAGGGAACTGCTCTGTCCACAAGGTTGGATGTCTCAGTAGTCCCAATCTGGTGCTGAAGGCCTGGTTGATTCCAGGAGATCTGCTGGTCTCAGTACACGCTGGGATCCGAAGGGTTGATCACAGCAGCAAGACAAACTCACCAGTGAGAGAGAGGCAAGCCGCAGGAAAAAAGGGACCAACTCCCTCTGCCATGGCCCTTTATACTGCCTGCCAGCAGGAGGTAATGCCCACATTTGGGGTGGGCCATCTGGGTTGAGGTGGTCCAATCCGAAGATCCTTTTCTCTTATTTGTTCCTTAGTCCAGTGAAGTTGACACCCAGGATTAACCATCACACTTGACTTCCTCTTTTCCAATTAGTACTCCTTTAATTTCCTTTTCTTGCCTTATTGCTCTAGCAAGTGTTTAAAGCTCTATATTGAAGAGGAGTGGTGACAGGGGGCAGCCTTGCCGAGTTCCGACCTTTATTTATTTATTTATTTTTGGTCTTTTTGAGACAGGGTCTCCCTGTAGCCCCAGCTGTCCTGGAATTCACTCTGTAGACCAGGCTGGCCTTGAACTCACAAAGATCCGCCTACCTCTGCCTCCAGAGTGGTAGGATTAAAGGCGTGCACCACCACGCCTGGCTGAGTTCCTACCTTTAAAGGGAATGTTTCTGTCATTTCCCCATTTAGGAAGATATTGGCTGTGGGTTTCCTGTATATGGCTTTGATTACATTGAGGAATGATCCCTTCAATCCAATTCCTTCTAGGACTTTAAGCATGATGGGATGCTGGATTTTGTCAAAGGCTTTTTCTGCATCAATTGAGATGATGGTGTGGTTTTTGTCTTTGATTTCGTTTATGCGTTTGATGATGTTTACTGATCTTCCTGGCTGAAGTGCCCAGCTCCTACCTGTGCTACAGGTGGTCCTAGGAAATCCCGATCTTAGCTCTGTGCACTCCTCAAAGCAGTTTTTTAAATTAATTTTTATTTATTTTTGTATGTGTATGAATGTACTGTCTGCATGCAAGTTTGTGCACCCATGTCGTGCAATGCTGCGGAGGTCAGAAGAGGGTCTCGGATTCCCCTGGAACTGGAGTTCTCCTGGAATTGGAGTTTCAGACAATTTTTGGCCATCATGTGGGTGCTGGGGATCGAACCCGGGTCCTCTGAAAGAACTGTCGGTGCTCTTAACCGCTAGGCCATCTCTCCAGCCCCTCAAAGCAGTTTTAATATGAGTTATGGTACCAGGTCCTTATGCAAATATGTCTGTTTTAGAACTGCTTTCAGAATCAATTCACGTGCCCAGAAAACGGCTCTGCAAATGCAATCTAACTCACTGCTCCTGCAATGGAGGGTCCAGCAGGTCCATGAATTGTTCATATTTCAGAGGTATATCCTTAATCTTGGTAGATTTTTATCTAACAGTAAATATATTAAATTATTTACTAACTTGAAATTGTGGAATAGCTGCACATTCCATATTGCTGCTTTTGAATGAGGTAAGAAAGATCCAGAAACAAACAAACAAATCATATGCTCTCTTTCATATGTGGAAGCTTCTTTCCATCTCTAGGTATGTGTGTTTCAACTGACTTCCACAGAGGTCAGGAACCTGCTCAGAGGCCATACCATACTTCTTGAGAGGAAAAATAGATGTGGACATAAATGGAGAGAGGAGAATAATGGGATTTAAAGGGTTAAATGGGGTAAGAAATGGGAAGACAGGGCAGAGCAGAGGAGGGAGTGTGGGGAGGTATGACTAACACTAATAGCCTATTGAAAAGGTAGACGGAGATTGGAGAAATGGCTCAGTGGTTAAAAGTACTGGCTGCTCTTACAGAGGACCCAGGTTCAGTTCCCAGCACTCACATGGTGGCCAACAACTGTCCTTAGCCCCAGTTCTAGGGGATTCAACCCCTTCTTCTTGGTCTTTTTGAGACAACGTCTCCCTTGTCTCCCTTGTAGTCCCAGTTGGCCTGGAACTCACTATGTAGGCATGCTGGCTTTTAACTCTCAGGGATCAGCCTGCCTCTGACTCCCAAGTGCTGGGATTAAAGGCATGCATCACCTAACCTGGCTTAATAAATGAAAAGTGATTCTTTAAAAACCGCATACACTGGAGAAGTTATCAGCATCTTTAACAGTTTTCCTCGGGGAAACTGGATTGCTCCGTGTAGAATGAAAGTTCATCTTTCTCTCTCACTTAGCACACAAGTCAATTCCAAATGATCAAGGATCATTTGGAACTCTGAATCTTCTAGAAGAAAGAGTGCGGAGCACACTTCAGGAGATTGGTTCAGGACAGAGCTTTCTGATGAGAATCCCATCTACTCAAAGGAAACTTGTTAATCAGTCCGAAAGGCTGCTTAGATAATAGGAAAAAGTATTTGCCAGCTATACAACTGATAGAGGATTAGTGTCTAGAATATACAAAAGAAAAACCCCTAAATGCTGAGAAAACAAACAATCCAATTAAAATTTAGTGTATGTGGGCTCAAGAGATGGCTCAGTGGTTAAGAGAATTGGCTTCTCTCGCACAAGATCCAGGTTCAATTCTTAGCACCTACATGGTAAGGCTCAAACATAACTCCAGTTCCAGGATATCTGACAGCCTCTTTTGACCTTGCTGGGCATTGCAGGACACAAGTATACCCACTTACATGCAGGCATTACACTCATATCCATAAAATAAAAATAATAAAACTTTTAATAAGGTAGTATTGTAAGGTTATGGCATTCTCCCCCCGAAATGAAAGGCCACGAGGTCTAAATTCTTCGGAGCAAAGTTTAAATCAGGGTAGCCGGGACTAGGCTCAGGGGAAAGATAGAACCAAGCACAGAATGGCGTCTGGCTTGGGAATTTAAGGGAGAAGGTGGGAGTGGGATTCAGTGAGAGTGGGGTGGGTTGAAAGGCAAGGTGGAAGATTCCTGAGTAATTGGTGGCATCTTCTAATTGGCTCTCTTAATATTAAAGATCAGCTTGAAGGCTATTCAGGCAAGTTGTGACCATATTGTCCCATGAAGGGGGCTAACTAGCAAGCAAGCTAAACTAAGCTGTTGCCTTAAAAGTGAGTCCAGGCCATATTCCATTCCCAAATGTTTCTATTGTTTCAGCCTACTGAACTTTCACCCACTTAAGACCTTCTTTGAACAGTCTGATCAAAAACAAGGTCTTTCAATTTTTTATTTTTTTAGATTGTTTGCTTACAGCTAAACCTTTAGACAGGAGGCCAACTCTCAGTGGTCAATTTTAAATAGGTGAACTTTGGACTGAAGAGATTAAAAAAAAAAAACCTACAGCTTCCAAACAGATGTGTGAATGATGCCAATGCGTTGGCTTTATCTCCTCTCCTGAAATGTTTCCTCTCTCTAGGGAGCACCGTAGGGGAGAAGGGACGCTTTAATGGGAAGCCATCCGCCCAGTCTGAAGAGAGGAGCTCAGTTGTTGGAATGGTGTTGACCCACAGACGTGGCTTGGAATGGGGAGGCTTGCAAGAGGGAGAAGGGTCAGGAAGTCAGGGAGGTCATATGAGGTGAGCATCCCATGCCTTCACTGACAGGTGCCTCCCTGCCACCACTACGCATGTTTACTGCATTTTCAATCTAAACCAAGGCCAAAGTTATAAAGGGAAAACACTGTCTTCAAAGTCTCAATCTTGTGTTTTAAGAACCTCCTTCTTCTGGACCTCCATGAGAAAACAAAGTTCAGGAGCCTGTTTTGTTCAAGTGGTCCTTTAGTATTTGAAGAACAATAGGGAAAGAACAGAGGTTTTTTTTGACAACATAGAAAGGAGGACAGAAAGAAGAGCTGTTGTACAATTGTGCTAGGAAATGAGCATTTGAACTTTAACCTGCTGGTGAAAACAGGTGGATAATGTTCCCAGACATTTGAAGTATTTGGAGCACAGTTTAGGACCTATGTAATGAGTGGATGGCCAACAAGAAACACATGCTCTTAGGTCCCTAGAGAGTTGAAGTGTCCTTGCTTGGCCATTTAATTGCATGTAAAGTTAAGGGATCAAGTTTATAAACCAGGAAGCCAGGCCTGGCAGCATGCACGTGTAATCCCAGCTTGTGGGAGCTGGAAGTGGGAGGATCGGGAGTTTAAAGTCATCCTCAACTACCCAGTAAGTTTGAGGCCAGTAAGTAAATTTTGTCTTTAGTATTTATATACAAATACTTCCTAATCTGGAAGAAATAAGAAATACGAGCGATTTCTTGTTCTAAGCATTTTAGATAAGGGATAAACAACATGTTTTACAATTGTGCATGTGTGTATGTATATGTACGTATGTGTGTGTGTTGCTATGTAAAATACATGTGCAATCAATTACCTGATAGTATGTTACTCCAACAGTTTTATTAAAACTAGCAATCTTTTTTTTTTTTTTTTTTTTTTGGTCTTTTTGACACAGGGTCTCCCTGTAGCCCCAGCAGTCCTGGAACTCACTCTGCAGACCAGGCTGGCCTTGAACTCACCTTGACGGCCTGCCTCTGACTCCCTAGTGCTAGGATTACAGGCCTGTACCACACCGCATTTAAAAGTAGCAATCTTATTTTGACAGGCTAAATTCTTGGGATTGAAATTGTCACGTCAAGGAGTGTATGCATTTATTTGTTTGTTTAGGTTTGTTTGAGACAGGGTCTCCCTGTAGCCCCAGCTAACCTACAACTCTCTCTGTAGACCAGGCTGGCCTCAGTTATACAGAGATCTGCCAGCCCCCGCCTCCCAAGTGCTCTGATTAAAGGCTTGTTCCACCACACCTGGCAAAGTTGTAAAACTGGCAAAATATTAAAATCTTTGAATTCAAATTCAGGAACTACATGTGAACTTTTAATAGTGTTCAGTCTATTTCACTCTTAATTTTAAAGTTGATGTGTAATATACATATAAAATGTGCACATCATAAGTGCACAGATCAGTATATCACTCATCCAAATAATGCCTATTCAGGTCAAGAAGCGAATGTTATCAGTCCTTGAGAAGTCTTCATTCTCCACTCTGCAGTTCATAGACTTTGAGGTCCTTTAGAACAGAAACTGGCTACCAGACCCAGCTTTGTGTTACATAAAATTCAGACAATTACAACATTTCTGTTTACACAAATCACAAATCATTGACTTTTTTTTTTTTTTTTTTTTTTTTTTTTTTTTTTTGGTCTTTTTAAGACGAGGTCTCTCTGTTGCCTGCCAGCTGTCCTGGACTCAAACTCTGCAGGACAGACTGCCTTGGAACTCACAAAGATCCACACCGCTCTGTCTTCCCAAGTGCTAGGATTGAAAGGAGTTGGCGCTCTAACCGTAGACTCGAACTAAATCCCTACTTTTAAACTGTTTGACGAATGACCACACAGACTATAGTCAACAAGAGTCTAGAGTATCTCTGGGTGCCAAAGTAAAGCATCAAAATTACACTATGCAAATTGACTGGGCAGAGTTGTGTATTTTAGAGAAGCGTTATAAATTATAGCTGTCCTTAGCAGCATTATTCAGTGCATTATTTACTTTCTGCTAGACCTCATCTAATTAATACAAAGAGTTAAATATGATACAGTTAAGAGCTAGGTTAACTTATCTTGTATCCTTCTATTTACATGTTTTAATTTTATTATTTAATTACTTCTATATTTATGTTATTTATTTAGGTACTTTTTAGAGACAGGGTTCCCTGTAGACCCCATGACTGTCTCCTGGAACTGCACTGTGCTACACCCGAGTGCGATGGCCTTGAACATCACAAGATCCCGCCGTGAGGGGGCGCTTCCTGGCCTCAAGCGGGTAAGATGCGTAGGGATTAAAAGGCGCCGCACCAACGACAGGCGCCCTTTACCGTTCTCCTTCGTTAGATGACCAGAGATTGTGATTGGCGAATTCTATGGCCTGTGGAGAGAGTTTGCCAAGCAAATGACAAAGGAGTGCACACCTTATTACTGTATTCACCTTAGGTGATAATGAGATTAAATTATAAACAAAATAAGTAATGTAGTCTCTTTTAGTTAATGGGCACGTTATTTAATTCTACATGACAGAAATCAATATTGTAGTACGTAGCTAAGCGAAGGCTGATGACGCGAGAGAGAAGACGGAAGTTATGAAAAGAAGTTGCCACGTGCAGACCTGGAGGAATCCTCTCACGGCAAGATCAGGACCAGAGAAGCTACACAGAGACCCTGAGGTGGAGATGGGCTTCAGGACACAGGAAGACCACTGGGCAGTAACACGCCAATGAGAGAGGACAAAGGTGAGACAGCAAGGCAGGCTAAGTGGCCTTTTAGGGCCTTCAAGTCTTAAACAATACACACGTGGGCCATCCGTCTTAACCCTGCACGTGGGAGGCAGAGGCAAGGCCGGATCTCTGTTGAGGTTCAGAGCAGCCTGTCACTCAGAGCAAGTTCCAGGACAGCTGGGGGCTACAGGGAGACCTGCGTCAAAAGACAAAACAAAAAACAAAACAAAAAACCAAAGTAACAGTGATGAACAGAAAGAAGAAACATCACCCGAGTCTTCTTTAAGGAGGACTGAATGCCCAGCACAAAAGGTGCAGCATAACAAACCTTGAAAACAGCTTTCATCTGCCTCCCTCACGAGCGTATTCTTTGTCGTAGAATCTGGCTGTTGGGGTCCTTCTCCTTTCCTCGCCTCCCTCTCTCGCCTCCTCTTCCTTTCTTCCTTTTCTTTCCTTTATCCTTCCTTCTTCCATCCTTCCCCTCCCTCACCTCCCTCATCCTCCCCCTCCTCCTCTCTTTATTTTTTTTTTTTTTTTTTTTGGTGTCTTATTTGGAGACAGGTCTGCCTCGCTCTAATACCCGGAACAGCTGTCCTGGAACTGGCTATTAGTGATCAGCTGGCCTTGAACTCAACTAGAGATCTGGCCTGCATCGCCTCCCAAGTAACTGAGAGATTAAAGGCGTGTGCCACCATGCACTGTCTGTAATGCATCACTCTTGCCTGCTCTGTCCCTTGAGGACTGTTCCAGACATTCTGCCCAGCTTGCCTGTGCCCTGTCCCTTTGATTTGCACACGTGGTTTAGTTCTTTTCTCTACGGCGTTCCTATCAACACGTTTGTCCACGCTAAATCTACTGCCTTCAAAGGGTTTTTTGAGAGAGCTTTTCCCTCAACGAGGTCTCCCCAATCCTGAAGCATTCTCCACCCAAGAGGCAGAGTTCTGTAATATGTGTCTAACAACAACCCATGGGTCGTCTTACATAACACTTATAATTGTGCTAAATGATTTGTAACGCGATCCCTTAGTCTCACTGAGGCAGGTAATTGGCCCTGTTCTCTTCTGGCCTGCATCCCTAATTTCTTCACAGTAACTGGAACCTCAAAGGTATCATCAAAAATTTGTGAAGATTGAATTTGCCTATTAGTGATCCACATTAGGCATTAGGTCAACTATTTAAGTGTCATGCAAATCTTTTTAATATTCAACTATTTCAAATCTAATTCCAGGCCATCATTTGAAGATTGTTGGCTTTATTTGTGGGTGATGGGGACCCAGTCCATTATATGCAAAGTGGCAATCTTTATCTGAGCAGCATCCATTTCTTTAAAAAAACATTTTATTTAATTAATTTTAAAATTTTATTATTTACTATGTATCTATCTAATCATCTATTATTATTATTTAAATTGATAATGTAATGTACTGTTTGCATGTAGGTTTGTGCACCTGTGTCATGCAATGCTGCAGAGGTCAGAAGAGGGCGTCAGATTCCCCTGGAACTGGAGTTCTCCTGGAATTGGAGTTACAGACAGTTCTCAGCCGCCATGTGGGTGCTGGAGATCGAACTCAGGTCCTCTGCAAGAGCAGTCGGCACTCTTAACTGCTAGGCCATCTCTCCAGCCCCTATTTATTATTTTTATTTTATACATACGAGTGTATTCCCTGCATGTATGTAAAGTGCACCCATGTTGTGAAATCCCCAGGGAGGTCAGAAGAGGGCCTTGGATCCCTTTGAACTGAAGTTATGCAGAGTCGTTAGCTGCCATGTGGGTGCTAGGAACCGAATCTAGGTCCTCTCCAAGACCAATTCAGTACACTTAACTGGTGAGCCATTTCTACGTTTTGAGACAGGATCTTACTACATTGTCTAATGCCCACTCTGACCTTGAACTCACTTCACGTTTTTGTTAGTTTTGTTGTTGTTGGATTTTGCTGTTGTTTATTTATTTGTTTGAGAGGGAATCCCACTCTATAGCCCTAGGTACTAGCCTTGGTGTGTAATCTTCCTGCATCAGCCTCACGAGTAGCTGGGATTACAGGTTACATCACCAAGTCTGGTTTGGGATCACAGATTTACATCACCAGGTCTGGCTCATTAACAATTTTCAAACTAAGGTTTTCAGAATCTCATTTTTTCTACTAGGAAAATGTATGTGTGTAATTATCAGCCTGGATATGGTGGCGCACACCTTTAATCCCAGCATGCACAAGGCAGAGATGGGTGGATCTCTGTGAGTTTGAGGCCAGCCTGGTCTACATGGTCAGCACCCCATAAAACTAACATGGCAACACACACACCTGTAATCTCAGCACTCAAGAAGCGTAAATGCATCACATGTGTGTCTGGTGCCTGTGAGGCCAGAAGGCGTTCCCCTGAAGCTGGAGTTAGAGGCAGTTGTGAGCCTTCATGTAGATGCTGGAAAATGAGTCCTCTGCAAGAGCAGTAAGCACTCTTTTTTTTTTTAATTTTTTAAAATTTATTATTTTATGTGTCTGAGTGTACTGTCTGCATGTAGGTTTGTGCACCCGTGTTGTGCAATGCTGCAGAGATCAGAAGAGGGCGTCGGATTCCCCTGGAACTGGGGTTAAAGACGGTTCTTAGCCGCCATGTGGGTGCTGGGAATTGAACCCAGGTCCTCTGCAAGAGCAGTCGGTGCTCTTAACT
>VZQC01006309.1:202870-292835 GCA_009823505.1 Rhizomys pruinosus | reverse complement strand
TCTGGCAACTAAAGAGAAACCCAGTCATGGTTCCCAAATTAACTCATTCCAGAGTGTCTGTGCATGCTTTACATTCTTCATTCATTTAATGGGGCCATATTTTCTCTGTGCTAGTGATGGATACCAACCTCACCTATAAAGCCAATGGGTGATAAACTTGAAGCCCATGTCTTTCTGGTCTCTGTCTATAGAGTTGGGGCTCACTCATGTACCAAATACATCCTGCTGAGTCTCTCTGGACTCAAGCAAGCATAATCAGGAGGGAGAGAGCAGTGAGCAGTTCAGGGTCAGCATCTGGGTCCAACTCCCTGTTCGAACCTAGCAGAGACAAAGAGCACAGTCCTGGGGGGAATCATGTGCACACAGGGCCCACTGTGTCACCCTGAGCCAGACATGGAATGCTGGTGACTGTAAAAAGCTAGGTCACTGCTAGCCCTGTGTTGCCATTCCCTTTATATGTGGCTTCCAGATTTAAAATAATTTTAAATTTAAATAAGAGTTATAAAACATATGCACATCATTCTCTTTATCTTCTCCAGTGTGAACATCTTACAGTCATATAATACCACACTCTATGCTAAGATTTGCTTCAAGATGTACCCATCTGACTGTTTAAAGATCAACAATACTTTAAAAAGAGCTTTACAGAAAAGGCATTAGTTGAGCTGTGAATGAATGGATTTTCCAAGTTCTCAGTGCAGTAAAATTGAGATGTCGGGAGGTGATTTTGTTTTTGCTTTAAAGTCATATATAATGATTTTCTCAGTCTTGTTAATGGGAAGGAAGTTGAGTCAGCAGATGACAAAGAACTGCCTAGAGTGTCTTCCCAAATAAACAGCTTAAATATCCACATCCCTCACTTACCCAGATCAACAGGGTTCAAGGTCAGCCTGATCTACATATTGAGTTCCAAGCCAGCCAGAGCTATATAGTGATACCGATTAAAATAATAAATGTTGAGAATGCATAGTTAGAATATGTCTTGTATCCTTGGATATCTGTGTTGTCTGTTGGTGGGCTAGTGGGCTGTCTTTTTTGTTTGTTTGTTTATTTCTTTGTTTGCTTGCTTGCCAGTGAAAAACAGAGTTGAGGCTTCTGGTCCACCACCCCCCCACCCCCACCCCCCGCCACACATACAAGCTCCCTGTTAAGGAGAAATAGCTTCTTCTTTGAACTGGAGTTCTCCTGGACTTGGAGTTTCAGACGGTTCTCGGTCTACCATGTGGGTGCTGGGGATGGACCTGGGTCCTCTGTAAGAGCGTCGGCGATCTTAACTGCTAGGCCATCTCTCCCAGAAAAAAATAAAAAAGGGTAGATGCCACGAAAGTAGGTAGCAATGCCTTAACCATATGCTGTTGTTAGGCCCAAGGGCCTCTTCCATCCTTGTCAAGGGGAGTGCTAACCTTCTCTCCTTTCATACAACACAGATCTGAATTCTTACAGGCACTGCAGCAAGTTTCATAATAGCCAAGATTCAGAAGCAACTCTCTAGTCTTTGATGGATGAATGGATAAAGAAAATTGGCATATATGTAATCTCACTGAATTTAAAGTCAGAAACTGCAAAATGAAGGACATTCTTTGGAGTTTTAGGAATAAAACACCTCAAAGATCCAGGCTTAGAGAACAGCATCAGGGCTCCAAAGAAGGCGGGGAGGGTATGAGCTCAGATGGTTTGTTGAATTTAACGAAGAACAGAAGCCACTTGACAAGGTAAAGAGAGGAATTGTACGTGGATAAAAATGTCCAGTCAGCTCGTGGTGTGCATCCTGAGCTGCAGAGTACAGTGGCATTGCTTTCTAGTTCAGGGGTTTCACAGGCTTTCTGGGAAAGGGTGGCTATCACCGTGGTGACCTCCCAGGCAGCAGCGCAGTCACACATAAGCTCCGTGTCCTTGTGGCTTCTTCCTAGCTCCATTTTTGTAGGCCGCTTCCAGAACTGTTTTATCATAATTCTATTTCCACAATGATGCAGACTACTACTTAGCCACACAAAAGGTGGTGTCCACATATGGCAGCGAGGATGAACTGAATGACATTATCCTTAGATAAACCAGACAAAAAAGACAAAGTATGAACCTTATCTGTTTTGAACCAAATAAATAAGTGATTTCAAGAGGAGGCTCATGGTTAAGAGCACCAACTGCTCTTGTGAGGACCCAGGTTCAATTCCTAGCACCCACATGCAACTGATCACTGTCTTTAATCCAGCTCTCAGGACTCGAATCTCTTCTGGCCTTCGGTATTGCATGCATAGTACACTTACATACATGCAACAACATACATGCACAAAAAAGTAAAATAAAATAAATAAAATTTAACGAGTAGATTGATAAGAGAAAGATACCGGCCATTATAGAAAGGAAGGAGAAAGAGGCAATATAGTGCATATACAGGACAGACATGGGTACCAATTACAATTACATAGGAGAAATCAGCTGTAATGTTCTAATGTAACTCACAATCATTATATGCCTTGAAAAAATTAGAAAAGAGCTCAACAGATAGAGAGGAAAGACAGACACAGTGAGTGGGACTGAGAAAGGTGGGCACTCAGGTTTCACAGAGACTTTTGGCCAACTGTGTTCCTCAGTTTGCGAATCCTTTTCCTTCACTTGTGATGTTTTTGTCTTATAGATTTTAATAAAGCCATTTTGAACACTGTAGTAAAAACGATTAGCACACAGAAAATGATGCTAATTATCCATATTTGATGGTTTCTATCGTACATTCATTCAAAATTAGCATATTGCTCCTCACAAGCACATGAAATTAATACATAACAATTACAAGAGGACAATTCTGTGTAATCACATCAGTCCACTTGGGAAGTCTGGACCCTGATGAAGTAGAATAGCATTTGCTGCTAGCATACTGAGATTAAGCTTGCAGTACCTATTCAGAACATACGAGAAGCTTTAGAACTTCCCTTAGAAAGTAAAATCTCTGGGTTGGAGAGATGGCCTAGCTTTAAGGCACTGACTGCTCTTGCAGAGGACCCGGGTTTGATCCCCAGCACCCACATGCTGGCTAAGAACCGTCTAACTCCAGTCCAGGGGAACCGAACCTCTTCTGACCTCCACGGCATTGCACAACATGAGTGCACAAACCTACATGCACAGTACATTCAGACACATAAAAAATAAATAAAAATTTTAAAAAAGAAAGGTAATCTCTAAAGTTCATGAGAGAATCTAAGTGTGAGTAACCAAATAAAGACTTGGGTGGGGTATGAACTGCATTGTCATTGAGAAATTCCATAGATGCTGAAAGTAAAGTTTCTGTTAGGATTTTACACAGTTTTACTTTGTTGCTGTGATACAAACTGACCAAAAAGCAACAGGGAAGAAGGGGGTTATTTGATTTACACTTCTGGATCACTATCCAGATCCATCATCCAGAGAAGTCAGCGGGACATTGACAAGAATGCAAGGAAGAAACCACAGAGGAATTGTGCTTGTGGGCCAGTTCATTGCTTGCTCAGTAGCTGTGCTTAGCTAGCTATTCTTTTCTTCTTCTTATTCTTCTTACTTCTTTAATTTTTTTATTAAATCACAGGACCACCTGCTTGGGGAGTGCTGTCTCTCACAATGGGCTGCTCTCTCCTCACCTATTAATAATAAGACAATCCTTCACAGACATGCCGATACACCATTCGGAGCGATTGCCTCTGTTGTTCAAATCATGGTAGCCTGGGTTCAGTGTGCATGTGGAATGTCAAAACTTAGTGTTTTTTCTTCTTGATTTTTTTTCCTGCTGGCACCTTGTAGCATGACCAGCCTTTTGACTTTGCAACCCAGCATTGCCACCTACCAAGTTCACACATAAGAACAGAGCAACCATGTTCAAACAATCACAAAATAACGTCTTGTAATGGTTTAAGTTTAGGGTTTTGTGTTAAGCCCTGTTCTTTGGTCTCTTCTATCGTGGGCTCCAGGGTGGATATTTCTGTCAGATAAATATATATATATATATATATATCAATAAACCTCTTTGCATCAGAATACAGGCTACTGTCTCAGCTACATTTAATTGAAAAGCTAATATCCAGGGCAATTGTCTGTAATAAACTGTAGGTTAGATTATTTGAAATCACTCTGAGAGTATGCAAATCAGGTAATCACAATCTTTTATAGCTAGAAAGGTTCAGCGGATGTTGACGAGTTGTGTAGAAAAAGGCTTATAGCTCAGTCAAGAGGTAAATGTCTAAATTGGACTGGGGATCAGTGTTAGTACTCAGAGAATAAAGAAGCTGAACTTCAAATGATCTCTCATAATGTTCTGTTTACTTAACTTTCCAAGATGATAATGCAGAACTTTGTTTACAGAAAAACTTTAGCTTGTCATTAAGCAAATGCCACCATCTGATACCCAGCTGAGGTGTCTCTGTGTTATAGGATTTGCACTGCATTGCAGGGGGACAGCACCAGCTGCTGTATTTCAAAACCCTTGGGTGACCATTAATGGTTTATAGGAGACAAGAGAATTTCCCTCTTCAAGGGATAATTTTGAAAATGGCTTCCTTTGTGAAACCCAGATGGAATTTGCCTCATAACCCCCCTCTGATTGCCAAAGATGTCCCTGTTTTTTCAAGAATTGCTTGTGTGCAGGCTTTCAATGCTTTCCTTTTAAGGTTCTGAAGTCAGTTGCAAAAAAATGCATGCATATTACCTCGTGTGATGGACTCACTACCTTGAGTTCTAATCAGTGTACTGCTGGTGCCCCAGGTGATTCTTCCACACCCCCAGTATCTGTTTGTTTTTGTCTTTCATCTGTAGGAGCTGAAGGCACTGTCTTTCCCAAATCCATAGAAACACCTAATGTCAGAGCAGATCCCTTCAAGGAACTAAGGTAAGCTTCTGGCTTGAATTTTCATTGATCAATGGCTGTTTCCTGTGTCTGCATCTAGCCAGAGATTCATCTTGACTCATAATGCTGCTCATCATGAAAACATATGAGAAGTTAGAGAATTACTGAAGACAAAAAAGCCTCAAGAAAATTTTATCTGAGTACTAAAGGAAGTCTGGGATAAGAGGTTGCCAGCTCTGTAACTTGGCAGTTTAGGCTGGTATCTTGGCAGTGTCTGTATGCTGCTAAATTCTATGTTACTACAAATTGATGGAGTTACAAGACTAACTCAGCAATTGGTGTTGATGATCTAAAGTGAAAGCACTATGCAAAGAAGCTGGTGACTAAATACATACATAACATGCTGCTTAATAAATGAAGTGGTATGTTGCTGGGGCTGTTTCTACAGGTAGTCCATATACTGGTATGTGTATAAATGTGGGGCTTTAAGAAAAGAGGGGCTGCTAGATACTATCTAGTTGCTTTCAACTGTGGAAAATCAAAAAAGGACAACATAGGGGCTGGAGAGATGGCCTAGCAGTTAAGAGCGCCAACTGCTCTTACAGAGGACCCGGGTTCGATCCCCAGTACCCACATGGCGGCCGAGAACCGTCTGAAACTCCAATTCCAGGAGAACTCCAGTTCCAGGGGAATCCGACACCCTCTTCTGACCTCCGCGGCATTGCATGACATGGGTGCACAAACTTGCATGCAGACAGTACATTGATACACATACAGAAATAAATAAATGCCGGGCATGGTGGCGCACGCCTTTAAAAAAAAAATTTTTTTTTAAAAAGGACAACATATAGAGAGATGGACCTAGACACCGAAGCACTGAACTCTAACCACAAAAAAAAAGCACCGAAATTGGCACATTAATATTTAAATTTCACAAGTGAAATTTCTAGGATGTGGTTTTCAACATCAAAAATTCAATGTCCTGCCTTTCCTCATGTTTGATAATTCTTTTGACCTAAAACCAATCATAAATCACAAGAAAAGCATAAGCAACAGTGGATAACTTTTCCATAAAAGACATCAGCCACACTCAAAGGTATTCACGGTGCATCAGCCACACACACTCTATCAAGATGTAGTCTCAAGGTCTGTCTGTGCTTTGCTAAAACAGCAACCCCATTGGGAGTAGGGTTTATGTTCCTAGCCAGGAAATACATCACTGCATTCCAAAACCCATAGCACTTTGCAAAGCTTGTGTTCCCTGTGAACATAGGGGAAGAGATTTGCAGAAAAAGAGAAGGTAATTTTGGGGGAATAAGAATCTTTCACAGGTAAATCCCATATACAGTGTGGCTGTAGTTTATGTTGGAGCTCTACTACTAGTGTGTGTGTGTGTGTGTGTGTGTGGTGATGTGTGTGTATGTATGTGTGTGGAGAGAGAGTGAGAAACAGAGAGAGAAACAGAGAGAGAGAAACAGAGAGACAGAGACAGAGAGAGATGAAGTTAGTACATCAAACAGAGATCTGAATTCTTAATTTTTTATTAATTTTATTTATTTCTGTATGTGTATGAATGTACTGTCTGCACGCAAGTTTGTGCACCCGTGTCGTGCAATGCCACGGAGGTCAGAAGAGGGTGTCGGATTCCCCTGGAACTGGAGTTCTCCTGGAATTGGAGTTTCAGACGGTTCTCGGCTACCATGTGGGTGCTGGGGATGGAACCTGGGTCCTCTGTAAGAGCGGTCGGCGCTCTTAACTGCTAGGCCATCTCTCCAGCCCAAAAAAAAAGTGGTTAGATGCCACGAAGTAGGTAGCAATGCCTTAACCATATGCGTGTTGTTAGGCCCAAGGGCCTCTTCCATCCTTGTCAAGGGGAGTGCTAACCTTCTCTCCTTTCATACAACACAGATCTGAATTCTTACAGGCACTGCAGCAAGTTTCATAATAGCCAAGATTCAGAAGCAACTCTCTAGTCTTTGATGGATGAATGGATAAACAAAATTGGCATATATGTAATCTCACTGAATTTAAAGTCAGAAACTGCAAAATGAAGGACATTCTTTGGAGTTTTAGGAATAACACCTCAAAGATCCAGGCTTAGAGAACAGCATCAGGGCTCCAAAGAAGGCGGGGAGGGTATGAGCTCAGATGGTTTGTTGAATTTAACGAAGAACAGAAGCCACTTGACAAGGTAAAGAGAGGAATATGTACTTGGATAAAAATGTCCAGTCAGCTCGTGGTGTGCATCCTGAGCTGCAGAGTACAGTGGCATTGCTTTCTAGTTCAGGGGTTTCACAGGCTTTCTGGGAAAGGGTGGCTATCACCGTGGTGACCTCCCAGGCAGCAGCACAGTCACACATAAGCTCCGTGTCCTTGTGGCTTCTTCCTAGCTCCATTTTTGTAGGCCGCTTCCAGAACTGTTTTATCATAATTCTATTTCCACAATGATGCAGACTACTACTTAGCCACACAAAAGGTGGTGTCCACATATGGCAGCGAGGATGAACTGAATGACATTATCCTTAGATAAACCAGACAAAAAAGACAAATAGTATGTAACCTTATTCTGTTTTGAACCAAATAAAAAGTAGATTTCAAGAGAGATGGCTCAATGGTTAAGAGCACCAACTGCTCTTGTAGAGGACCCAGGTTCAATTCCTAGCACCCATATCGCAACTATCAACTCTCTGTAACTCCAGCTTCAAGGACTCCAATGCTGTCCTCTGGCCTCTGCTGGCATTACATGAATAGGTACACTTACATACATGCAACAACATACATGCACATAAAAAGTAAAATAAAATAAATAAAATTTAAAGAGTAGATTGATAATAGAGAGTAGAATACCGGCCATTATAGAAAGGAAGGAGAAAGAGGCAATATAGTGCATATACAGGACAGACATGGGTACCAATTACAATTACATAGGAGAAATCAGCTGTAATGTTCTAATGTAACTCACAATCATTATATGCCTTGAAAAAAATTAGAAAAGAGCTCAACAGATAGAGAGGAAAGACAAAGACACAGTGAGTGGGACTGAGAGAGGTGGGCACTCAGGTTTCACAGAGAGTTTTGGCCAACTGTGTTCCTCAGTTTGCGAATCCTTTTCCTTCACTTGTGATGTTTTTGTCTTATAGATTTTAATAAAGCCATTTTGAACACTGTAGTAAAAACGATTAGCACACAGAAAATGATGCTAATTATCCATATTTGATGGTTTCTATCGTACATTCATTCAAAATTAGCATATTGCTCCTCACAAGCACATGAAATTAATACACAACAATTAAAAGAGGACAATTCTGTGTAATCACATCAGTCCACTTGGGAAGTCTGGACCCTGATGAACGTAGAATAGCATTTGCTGCTAGCATACTGAGATTAAGCTTGCAGTACCTATTCAGAACATACGAGAAGCTTTAGAACTTCCCTTAGAAAGCTAAATCTCTGGGTTGGAGAGATGGCCTAGGCGTTAAGAGCACTGACTGCTCTTGCAGAGGACCCGGGTTTGATCCCCAGCACCCACATGCTGGCTAAGAACCGTCTTTAACTCCAGTTCCAGGGGAACCCGACACCCTCTTCTGACCTCCACGGCATTGCACAACATGAGTGCACAAACCTACATGCAGACAGTACATTCAGACACATAAAAAATAAATAAAAATTTTAAAAAAGAAAGGTAAATCTCTAAAGTTCATGAGAGAATCTAAGTGTGAGTAACCAAATAAAGACTTGGGTGGGGTATGAACTGCATTGTCATTGAGAAATTCCATAGATGCTGAAAGTAAAGTTTTCTGTTAGGAATTTTACAAGTTTTACTTTGTTGCTGTGATAAAACTGACCAAAAGCAACAGGGAAGAAGGGGGTTATTTGATTTACACTTCTGGATCACTATCCAGATCCATCATCCAGAGAAGTCAGGGCAGGAATTGACAAGAATGCAAGGAAGAAACCACAGAGGAATTGTGCTTGTGGGCCAGTTCATTGCTTGCTCAGTAGCTGTGCTTAGCTAGCTATTCTTTTCTTCTTCTTATTCTATTACTTCTTTATTTTTTTTCATACAGCACAGGACCACCTGCTTGGGGAGTGCTGTCTCTCACAATGGGCTGCTCTCTCCTCACCTATTAATAATAAGACAATCCTTCACAGACATGCCGATACACCATTCGGAGCGATTGCCTCTGTTGTTCAAATCATGGTAGCCTGGGTTCAGTGTGCAATGTGGAATGTCAAAACTTAGTGTTTTCTTCTTTCTTGATTTTTTTTCCTGCTTGGCACCTTGTAGCATGACCAGCCTTTTGACTTTGCAACCCAGCATTGCCACCTACCAAGTTCACACATAAGAACAGAGCAACCATGTTACAAACAATCACAAAATAACGTCTTGTAATGGTTTAAGTTTAGGGTTTTGTGTTAAGCCCTGTTCTTTGGTCTCTTCTATCGTGGGCTCCAGGGTGGATATTTCTGTCAGATAAATCTCTGGCAACTAAAGAGAAACCCAGTCATGGTTCCCAAATTAACTCATTCCAGAGTGTCTGTGCATGCTTTACATTCTTCATTCATTTAATGGGGCCATATTTTCTCTGTGCTAGTGATGGATACCAACCTCACCTATAAAGCCAATGGGTGATAAACTTGAAGCCCATGTCTTTCTGGTCTCTGTCTATAGAGTTGGGGCTGACTCATGTACCAAATACATCCTGCTGAGTCTCTCTGGACTCAAGCAAGCATAATCAGGAGGGAGAGAGCAGTGAGCAGCTCAGGG
This sequence comes from Rhizomys pruinosus, assembly GCA_009823505.1. NCBI lineage: Eukaryota > Metazoa > Chordata > Mammalia > Rodentia > Spalacidae > Rhizomys > Rhizomys pruinosus. The sequence goes on along the minus strand of VZQC01006309.1, from coordinate 283,260 downwards.
TCAGCATCTGGGTCCAACTCCCTGTTCGAACCTAGCAGAGACAAAGAGCACAGTCCTGGGGGGAATCATGTGCACACAGGGCCCACTGTGTCACCCTGAGCCAGACATGGAATGCTGGTGACTGTAAAAAGCTAGGTCACTGCTAGCCCTGTGTTGCCATTCCCTTTATATGTGGCTTCCAGATTTAAAATAATTTTAAATTTAAATAAGAGTTATAAAACATATGCACATCATTCTCTTTATCTTCTCCAGTGTGAACATCTTACAGTCATATAATACCACACTCTATGCTAAGATTTGCTTCAAGATGTACCCATCTGACTGTTTAAAGATCAACAATACTTTAAAAAGAGCTTTACAGAAAAGGCATTAGTTGAGCTGTGAATGAATGGATTTTCCAAGTTCTCAGTGCAGTAAAATTGAGATGTCGGGAGGTGATTTTGTTTTTGCTTTAAAGTCATATATAATGATTTTCTCAGTCTTGTTAATGGGAAGGAAGTTGAGTCAGCAGATGACAAAGAACTGCCTAGAGTGTCTTCCCAAATAAACAGCTTAAATATCCACATCCCTCACTTACCCAGATCAACAGGGTTCAAGGTCAGCCTGATCTACATATTGAGTTCCAAGCCAGCCAGAGCTATATAGTGATACCGATTAAAATAATAAATGTTGAGAATGCATAGTTAGAATATGTCTTGTATCCTTGGATATCTGTGTTGTCTGTTGGTGGGCTAGTGGGCTGTCTTTTTTGTTTGTTTGTTTATTTCTTTGTTTGCTTGCTTGCCAGTGAAAAACAGAGTTGAGGCTTCTGGTCCACCACCCCCCCACCCCCACCCCCCGCCACACATACAAGCTCCCTGTTAAGGAGAAATAGCTTCTTCTTTGCCAAGTTTTGAGTTACAGTTTTTCATTTTTTTTTGTTTTGTTTTGGGCCTTTTTTTTCTGAGACAGGGTCTCTCTGTAGCCCCAGCTGTCCTGGAACTCACTCTGTAGACCAGGCTGGGCTTGAACTCAGAAAGATCCGCCTGTCTCTGCCTCCCAAGTGCTAGGATTAAAGGCTTGTGCCACCACGCCCGGCACAGCTTTTCTTTTCCAAGTCACATTTATCTCTGTTTTACAGTCCTTACTTGAGATGTTTGTATTCATCCAGAGTTTAGTGTAAGTCTACACTGAAGTGTGCTTCTCACCAGGCAAGAGTGCAAGTTACAGAGGTCATGCCAGGTTCCATCATAGGCACCGCTTGCCTTGTGCTGTTGATTTTACCTTTCAGGGTAATTCAGAAATGGTATGTTGTTCCAGATTTGAAACTATACCACCTGATACACCAAGCACAGTACCCATCCTTTGAAATAGGAGAAACGTACTTGGAATACAAATTGGATTTTAATAAATCCACAGGCTTAGGATGTGAGTATGTTCAATATTCACACATTTGAATTTTTTTTCCTGGTGTCTATAGAAAGACAAATGGGCCAGTCCCTGATCTTGAGCTGTTCATGATATCAAGGGGGAAACATGACCCTCAGCTCTACATCTGTGATTTCTCTAAGAACTGAGGCTGCCTTGGATGCCCACATGTTCCAAGGGTGCCTTACAGCTATGAAGTCTCCTTGTGAGACTCTGGTCCTAGAAGAGCAGGGAGTAGATTGTGAAATCATAGATAAGTGCCATAAAGATGTGAAAAGTTTACACAGACCTCTGGTCTGATAGCCTTAAATATCCCCCAGCTTTAAGGAACTAGTACTAAGCGAGAAGCCAAAGAGTGTTATGAAAGATTTCTTCACATCTTCACTTAGTCTCTGCACTCTCTTTTCACGTACAGTTCTGACAAGGAGGTCACCTGAGTATCCAGTCCATCAGAGGTCAGAGACCATTTACCAAGCATGTATTGGACACATGGGAGGAGTCATGTGATAACTACTTGGAATGTAGAAATGAATAAACTGACCACTCAAATAGCTTTTAGTTAAGGGGAATGCAACAGAAATATAACCCCAAAATACAACACACAATAGAATAATTGCTAAGGTAGAGAGATGAGCCAAACTCAGAGAAACGCAAAGAATGCTGGCATCTACTTAGCAAATGATGCTTTGTTTGGAAAGCATAGTAAAAGAAACCATCAGTGAATGAGTCCCAAGATTGGAAAGGAATGGGTCTCTCTAGTCACTGAGTTTAAAGAGCAAATAGCCTGACCTATGTCTGTAGCTCTTCAGAAAATTCCCAGGCAGTTATGAAAATGGAGGCTTACAGTGTAATCTTTCTGGTCGTTATGTTGTTTAATAAATTGTGTGGAGGCAATTTCAGATATGGTAGCAAAAGACTTGAAAGGCTGTTTTAAGCTACAAAAGGCACTGCATCCCATAATTTGGTCCTGAAAAATACTCTGATCTCAAATTTGTTCTGCAGCAGCTAAGAAATGATATTACTTTGTTGGTGTTTAGTTTTCTTCATAATATTACCAGGTTCTGGTGATGAGAAAGAAATGTTGTAATATACATCTATTATTCCCGGTATACTCGGGAATATTCTAAAGGAGGTTCTTTTTTTCTGCTTATTTTTGTAAGGGAGAGTAAGAAAACTAAACTCCTTTGGGAAGATGTGAGATTTAAAATTTGCATATATTATGGGGAAAAAAGAATTGGACCAGACTCATACAAGTTGACAAAATAAAGTTGTTTTATTTTATAATATCTATACTTGACTAAATATTTATTAGCTCTTAGTGATTTATAAATTTAGGCCCTCAAAACAGTTTGTCAAAATCTTAAGTTCAGTTAACTACAGGATTGGTAGTACCACCCTCCAAATTCATAATACCACAAATGTAGAACAATCTGACTTTTAAAAATGGGAGCTGAGATGGCTCAGAGGTTAAGAGTAAGGGCTGTTCTTACAGAAGACCCAGGTTCAAATCCCAGCACCCACATGGTAGCTAACAACCACCTCTTAACTCCAGTTCTCATGGATCCACGCCCTCTTCTGTCCTCTGAGGGCACTGCGACACAGGTGCACTTACATGCATGAGGAATAACATTCATACAGGTAAAATAAAAATAAATTAAAAATTAAAATGAGAGATGAAAGAGAGAGAGAGAGAGAGAGAGAGAGAGAGAGACTAGGGTGTGTGGCATGCTGAACAGTAGCACAGCACACCTTGGGGTAAGGAACTCTTAAATTTTCTTCCATTTTGAATATATTATTGACATGTTCCCTGATTTTTTTGCATTCTCCTTTATTCATTTTCTGTATTCTACCCCCAGAATTACACATACTTAGATTAATGTTTTCAGTTTTGTTTTGTATACATGATATTCAGAATTATTTGGTCAGATAACATGAATATTGGAGTGAAATCAGCGAGAAATGGAAAACGTAGCAGGTAGCATGTTTACTCAAGTTGTCTGGAAATAGAGGATCTGCACTCAGCATGACCCAACAACTTGTATTTTGAGGTGTTCTGCAGTTACAGTCAATTTGGCTTGAGTGCCCATCTGCTTGGTCAGTTTTAGAGTAGATCTTAAGCTCTCCAGACCCCCACATCTAGAACACAGGAAAACTCAGAAAATATATGTCAACAAATGTTAGCTTTGGAAAGGGGAGGCAGTTCTTTGCAACCTGGGTTCGAGATCTTAGGTAGGAGTTCCTAAAGTTTAAAATTTCATCAACCATTGAAGAGTTTCCATCAAATTTTGGTAGCCTGTAATTCTTTTTCAATTAAAGACAGAACAAAAAAAAACATGAATGACGACCGTAGTTGTAGCTGCTATTAACATTTTCAGTAAATAGACATTTCTACTGACATTCAATGCTAAAATATAGATCCATTTGAATATATAATGCACCACGCTGTTGCTTCTGTTTGCTTGTTTTGCTGGAGTTCGTCCCAACTATTCTCTTCAGACTTTCTATGGTGCTGGCCTAGGAAACTATTTATTATTATTATTATTATTATTATTATTATTGTTATTAGGCCCTTCGCCTATTACCATTAATACTAGAGTTTGGATTTACCTATACAATTCATTTTTCTCCCTTTTATTATTTCTAGAGGATCTCCTTATTGTCATTGTACTCTTAGTGAGGAGACAAAAACAAATCAAACAAAGGAAAAGGGATGATGCAGTAGCTGAGAAAGTTCTATCTACCCCATTGTCCTGGGATAGAATCAGGAGTGGTGGCACATGTCTGTAACCACAGTGCTGCGCATATGGAAGCAGGAGAATCATAGCATGTATGAGACCAGCCTGGTCTACATAATGAGTTCTAACCTAGCCAGGACTCTAGAATAGGCCTGGACTCAACAGCAACAAAAGGTGATAAAGTTTGTACTTTAAAAACATAAGAATAAAATAATCAGCGATCGCAGTATATAAAATAAGTCATGAACATGAATTGATATTCTTCAGATCTGTATATACTTTCAGTGTTGAAGTATACTAGTTTATTAAACTAATTGATTTAAGGAGAAAATCCACATTTAATAGTTATTCAAATTACTCATACTTATAATATTGATAAGACATTTAATCCAATTCAACATTGTTATTGATGTGCATTGATAAAATGTGAGTGTTAAAATATATCCCACCTATAGGTTTGATATCCATTTTCTCTGTACATTATAGTTTTCCCACAAGGGACCAGGAGAGGACAGGCGCCATGTAGCATTAGGGTGGAAATCAAGCTAGAACATAAGGGAAGAAAGAAACAGAACACCGGTCTCTTCTTGGATTGTGGAAAGAAAGAAGCCAGTAAATATCCTTATGTCTGCTCTTGACTCAACCATCTGGGAAAGAAGCTGATTGGAGATGGATTTTAAGGGAAATCAACTGCAAAGTGTCATTATATGTTTTTATTTGAGATTGTTGGAGGAAACCATTGTGCATGCTAGCCCCGCACTGAGCAGTCTGTCATGTGGCTAGGGAGGAAATTTTATTTCATAGGAGAAGGGGAGATGGTTTTAGCAGGGTGCTAGACATCCAACCCAGAACCTCATGAACGCTAGGCAGGTGTTTTCCCACTAAGCCATACCCACATCCCACATGGATTCCTATTTAACAGTACAGATGGAGAAATGATGCAGAGGTAAGCAGGCATTGAGGGAGATTCTTGGAGTGGGGTTTATTAGTAAGCTTTCTGGCTGGGACAGACTGCACGATACAAGAAGCTTAAGGGATGACTTTATTTTGGTCATTATTTCATGGAAGCACATGGTACAGAAGAATGGTTTATATCATCATGTCCACAAAACAGAGAAAATATGAGAGGGCTGAGGCAATAATATGTAGTCCACAAGGACATGTTCCCCATGATTTACTTCCTCTATCCTGGCCCCATCTCCCAATTTTCACTACCTATCAATAATGTTCTCATATTTTTAATCCATCAAGAGATTAATCCAGTGATTAGGTCAGTGCCTTTGAGATCAGGTAACTCTTTAAAAGTCCCTCAGCTTGCCGGGCATGGTGGTGCACGCCTTTAATCCTAGCACTTGGGAGGCAGAGACAGGCGGATCTTTGTGAGTTCAAGGCCAGCTTGGTCTACAAGGTGAGTTCCAGGACAGCTGGGGCTACAGGGAGACCCTGTCTCGAAAAGACCAAAAAAAAAAAAAAAAAAAAAAAAAAAAAAGTCCTTCAGCTAGCATCCAGACCTCTAGTACATCAGACTGTGGGAGACATTTCCTATTCAAATTGTAATGGGGCCTGAGGCACCAAGAAGATAACAGAGCTTGGGGTTGGTGCAGGAGGATTGTCTGACTTCATGGTCAGTCAATATCAATCATGACTGATACTCGGTCAGTCTAAGTGATCAGGACACAACATGAATTCAACATGAGTTGCTCCCCAGCCCTGATGCTCATCAGAACTACATGTCCTGAATGCTGAAATGTTTTTGTTCTGTCTTACCATAAATGCTTGCCCCTCTATAATATTCCAAGGGCTGGAAGGACATGTGAAAACTGGATTTTTTTCAGGGAAATATTAGCAGAATAGAGTCCATTTAACTTTTGTTTCTAACAATCCGCCATAAGGTTAAAGGTTTGAGACAAAAAAATAAGTCAAACAAGAACAATTTGGAAATGGTGTTTGCTTTGTACAGATGAAGATGGCTCGTTAATTGACAGCTAGCTTTCCATGGGGAATGCTAGGCCAGTCCCAGTGTGATTCAAATCTGTGAGACTTCCCTTTGGAATCCTGTAAGAACTATGGAAATAATCTCAAACATAATTGCATTTTCAGAACCCATCATAAGACCCTTGCCATCACTGATTTTCATTCCTTTGCAAATCTGAAGTCAGTCTTAACTGAGACTAGACTACCAAACATCTTCCCCTGAAGATGGTTTGGTATTTTTAATCTTTCAGACTAGTCTAAATGTGGGAGTGACTGCTTTGACAAGCAAAGCCTCTCTCAAAGTCATTACTAGACATCCCTAGAGTATTTGTGAAAGTTAAAGCTGTCACCGGCCTGCTCAGAGGCATCTGATGTTACTTGTCATGACAGACCCATTTCACCTGAACTTAAAAAGAACAGTGTAAAGATACCACTATCATCATCACTATCATCATCATCATCACCATCATCATCATCATCTCATCCCAGACAAGTGGCTTTATTTAAAAATTTAAATTATGATGTTTTAAATTAACTTCTAGGATCAGGCATTGAAGATAGAAAAATCACTCCCCAAAATGTCATAATAAGAGGGTATAAAACTTCTCCATGTTTTCAAGGCAGGCATGACGTCTTAAAACTAAACACTGATGTCTTCGTTGTTGAGAGCAGAAAAATCGTGTGTGCATTTGACAAAACTTCTGAGCTAGGGCTACCTTCTGCCTAAACAGAGCACAGTGACTTTGTTATTGTTTCTGTCTTGATTAAAATGTCAGCTGCTGCCATTTATTATGTAAAGGGTATGGAATATATTGTTCCATTATTCTTGAAAAAAAACCGCAATTGCTTTTGACTTGTTTTTCCCTCTTCCCTGGGATAGTCCTGCTGGGGATAGAGGCAAAAAATCTTGCTTAATTACAGCCTTCGTGATCTTGGCATGAAGCCAGGCTTGTTTGATTCTAGTTATAACCTTTTCAAAACAAAGAGTAATGGGAGTTTAGTGGAACAAGATGACAAGAGATTTTACATGAATTCAGTTGAGAACCAAAAATGAATTAAAAACAAACCAGCCAATGGATATCATTTTTTTCCCTCATTCTCTTTCTTCTTGATCCAGAATTGGCCGTAGTTTCCCAGAATGCAGTGTAATATAGATGAGAGGTCTCAGTGAGTATTAGACTAGCCCATCCCATTTCCTAGCCATGGTCATCATTTACCTTAGTGCTCCAAATATCACTCCATTTCCTAGTCTCTGTTCATGGGTCCCATTGACAGGAAGATGAATTTAAAACACATCTCTCAGGGACTGGAGAGATAGCTCAGTGGTTAAGAGTACTTGCGGCTCCTTCAGAGGGCTGAAGTTTGTTTCCCAACACTCATATTGGGTGGTTCGCAGTCAACTATAACTCAGCTTCAGGTGATCTCATGCCCTCTTCTGGCCACTAAGGGCACCTAAATAGGCATGGTGTAAAAACACATGCAAATAATAATAATAATAATAATAAATAATTCTTAAGTTTGAAGATTCAGCTCAATGGTAGAGCTCTCGCCGAGCAAGTACAAGACCCTAGGTTCAGTCTTCAGCTACAAGGAAAAAATTCTTTAAAAAAGTATCTTCTACAGCCTTAGCATAACCTGTTTGATCATTTCCCATCCATTGTCCTTCCCACCTTCTGGCCTTCTCTTATTTTTTACTTCTTTGGCTGCTCTCTCCTGTTGTCCACTGATACTTTCATTCTTGCTGTCATATTTAAATTTTCAGAACATCTTCATTCTGGGGTGTTATTACATGCTGCATAAATTATAGAGATGTACTGTCTTTTTTTTTGGATATAGATCATAAGAATGATTATTTCTCTCAAGAAGTATATATATATATATATATATATATTCATCCATTTCTATTCAGTCTAGATTTCTGATAAGAGCTTTATAAATGGTTAATGATCCATGCATGACTTCAGTTTGGGGATCTGTTGGGAGGAGTTGGAGAGATATCATCATTAATAAGAGTCACTGCTCTTACAGAGGATATGAGATTGGTCTCCAACACTCACACTGGGTGACCCACAGTCACCTGTAACTCAGCTCTGGGTGTTCTGATGTTGTCTTCTGGGTGAGGACACCTGCACACACAAGTGCGTACAAGCTCGCACACACTGAGACATAAATAAAACTAAATAAATTTAATGTTGGGGATTTAGTCCACCAAAAACATTCTTGTTCATTGTAACTCCTGGACCAGCCCAGACAGCAGCATGAGTTAAGCTGCAGGTTGGTCCTCACCAGTACCCTGGGCTCTTCTCTTTTGGCTTCATGCTATCTTCTAATGAAGCACTGATGTGTTGATTGCTTTTCAAATTCCTAAGTGCAATTGACATATTCTCCTCTTAATCCCTTGTGTTCTTCATCCTTGTGGGAGTGAGCCTTTCAGGGGTCCATTTATGGTCCTGACATCCTCTCTTCCCAAGAGAGGCAACTATGTTCTATACTTTTCAATTACAAGTCCTCTGCCTCTGAAGGCTTTAGTCGTGCTGCCTTTACCCTGTTGTACCTCAAAGGTCCTAGAGCCTTCATAGTGCTTTCCTTGATTAGAGACTAACTTTGAGCTTGAACATCTCTCAAAACTCAAAGGTCACATTTTTTGACACAACACCGGGCCCACAACAGTCTTCCTTTTTACAAATGCTTACAGCACACTATATGCCCCTTTCAATTTTCTGATACAATGACCAAGACACAGTCTACTTTAATGATTCCTTGCTCATGAAGGAGTTCAGGTTAGGTGAATCATTAGAAATCAATCCCTTCTAAAGCAGGCACTCAGCCAGCAAACATCAGTGACTGCCTCTCCACACATCTTTACTGAAGGAGAGCTATCAAGGCCTCCTTGGGGTCCCTAGTCCTGTCCAAGCAATTATTGGCTGCATAATTTTCATCCTTGTTTTCGAAATAAGTCTCCTCCCAAAGTGGATACTCCATTCTTCTTTCTTTTCCACATGCAGCCTTAAAGCTTCAACTTCTTTTTCTGGATGTAGTTATATAATAGTCAGATAACCACATAACCACAGCTCCTATTCACTCGATCAGCCATGAATATCATAATTTATAAGGGAGTTCCAGCCCCTTTTATCCACTTACAATTTTTATTGCTGCTTCCTGTTCACACAGGAAGATGAGTCTATAGTTCTTGGGGAGTTTCATTTTCACAAATACAACTCACTAATGATCATTTTCCTTCCATAGCATCAGAACGAAGGCAGTCACCCTAGAATAACGAAGCACTGAGGAATTTGAATCCTCTGACAACCCAGGTGCCATACCTCTGACCTTGAGTAGAAAATAGATGCTAATAAATTCAGGGTCTTAAAATGTGAATTATAGTCATTTCTCACTTGGTGGTAGCTTCATGCTGAAGTAATAACCTAAAATAACCTAATTATGATGCTAGTCCCTTTGTTAAGTGCAGATGACATCCCTCAGATAGATTTTTGTGATGTCATCTAAGGAACAGAGACAAGACACTGCTTAGTTATTCTTTATGGAGGCTACTGACTGTGTGTTGATTAGAGCAAAGCGTCAAGGTCCTTCTTAAGACGACGCATCTGTCTATTAGTTTGTGCTTCTCCCTGTGGCCCTCAGGGAAAGCTCTTGGGAAAATGGTGGAAGTGGCCTTCAGCCTTTGCATGCAGATACAGAAGGAAACTGCATGATAAGTGATGTGGAAGTGGAGCGCTAAAAGCTGTGGGTCTCCTCTGTGCTGCTCTCGAAAATGGCTGGCTCAGCTTTACTTCGAGGAACATTTGTGAGACACACAGGATAATGGCCTACCCCTCGTGCTCTATGTTCTTAACTTCAGCAGCTCACCCAGAGGCTAAAAGTCAGAAGAAGCTGACAGACGAGGATTCTATCCTTCGTCATATACTGTCACAGAACCAGCCGTGAAGAAACTAAGGAAGAGTAAGAAGACACGATCCTCCACAGGACGTGGTGATGCATACCTCTGATCCTAGTACTCAAGAGGTATAAGCAGGATGACCTATGTGAAATCCAGGCCAGCATGGACTACATAGTGAGTTACAGGCCAGCTGAGGCTATAAGTCTTCCAAACAAAAACAAACCATAATCCTCCTCTTCTCCATTCTTGGTACAAGGTGTGATATTCTCACAAAAGAGTATTTGGGTTTTTATTTTAATGACCTAAAATGCTCATAAGTGAGGAGAACTGAAAGACATAGCTCCATAGAAAGTCACAGTCTGCAATGGTCTGAAGGGCACATTAGCTTCTGCCCTTGACAGTCATGAGCTTGACAGTCATCACTCAAGGCATGGAGACTGTCCTATCAGGACTATTATAGATCTGGGTGACTCATCAGATGGAAGAATGATTTTAACTAATGACTTTCAGGACTGCTCGATTGTGAAGGTTCTAAAACTTGGGATTCTAGGTGCTGCTCACAGATTTTTTTTTTTTTTTAATAAGAACTTAATGAGTTTAAATTCCTTGAAGAGCTTTGTTCTGAGAAGCTGAAGGTCTGAACCTCTACTGAGCTTTGATTTGTTTTAAAGAGTATGAGTGTTTAGACAACAGGTTCTATTCATATTGTGGTTTGGAATCTGTAAAGCATTATCACAAATAACTATTTCAAAAATTTTCTCAACACACACTTGAGGTATTGATTTCTATCCATGTAACAGATGACAAAGCAGATGGATTGACTTGTAATACCTCTAAGCTACCATAGTTAAATAGCTCCAAGCTCCATAATTGAGTGTAGTGGTGATTAGTTCTTTTGCTTTACTTTGAGAGAAGATCACTTCCACTAAGCCCAAGATCATCCTGCCTCAGCCTGCTGAGTCTGGTTTGCTGAGAGAACATATATGGCCCATCATGCTTGGAGGTGTTTATTTCTGTCATGCTGGGAAATGAGCCCAGGGCCTCAGGTATGCTAGGCAGTAGCTCTACCACTGAGCTGGGGGAGGTGTACTCAGTCCTGCTCAGTGATACTTTACAGTGTCAATAGGTGGGTCAAAATCTCTACTCTGGTGGCAGCTCGTGGGACGATCTGGCTGTTGGACACTAGATCCCAATTTTGTGACCTAGCTGAGTGTGTTTAACAGAGTATTAAAAATCTGTGTCACCGTGTGTGTGTGTGTGTGTGTGTGTGCATGTGTGTGTGTGTGTGTGTGTGTTTTCAGCTTTTCAATGATTATGGAGTGATGCAAGGGCCCCAGACAGGCTTCAGGGAGACCTTGTTTCAAAAAGACAAAAATAAATAAAAATAAAAATAAATTTTAAAACAAAAAAAATGTGTCTTAGTTCCTTCATATGTGTGTGTGTGTGAGAGAGAGAGAGAGAGAGAGAGAGAATGAGACCAGCCTCAGAAGTAGTTTATGAGATTTCAGTGGGGGCAGTATGCCTCTATTTCAAACATTGCCTAGAGGTAGAGCATCCTAGGTATTCATTTAAGAGATTTTGTTGTTGTAGCAACAGATCATTCCTCATTCTGGAGTGGCAAGGAATCATTGCTAGCAATATGGAAATTGGCCTATAGTATTTGTATCCCTTTGAGATAATAGTCAGCCACAGGTTAACAGCCTATTTTATACCATTCAGGATAATAAGTCAACAATAGAACAAATGTGAGCTGAATCATTTTCAAGGCCGGTCCCCAATTTAAAAGTGAACCTTAGCCTTGCTGAAATTTTCTTATTGGAAAAGTATTCATTCTTTTCTTGAAAGCAGCCTAAAGCAGGGAAAAGCAAATTGAGGAACAAGTTCTGCACAGACAGAATGAAGGACTAAGCATTATGAGTATAGATGCGAAGATCCATTTCATAAGAACCTGTACTGCGGAGAGCTTTTGAACTTTTGCTGAATATAATTATGGCATGATGAGAGATGAGGTGGTAATGCTGTTTAAAATGCAAAAGAGAAGCTAGGCATGGTGACACACTCCTTTAACCCCAGTGTTCAAGAGGCTGAGGTGGAGGACTGGACTACCAGTAAGACCCATTCACAAAAATAAATGAATGAATACACATATATAAAAATGCATGCATATGTACATACATCTATATATGTAAGCCACCATGTGGGTGCTGGGATTCAAACCCAGGACCTCTACAAGAAGAATCAGTGCTCCTAACCTCTGAACCATCTCTCTAGTGCTCTACATCTATATATGTAATACATGCACAAAAACTGAAATGAATAGCATTTACATATTATAATGTATTCAAATCTTCTAGTGACTAAGACAATGCTGTCCCTCCCAACTCCAAAGTCCATTTGCCAGAGGGCTCTTGTGGATTGAAATCCAACTCTCCAAGGACCATATAAGGCAGAAAATTCCAGATACAAGATCCTTGTCCCGGGACAGTTGATTTCTGTTCCCAGGTGCTTCCAGGAGTCAATTGCCTTCTCCTAACCACAGTAGGAAAATGAAACAAAAACATTAAACTCTAATGAGTTTTTTGTAAAGTTCACATTGAATATTTGGTATCACCCTAGAGATAGCCCATTTATTTTTGCATATGTCCATAAAGTTTGTGCGTCTTCATTAAATTGTGCCTTTATGAGTTATGTTCTATTCTTCCCCCCTTGAAGGCCATAATGGGCATAATGATTACCTGCTTTTATTATTATTATTACATGACTTTCATGGGTGAATAACACACAGTAAATATTCTGGTTCCCTGGGCTCTTTGAGGCAACACTTGAAAAAGAATTGAGGGGTTTCAGCCTGAGATCTGGAGGAAAAGCCAGGCAGTGCTGTCCCTTTGGCTTTAGAACACTTTATTTTGTCTTTTTGAGACAGGGTCTCCCTTTAGTCCCAGCTGGCCTGGAGCTCACTATGTAAACTAGGCTAGCTTTGAACTCACAGAGATCTGCCTGACTCTGCCTCCCAAGTGCTGGGATTAAAGGCATGCATCACCATGTCCGACTAGAACACTCTTATGACTTGTCTGAATAGCTTGATAACATATGGTTGCCCAGACAGAAGGGAAGGGTACAGGGAAGTGGCCCCAGGGTGACACTTCATGAGGGAACCCATCTGAACAACTTTGAGATGACATTGGCTGACAAGATCTGTGCTTTCTGGTTGAACACTGTTCTGTCTGAACTTGCCAGGTGAACTACATAAAAATAACCCACATGAATGCATTGCCTCCACAAGGTTTTGAATACCTGTCATGTGTCTGACATAAGTTCTAGGATGACATGGGTTACAAAGACAAGACAAACATGGCCCTTGCTCTCATGGATTCTCAGTTCTAGCAGGAGAGATCTTGAATACCCAAACAGAATGGTTGGCATATCTGAAGTACCTGCTTCTTTCCAACTGAACACCTGTGTGCATCTTACCTCACTTAATCTGCACACCAGGAGAGGACTGAAGTCATGCATAGTGTATAGATGGAGAGCCAGTGACTCATAGAGGTTCAGAGACTTGTACAAGGATGGTGAACGGGGAAGGGAGAAATTATTTATTTACCCAACATTAACATTCATGCATCCTGCTAACCTGAAACTGCTCTCAGCAAGAGGACAGAAGAGATCTCAGCACCAGTTTTTCGTGTGTTTTCTATTATCTATGTAGAAAGGTTTTCAGAGATTCTTATTAGGAAGAGTAACTTGAAGAGATGGCAAGAAAAGCTGGAAGTTCAACTTTTTGCTCAAGGTCTTACTGATATTTTGCCATAGGGGAGATCTCTATGATGAAGAAGATGCCCAAACCCTGGGGAAAATGAGGGAGACACAGAAGAAAAGAATGTTCTTTTCAGTCTGGTCCTTATTTCAGTGCAGAATTTTGATGGAGCTAATAAGAAAGAGAGAAATACCAGTCTCCAGGGCCTGTGTCATGAAGTAATTAGTATTAATATGATCACTTGTTTAATGTTCACTGTTACTGAGTTGTAAACTCTAAGCCCTTGATTCTCAACTTCTGTCTCATGTTGGGGCCGAATGAGGGGTTAAAAATGATCCTGAGTCCTAGTCCCCATCCCACAATAATCTTTAGGGGTTTGACATAGACATTGGAATTGCTTAAGCCTTGTCTGGTAACTCCTTGGTATGTGGTCAAGTTCAGGGAACTGGGGTTAATAAAACAGATACTTATGCCAAACCCTTATCCCAAACACACTGTGTTTTAAAACTGTGAGATGCTGTCTAGCCTAGGTACAGACACTCTGAACATGCTGAATAAGTGGGTAGGTAGAGAGATGGAAGGATGGGCGAGGGAGGGAGAGAATAAAGAAGGCAGTGATCAGAACAATTGTTGGATTTAAGTTCACAGTATAACTATTATTAGATTATTGTTCACAGCTAAACTTATAATAGCTTAGATTCTGCATACTCCTCTATAAAATGATTAGCAGTTTCAGATAAGTATATAGGGATAGGAAAAGATAAACACCAAACTTCAGGGTGCTCACATCATCTAGAAGTGTAATTTCTTTGCCTTCCTTAATATGCATTCATCTGTGATCTTGGCACCGTTCCACCTTGACAGCGCTGGCTGCAATTACATCAGAGGCAATGGTTCATTCTTAAATCTTCCATGAATCATGTTTGTCTGAAGGAAGCAAAGATAACAAAGAGAAAATTATAGTTTGCGTAAGTGATATGGTTGCTTGTAACCCACACAATGAAAGAAAAGTTTCTGTGAGCCATTGAGAATTCATTCCCTGCCCTCCAAATGCAGAAAAGGAACTTAACCAGCAGTAGATGTCCTATTTACACCACGATTCACATTTTAATTGGGGGTGGGAAAAAGATGCCGAAGTATCTTCCACACCCGAGAGACTCACAATTTCCTTGTTACAGTGTTGATTATGCCCCTGGATAATTCAGCAGGGTGCCAACACCACATTGAGCACATCAAAGTTTTATTCTTGTATTTATTCATGTGGGTACCAGCAAGGCATGTAATAAGGAGCAGTTCAAAGACTGATAGAGAAAACAGCATTAGAGTGGGTTTCTGCAAATGCCCAAATATTACTCTATCAATACATCACTTGGAAGTCAGTTAAGATTACCTTCTCCTTTAGGGATTCTACCCCAGAAGTGATTGGTACAAAATTCTTTTGACACATTGTGGGAACTATGGTGTCTTTTGGAAGACCTTCCTTGTGATTTCATGGTCTCTTTGACTTTGTATTTTCTTCCAGAACTGTACTTGGTTTAAAACTAAGCACCAGGGCTATATGGTGTTCTCACCTTTGTTTAAATAAGAATAGGCACTCCCTTCCCCAGGTCGCTTCACTTCTATCTGTCAGAAAATTGTCTTAATGGTGATATTTTATTGCCAGAGAATTTCATATATGCATATATGCATTGTGATTGAATCTGCCCCGTAGTTCCTCTCCTTTAATTCTTTCCTTATTGTATGCCCCTAAATATTCCCTTCTAAATTCACATGCTTTTTTTTTTTAATCCACTGAGTCCACTTAATGCTGTTTGGGCATGGGTATAGCACCATCTACTGGAGCATGGGAAGCCTCACATATCCCTGAAAGAAACTCTCTCTCCCAGCATCTGTCAGTTGCCAATGGCTCCTCAGAAAGGAGTGAGACTTCCCCCCTCCCTGGCCATGCAGGGATTTTATCTGGCTTGATCTCACCCTGGTCCTGTGCATGGTATCATACCACTGTGAGCTCATGTGTGCAATGGCTCTGTTTTTTCCTGGAAAACACTTTTTTTTTCTACAGTCATTTCCTACCTTGACTCTTACTCTGATCCTTGGGGGAAGGGGATGTTCCATTTAGGGCTGAGCACTCCACAGCCCTTTACTTGCTGCAAGTTGACCAGTTATGGGTCTCTATATTGATCACCATCTTCTGAAAAAGAACACCCTTTAGAGGGGTTGAAAGATGCACTAATTTGTGCATATAAAGATAATTATTTAGGGGACAGGTTGATACTACATCCATTTAGCAGAATAAATAATAGCAAGGAAGTTTTCCCCTAGGGCCTATTACCCACCCAGCCATGGCCCAGGCATGAGTTCTGTCTTGTGGAGCAGACTTTAAATCCAATAACAAAGTCGTTGTTTACTTCCATAACATTCAAACCACTGTTGCACCTGAGGACATGCCTTGCTAAAGCTTTCATAATTATAGTTAGCAAGGTTCACAGCTAGGTTAAGACTGTTTGTTACATTTCTCTCCTGATAGTGTGCCTAGCACCTTCCAGCATGATGAGCTCTGGCCAGTATGGATGAACCTTCTAAATCAGTATCAGCTTGATTCCTCCATGTCCTATGTCACAAGTATGTGATGTCTTTAGCAATAGGGTCTTACTATCAAGTACTGGAAGGTAACCAGCAGCAATAGCAAGCCTTTAACAATTTTATTATTTTTTCTTTTTAGTTTTATCCTTTTTCTTGGTATTTTTGAGACAGGGTCTCCCTTTTAGTACCAGCTGTCCCAGAGCTCGCTCTGTAGATTATTATTTTTAGAACAAGACACTCTCTTCCATGTACCAGAAAAATATAACAAATGTGTGAATCTCCAATGTCAGTAAATTTGGATGTCCCTCCAATATACACATAGGCTGAGGCAGGCATGGCCTGTGCCACTGGGATGGACTCACCTCCGGCTTGGTTGATCTGTCCAGTAGCACATAGAGAAGGATTTGGAACTCAGCATATATTTTAATTGGATTATAGCTAAAATATATGTTTGTCTATGGCTGTGATGTGTATGGAAGATTTTACTGAAACTTTGTGAAAGCAAAACCATATAAAATTCAACATTAAATATTCTTGGTCCAAAATGACACCAGGCTATGTTACCTAGGATGCTCTTCTCTAGTCCCTCCCCATTGTTTCCTGTCTTGTGCTCCTGACCTCTCCCCCCCCACACTCTGATTCTTTCTAGTGAATATCAGTCTAGTTGCCTTGATTCCTCAGACTCCTACAGATTCATGCCTTAAGGTTCTACCTTTCCCTGAAGCTGCACATTAAAGCAAGTTCCCAAATAAAGAGAACTTCCTTCTGTTTGAGTCAGGTGTAGCTATTCATTTTTCTTTAAACTCTGCTGTGAATATATACATTCTGAGTAGTTGTTAATATGGCAACTTCACTCTTTTACTTTTGACTGTTTTGTTTCATTTTATTGGTCTTTTTTTGTTTATTTTTGTATGTGTATGAATGTACTGTCTGCATGCAGGTCTGTGCACCCGTGTCGTGCAATGCCGCGGAGGTCAGAAGAGTCTCGGATTCCCCTGGAACTGGAGCTCTCCTGGAATTGGAGTTACAGACGGTTCTTAGCCACCATGTGGGTGCTGGGAATCAAACCTGGGTCCTCTGTTAGAGCGTCGGTGCTATTAACCGCTAGGCTATCTCTCCAGCCCCCATTTTATTGGTCTTTTTGAGAGAAGGTCTCCCTATAACCAACTGTTCTCATTATGTAGAGCAGGCTGGCCTTAAACTCACAGAGATCTTCCTGCCTCTGTCTCTGAGTGCTGATATTAAAGATGTGTGCCACCATGCTGGGTTTTGACTATTTTAATTAACATGTAATAATCACACATTTTGATGGAGTGTGTTATATTCATACATATAAATGATTGGGGTAGTTAGTATTTGCATCTCCAAGCTGTGAATAGGAAAGACCCATGGCAAAGAGGAGTCATAAGAGCCTTGGATATTATCATGTCCAATCCAGTCATATTATGAATGGGAAAAGCTGGTCTAGAGAGATGGAGTGACTCACCTATCACCACATAGCTAAGCAGGGCAGTGGCCACTGCTGTCTGTTATCCCATTTCACATGCTAAAGCATGCTGGCTGAAATGTTAGCTCACACATGCCCAAACCTGGGGTACGCCCAAAACAGATGTGTATTTTTGTGTACTGAAAACATGCAAAACCCTCTCTACTAGCAATGTTAAAATACTCAGTTAACTGTTGTCAATGCTAGTTACCCTACTAAGCTGTAATAACCCCTTCTGTCCAGCTGGAAGTTGAAGAACTAAAAGTCTGTTCTTGCTTGCCGGGAATGGGGGTGGGTAACTTGAGCCAAGTATCTGGTTTTCAAGGCCTCAGTGAGCTTACCCTCTGAGAACAGACTACCCAACTACTTCTTGGTGTCACTGGGAGGGCACAGGGACTTCCTGGTTACTTGGTGGGCCAGCCATTTGGGAAGGGCTATTTAGGGCTTGTGAGTGTTTATGTGGTTGGTAATGCCTACTCACCTGCTTCCCTGAGCCACTATGGGTGGAGTATTTCAGAAAGGGTCTCTCAAGATCAAAGGCACATGGGCAGGGACTTCTGGCTATTTCCAAGGCTGTGGAAAACCAACTGTCCCCTGGCTGTTTCCCAGGCAAAGTCATCCAACTGTTTCCCAGGGCCCTCTTCAGGGTAAAGCCATTGAATTTTGATCACCTGGGTTCCAAGATTTAAGGAGGATGAGTGGGGCCTCACTGCTTCTGGAAACAGCTGCCTGGCCCCTTCACAGGACCCTACGTGGTGGTCTCTCAAGGTGGATCCTGGCAGTGAGAGCATGGGTAGATGTAGTCGCAACATGCATGGGACCCTTCCAGGCAATGCAATAGTGAAGAAAACCTGCAACTTACCACACACAGCTCTAGGCTGGTGAGGCTTCCAGGTGTCTTTGGCATGAGTGGTGACAGGTGAAATCAGGACCTCTCAAGCAAAATTTTAGTAGGCATCATGAGAAGCACATATTAACATGTGGGTGAGTAGCAAGAATAGAATTCTTTGGAAAAAAAACTGACATTAAAATGAGTTTTATTAAATGCTGACTTTTGCTTTACTCTCCAAAATCCAACTGTACATGCAAAATTCTTTCTGGCTTCTGCCAAAAAAAAAAAGGGCAGTGTCTCAAGGTTTTGTGTAGCTGCCTTTTTAACACTCTGAGCAAGATAAGGAAGAATATGGTGTGGATAGGAACATTCAAGTACTAGGCAGAAACTAATTGAAAATGTGGGAATAAAGCAGCACATCCTACTGTGAGGAGAGACAGAGGACATCACTTCATCGGCAGGGACTCAGTTCTCCAGAGCTTTGAAGCATTAGAGGTCACCAACTGGGTGAAGTTTAGTTTCATTCTTGAAAGCCCTTAATGATGACTTTAGGCATAGCATCAGAACCACAATCTCCAAAGCACTGACACAGAACAAATACCACACACACACACACACACACACACACACACACACACACACACTGGATTAATGCACACTCAGCAAAGCTGATATCAGTGATTTCCATCCCTGGGCATCTTTTCTTCCCAGCACACACCATCAAGGGAAGTTTAACTGAGAATTCCTGAGACAGAAAAGCGTTTTCAAGCTACTGACACATTTTAGGGATGATGGTAAACTGCCAAAGCCTGTGATGACATATAGAAAAGAAATGCCTAACTGCACATATGTTTCTCCAACAGGAGGGAACCCAAGTATTTGACTAAGGGATGGCCAAGCACAGATCACAGAGGAACACATATCCAGTATTTAGAAAAGCTCATTCCTACCAACAGAATCACACTGGAGTATAGGAAATATATAACTGTGGGATTTTTCACTCTGCAAGACTTATTAAGTTAATAGATGGGAGGTTACCTTGAGTCTCTGCTGATCCCCTCCCATCAGACCTTGCTAAATAAAATCCATACTGAGCTCAAGCATCTTTGCCCCTGGCCCCACTCTCTGTCCTGTGTTCTGTGGATCCCACATTTCTTCTTTATCTTTTGCCTATATTTCTATTGCACATTTTCTTCTAGGTCTATTTTATTCATTTTATCTTCCTTGATGAGCCCAAACCATGATGCAGCGGGGGTGATTTTGCTCTATTTATCCCTGTTGCCTAACTCAGTACCTGATACAGAGTAGTTCTTTATTTGCTGAATGACAGTGAATAAATAAGAATAAATCAGAAAAGTTTCATAAAGTGACTCTGACAAAAGTTGGGTTGTCATGTAGCAAAATAATATGTTTTGCAAAACACACACACACACACACATCTCCCTGATAAATTAATGAAGAAGAGGAAGAAGAAGAAGAAGAAGAAGAAGAAGAAGAAGAAGAAGAAGATCAGCATTTATGAGGAAAATAATAGCCTAAGCTTTGGACCCAGGAGCACCTGAGTTAAATCCCTGGCTTTAACACTAGTTTTATGATCTTGAACATATCTTATAATCTCTTGTACACTCGATTATCTATAAAAGACAAATCATTATGAATTCATCTCATTGGGCATCTCTGTTGTTTGGTAGACAGAATTCCAGAAGTTAAAAATATCTAGTATAAGAAAATAGCTATTGTAAGGGTGTAGAGATAGCTCAGTGGTTAAGAACACCTAATACTTTGGCAGTGGACCTGAGTTTCATTCCCAGTACCCACATGGTAGCTAAAAACCATTTATAACTCCAGTTCCAGGGGAATTTCATGCTCTCTTCTGATCTCCACAGGCACTGGATGACACAGGTGCACTTACGCAAACACATGCAGACAATACATTCATACACATTAAAATAAAAATAATAAAATTTAAAAAAGAAAATAGTTGTTTGGATTCATGTAAACTTTTTATCATTTAGATTGATTCAATGAGAATAAACTAAAAGTTGAGTCTAAACTGCAGAAATGGTGACTGAACTTTAGCTCATTTGTTTACTCATTGACTATTTCCTACAGAAAATCCTAAGATCTATGATCCAGGGACTAGGTGTACCCTGTGTATTCCAATGTGATACCAAACACAAGGCACAGAACTTTGCACATCAATAAACATTTGAATGAATGAAAGAAAGAAAAGATGAATAATAATTTCCAAATAAGGTAGTATGAATTGCCAGACTAGTTAGAGTGCTTTATGGTCCACTATAGGATAAGATCATTGAGAGTTAGAGAACCCTAGAAAGAGTAATAGCAGTCCAGGTGGAAAGGAGGTAGAGAGGAGGAGGGAGTGAGGATTCTGTAACAGAAAAGCCAGTGTAACACATTTGACTCCCAGGGTCATGATCATGGATGGTGGTCATGGGACTCCATAGTCTCTCCTGCCCTCACCCATTCTTAGTTCTTTGTTCTCCACTTACATGTTCCAGGTGTGGTAAAGTGTTTGTAGACTTCTAGTTGTTCTCACATCCCACTTGGTCTTTTCAGTCTTGGGTTTATGACTTCTATTCCTAACTCTCAGTTTACATATCATGTCTTTGAATTACTCTTCTGTGACACTCCAGACTGTTTTCAGTATTTAACGTCAGCATAGCAATGATTTTTCTGCTTGTCGAGGCTATGCTGTGGTGTCCTGTTCTTCTGAGCAGGCTGGGAAAAAGACAGGAATGGTCCTTAACATTCACACTGTACACCCTCTAGTACATGCTATAGTACCTATGGTACAGACTGAATGACACCACTCAAAGATATCAAATCTAAAGTAATTGGGAGAGTATTTCTAGAGAATTGGAAGGTTCTTTTCCTGGTGTTGTGGAAAAAAAAAATACTCTGACTGTGGTGGTTTGAATGAGAGTGTCCCCCCATAGGCTTTAAGTATTCAGACATTTTGTCTCCAGTTGGTGGCAGTGTTCTTGGCGGTCTTAAAAGGTGTGGCCATACTGGAGGAAGTACGTCATTGGGGGTGGGCTTAGTGAGTTTAACAAGCCTCGTGGTCTCCAGTCTCTCTCTCTCTCTCTTGATGGTGCTCATTGCAAGATGTGAACCTTGGCTTGCTGTTCCAGCCCTGGCCACCATGCCTTCCGCCACAATGGACTCTGATTCCCTGGAACTGTCAATCATAAGGTCATATAAACTCTTCCTTTTATAAGTTCCCTTGCTCATGGTGGTTTATCACAGCAACAGAAAAGTGACTGACACACTGACAAAACAACTTGTAGGAGAAAGGGCTTTCTCTGGCTTGTGGTTCAAGGTCACTGTCCATCGTGGAGGAAGAAGCATAGAGGAAGGAACTTGACACAGCTGATCACATCACAGTCACAATCAGAAGCCAGAGAGCAATGATTACACTTTCCTTTCTCTGTTTACAGTCAAGGATGGTGCCACCCACAGAAGGCAGGTCTTCCTACCTAGGTTGGAATGACCAAGACAACTCCCCACAGACATGCCCAGAGTCTCTTCTCAATGAACAAATATGAGAGGGACTTAAAACTGGAAAGTTTCAGTTTTTACTTTTATTTGAAGCTATAGAAACCACCCCCCACTAAGTAGGAATGACCCTGAAGCAAATGAGCTACTATACCAAGGAGAGGAATCAGGGTTGAATAGAACCAACTACAGAGGAAAAAGAAGAAAGAGCCATGAGGCATGACATATATTTAGGGAATGTACAAAGGAGCTGAAGAGGGAGTGACATATAAGAGCTGGGAGGGGAGAAGAGTGTTTCTCAGAGTAGCAAGTACCACCCAACTGGTGAATGGAGCTTTCAAAGCCGTCGAAGGCAAGGGGAGGGACCTAAGAGGAAATGCATGGTGGCATGAAGCCGGCTGTTGAGGATTCCAAAGGAAAAGATTGGCAGAGGAAGAGCACGCATGGGCTACCCAACCAAGAGTAACTGCTGTCAAAACAAATTAGACTCAGGCTTGGGTTAAGACAATAAAAAAGTAGGAGGAGAGAAGCAGCGAGGGAAGGTCTATGGCATTGTCTTACTTTGTTTCTGAATGCTTTTTGTTCCTTTTCTGCAGGGAAACAGATGGGCATGTTGCCTTGTTGAATGCTTTAGCAGATGCCCAAATATCTGAGGAATCCTAGAGCAGAGGTGGTAGAGGGAGTGGGAGTGGCCATCAGGGCACTGGCGAGCAGAGCAGCTTTCTGCTTTACTTTGCAGCCCCTGGGCTTTAGGGCATTTCAGGATCCACAGAGCCTTGGCTTGTGTATCTGCTGCCTTGGAAGCTTTCCGAAGCTTTCTTCATGCCTGCCTGCCTTGTCAAGAAGTTTATGGTACAGTTGGGGAGGCAACATGGAGAGCACCATTCACTTTAGTATCTTGGCAGGATCCAGCATCCACAGTAGCTGCTTAACAAATGTTTACTGAACTGAAGTCAAGCTGGGCTGATGTTCTTTTCCACCGCAAGGCTTGGTTTACATACTTTTTCTTCTAAGTGGTTGAAAAAACACTCTGGGAAGAATCTTTCTCTTCCGTGAATTGCTAAGAATATTGCCTACTCTATACTATGCACCTTATAGACATTCCATCTTTATAGTGATAGTCTTCCTTCTCACTGATAAAGAAACTAATAAAGAGATTGAGAAATGCATTGACTCAGGTCATATTGCTAATGAATGCATCTGTTGCCATTTAAATTCAGGTTAGTCTGAATCCAGAGCCCTGAGAGCTGCACTGATTCCCACAGTCATGGCATCTCTGAGGACCCAGAAAATGGCAGTACTGGAAAGATGATATTCTGCCATTTCCTCGTCTTCCTTTCAGCTCTCATAGACCCCAAGGTTGTCCATGTAATTAGCATAGACACTGCCTCCTTTGCCAGTACAGGGGTGAAGGATCATCTATCTCCCCAGGCAGGCTACTATCTTGCACAACGTAGGTCCTCAGCTGTCCTCTCCTTAAAGAGGATCCGTGCTGCACACAGAGCAGCTATGGTAGGTGATACAAAGCCTAGTCATGGCTTTGTGGCTGACAGGCTCAGAAATGCCCAAGGGACAAAGCTGTAGCTGTTTATCAAATTTTCTTCAGATTTATCAAATGATTTAAATAAGGTGCTCTGAGATAACCAATTTGAAGAACTCCCTAGAGTAACTGGTGGCAATTCTACTGGAAGCTTTTGCTTTCAGGAATTCTCAAGCTAAAACCAAAACCACAAGGAAGTTTGATCTTCAGGACTTTGCAAGACCGTTCATTCACACTAACCATTTCTTTGCTCATTGTCTGCTGCTGTCAGGCATTCATATCCATGCCTGTGATTTATTGGCATGTCTGAGTCCCTCTGGGGAGGGAGACCCATTTTTCAAAACTATCTCATGCTCTAAGAGGTTCTTTTCTGAGTGACTGTCCCTCATAGGCACCTCTGCAGCAATCAGTAGCTCCGGTTATGCCTCACCAGACAGTGCAACAATCTCCTGAGCCCTGGCACGCAGAATAATGATAGATTGATAGAAACCCACCACTGTGTCAAAGGTAGAAAATGGATTATGCAAAAACAGTGAGAACACTAGAAAGCTGCTGGGGGCTGAGAACAGAGAGAGAAGATCTCAGGATACCAAGCCATGCAATAGTGGCACTCAAGAGGACTCTGTCTTCCCAATGCAAAGAGAGAAAGAAGTTAGCATCTGAGCGACTCTGAGTTGGAGCGTCTCAGACTATGAAAAGCTCTGAGCTTGGGATTCAGACCATCTGAAAATCAGCAGAATTAGAAACACATTTGTTGTGGTTTGAATAGGAAAGAGCCCCATTGGCTCATGTGCAGCGGCAGGTGCCGTTTGCAAAGACTGTGTGACATTTCGGAAGTGGAGACTCTGAGGAGGAAGTGGATTGTTAGGGACAAGTCTTAAGGTTTCAGAGCCCAGACTCACTTCCTGTTCATTCTGTGTTGCCTGCGGGGGGGACGCAATGTGACCTGACAGCAGGCACCTTCTACCATGCTGGCACCCGAAAACTCATTACGCTTAAGTTGCGTCTACTTTGATACTTGGTCACAGTAGTGAGAAAAACAACAAATGCAACATCAGAGTGTAACAGACCTTCCTTGTTTCCCATCTTTTCACCCCAGGTTACTTTCTTACCCTCTTGAGAAACCATTTAATAAGGGCAAAGAGAAAAAGGGAGACAAGCTATTTATTGGAGAAAGAGAATTCAACTTGTGCTGGGATTATGTCACTGAACTGAATAGCTATCCAAAACTCTTTCCACTACTTTGAATGGGCCCCAAATGTCACTGCTATCAAAGCTGCACATTGAAGAAGACAGCAGATAATGTGCCTGTTAAAATAGGCAGCCTCAGCCCAGAAAATGGATCATGCTACCATTCTTTGACCCTCCTTTCCTTTGGCATCAGCTAATATCATAAATCGCTATTTGCTGACAAGTGATACTGATAGGAATCCAGGGCTGGTGACAGCAAAAGAGAAACATGCCATTCACTTACTGTTGAGGACTGTCATTGGCGCTCGTCCCAAGCAATCCCCATGTTACTGGGAAGGAAGAGGGAGGATGGGAGGGAGAGAGCCATTATACAGTACAGCGCCAATCCCAAGTGTGCATGGAAGCTGTACCAGTGAGCAGAAGAGAGACATCAAACCACCAAAAGAAACATGAAGGAATCTGCTGACATGTACCAACCCTCCACTGTGTCCCCAACCCACACAATCACCAATAAATAGCACACTTCAGAACAGGAAGTAGAGCTGAACACTTCAACCTTACATAGCACTTTGATGATTATTGTGAAATGTCAGCTATTTCTTTGTAAATTTGTATTGGAATTTTGTGTATTTCTTTTTTTTTTATGTCAGACAATGGTTTGCTTCAGGAGGTTTGAATTTTGTGTATTTCATATAGAACATCTTAATCATCTTTATACTCTCTTCCCCATTGGTATACCCTCCATAGCTCCCCCCAACTGACCACAACAGCTATTTTTAACACAGTGGCTAATACCTATAGATATTTGGTATTTACATATTTATGTGATGAAAATAATAAAATGTGTTTTGCTTTAATTGAGGTATTAACTAAGACATTCATAGCACTTGCTCTTTATTGTGGAATTTCACAGATATTAGCTCACTTAATCTGTCAAGCATCTGTTCTTATAACTTAAGGTTCTGTGGTAACAAGTCACAGAAATTATGGTTTAATTATCTAAAAGTGGGTTTTTCAGAAGATTCTCAAGACATCTCTCAGAATCATTAGGAGATGAAATAACGAGTGCCAGACACAGGATAGAAGTTCTCTGGCTTTAACAGGCAGTGGGTAGGGACCCTGGAGGAATGGAGAGTCTAAACAGAATCACTTGGTTCCCTCTCCTTGTCCAGCTCAAGTTTTCTCCCAGGTGGGGATCAATATTCTGTCCTTCCTATGTTCAGAGCGTCGGCCCAGATCACAGCTCTACTGGGCTATATACAATGAGGATAAAATGCCCAAAGGAAATCTGTGACCAAGGGAACATTGATGCTGGGCAGCCAGAAATCCCATCAGTACCACTCATGTTCTGTAGGCTTGAAGCTCAGATGTCTCTAAAGTTACCTACATAGCTGTTGAAAACAAGTTAAGCCCTGACATTTTTACTCCCAATCCCACATTCTCTCTGATCCCACCATCATACATGATGTCCACTTAGACAACAAAAGTCCTCACAGGCAGTGCTTTCCTGGAGGGCACAATCTCAAACCATAGCCTCACTAGTAGAAGAACAAAGACATATTTTCCAAAATTAATAAATGCTAATAACAAAAACAAAAGAGGTAGGACATGGTAAAATACAAATAATGTGAGCAGTTCATTTTCCTGACCCAGTGATTAGTATTTTTTAATTCTAGACCACATAACCTGGTTATATAGAACACTGATTTTAGTAGAATCCAGGCAAAAGGTATTCAAGAACTCAATTTGTACATCTTTTCTCTAAATTTATAATTATTCAAATGTAAGAATTTGTTGATGAAAAAATGTCTATCTAGTGCACCCTTCTTCCTTTTTTGGCACAAAATGACAATGTTTACTGTTGTCTTCTGGTGAGCTGTTGAAGAGAATTACCTCCCGGGCGGTAGGGGTACCCCCACACACATTGCATCCCACCCCTCCTTTTCCTCTGGTTCCCGATTACTAGGCAAAGCAATGAGCAGATTCTCCAATCTTAATTTCAGGAAAGACTAGAGAGTGTACGGGGCTGGCCTACAGAGTGGAGACAACATCTCTTACATGGCAAGCAGCCATTCTCCTTTGCCACCATGGCTGCCCAGAGTCCTGGTACCAATAATGTGTCCTATACTCATGATGACAAAATAGCAAGAGACCCCCAGCCCCATGTGGTGGGCTTTGTATATGCCCCTGGCCCCAGCATGGTGTCAGTGGCATCCCAGAGTTCCATGTGTGTTCTTTTGAGCACGGTGGGAACCTCACTGGAGGCTTGGCTTTGCCTCTAGTCCCTCTAAGTAAACGAGACTCCATCTTTGTGGTTCACAGCTTGTCTGATGATAAATCCATCTCAAGATATATCTTTATTTTTATTTTTTAATATTTATTTATTATTTTTTATGTGTACCAGTGTACCGTGTGCATGTAGGTTGGTGCACCCATGTCATGTAATGCCGTGGAGGTCAGAAGAGGGTGTCAGATTCCCCTAGAACTGGTGTTAAAGATGTTTCTTAGCTGCCACGTGGGTGCTGGGAATCAAACCCAGGTCCTCTGCAAGAGCAGTTGGCACTCAACCACTGAGCCATCTCTCCAGCCCCAGAAGATATATCTTATCCCATATGAGCACACTAAGAAATTCCCCCAAAATCAAATTTTCAGATACCATTCCAAAGGAACGGGCAGCAGTGTGTCTAGAAAGAACACAGGCAACAGGAGTCATGTTCAGAAATCTCAGAAGCAGGTAATTTGGGGGACACAGCTGCAGGGAAATTGTTATTAAGGATGGTAAAACTTGGGTCTCTAAGAAGAAGGAAGCACAGAGCTTCAGCCCTGCATGACTGAGACAAGAACAAGACTGAAACTGTACATGAAACATTTGAGAAAACATGAGACAGCGCCATCCAGACCAAGGGTTTAGGATTTTCTCCTCTGGTGGATGTGGAAGGAGGTCATGAAGGCCTCACGAGAAGTACAGCTCTGTGTCTACATGGGGAAAGGATTCTGAGGCGAGAACCAGCCGCAGGAAAGATGGTGAGAAAATGTGCAAAGTCAGATAATAATTCACATCAGTTTTGCAGCATGAGCCCTGGAAACCGTCCTTCCTGAAAGCCCATTCTGTCTGAATGTCCAGAACTTTCTTGCCTAGGCTCCCAAAATGGCTGGTATTTATAACACCCTAAAAAGACATACTGGGTATGGAATTTAGCTCATGGTTTGTACTAGTTGTGATCTTTTGTATAATATGTAAAACATTACCCAACTATCATCTCTCTTATTGAATTAACCAGTGCTTGTCATTTTCAAGCATAATTTTAATATTTAAAAATATATGAAGTTTTGGGGCTGGAGAGATGGCCTAGTGGTTAAGAGCACCGACTGCTCTTGCAGAGGACCCGGGTTCGATCCCCAGCACCCACGTGGCAGCTGAGAAGCATCTTTAACTCCAGTTCCAGGGGAATCCAATGCCCTCTTCTGACCTCCGAGGCATTGCACGACATGGGTGCACAAACCTACATGCAGACAGTGTACATTCATACACATATAAAAATAAATAAAATTAATTAAAAATTAAAATACATGAAGTTTGGATTTGAACACTTTGAAAAGTTACTACTTTGCAGACCCTATCTTAAATGCCTTAGAAATATTAACTCATAGCCAGGCATAGTGGCGCACACCTTTAATCCTAGCACTTGGGAGGCAGAGGCAGGCAGATCTTTGTGAGTTCAAGGCCAGCCTGGTCTACAGAGCGAGTTCCAGGACAGCCGAAGCTACAGGGAGACCCTGTCTCCAAAACGACCAAAAAAAAAAAAAAAAAAAAAAAAAAAAAAAGAAAAAAAGAAAAAAAAGAAAGAAATATTAACTCATTCTGTGTATACTTACAAGCCAGACACCAGGGAGCAGGGAGACTAGGTAACTTGCCTGTATCCTCAGATCTAATAAAGGGTAGAGCTATGATCCAAGCCCCTAGCTGAATCTGTGGTATGGCCTGGTCATTTCCATGGTAGGCCATGCAGAAAGCATGTGCAGGAATGCACAACACACAGAGACATGGTAAGGTATAAATCCAAATACAGAATGGCACTTTATTCAAATCATTATACAGGCCATGTGACCTCACCTCCCAGGGGCCAGTTCCAGACCTTTGCCTCATTGCATCCCAATTTGTGGGTGTAGCCAGAGAGGTCCTGTGACTCTCACTTGTGCCTCTGGGGGTGGGGGTGGGGGGTGCTGGCTGGAAATGTTAGCCCATGCATACTTAACCTCAGACCAGATACACCTACATGAATCTCTTCTCTTAAGGTTTCAGGTTTTTGTCAATTGTGATAGAAACCAAGCAGATGGCATTAAAAGAGCAGTAGGCCTCCAAGCATGTTGGACTTGCAAGTGGAATCTTTCCAGAACACTTGGGGACGGCAAAAAAGTATTTGAAGATGAGATTGGGTTTGTATAGTGGCAAGTTGAATAGAGAAGTAACACCAGCAGTTAGACCTGTGGGAACACTGCTCAGGAGCTCTGTAAATGAAGGCCACTGGCCTAGACATGTCAGGTGCAACCCTGAAAGTGAACGTTATTGCTAGGATAGTGACAAATGGAAGAAATGACCTGAGTTATTAATATATATTTACTTTTGTTTCAATGTATTTTTATTGAATTTTTAGCATTTTATATATCTTAACTCTCTTTAGATGCCCTCCTCTATTTGTACTCCCCCAATTGCCCACTCACTGGATTTCATACATCTGTCATATATGTTAAGGCCTTTGTGTACCCAGATGTCCCTTCCTGTGAATTCATTTGATGGAGAATGCTCACCCTATCTATCACCACTTCCTTAAAGAAGATCAACTTTCCTTCCCTCAGCAGTGATCAGCTGCCAATAGCCTGCTCAATGGGAGGGAACTCATGTATAGGACTATAAACCTGGCCAAATACAAATGGTTGAGATGGTCATAGATCTAGAGAAAACCCTACTTCTGTTACATCCCTAGACAAAGGTAAATGTTTACTTTTAAGGGAAATAACAACTAGGAGTATGAAGACATTTCAAAAGCAAAGCATACAGAATGAATTTGGATTAATGATGCTGGGCACGGTGGCCTGTACCTTTAATCTTAGCTCTTGGGAGACAGAGGTAAGTGGATCTCTGTGAGACTGAGGCCAGCCTGGTCCATGTAGTAAATTCCAGACAGGCTGGGACTAGAGGGACCCTGTCAAAAAGAAATTGGATAAATGTAGAAGAGATGCCAGAGGAAAAATTATGAAAAGTGATACAATATTTCATTGTTTATTGATTTTAAAGGAAGAGGGTCTTCCTATAATGTAGGTTGGGCACCAACTCCTAGGCTCTCCCAATCCTCCTGCTTTAGGTTCCAACTAGATGGGACCATAGGTGCATGTTATGTGTGCAAACATTTGGAAACTTAATTATTGCTGGAGTTTGGAGGAGGTCATGGAATTCCTAGGATGCCTGGGCTTGCTAGGGGAAACTTGTCACTGGGGCAGCTTGGAGAGTTCATAGCTTCTGTCCCACTTCCACTCTCTTTCTGGTTCCTGTGCCTGTGAGAACATGTGAGTGCTCAGCTTTTTGCTCAAGCTGCATCTTCCCATGTTGTCCCTGCCATGATGGACTCATATTCCTGTGGCTCCATAAGTCCAATAAGCTCTTCCTTCTGTAAGTGGCCTTGGTCATGGTGTTTAGCACAGCATCATAAAAATAACGAATACAGAATTTGGTACCAAGAGTGGGCTGTTGCTGTGGTATAGGGAGTGGTATCTTCCCATAAGAGAAATACATGCTTCAGACAGCAAAACCAAAGCTGTGGAATTATTCAAATCCTTCGGCACTAAAGTCCAGGGCATCAGACATGGTGCTATATGATTTGGTGTTTGCTCTGCTGAGTTTTGGTCTTGTTTTGGATCCATGTTTCCTTATGATGCCCCCATACCTCCAGTTTGCAATGACAATGTCTGTTCAGTTCCATTGTCTCTTAGAAGTATGTAATTTGCTTCTTTTTTTTCTATTACTTCTTTATTTTTTTTTCATTTTTTTAACAATAAGTAATAGTTTATGAGTACAAGCAGCCTTCATGTAAAACCAATTTGCAAGCAGTTGTGCCCAAACCCACACAGCCCAAGGGTACCACCATCCAGCCGGGGGGGGGGGGGCTTGTATGTTCAATCAAGTTGATCAAATAAGTGTCCAGACTATATTGCTGTAGTTTCACCATTCACCCCAATCACAGCCCTTACATTCTACCATGCCCCCTCTTCCACAGATTGTTCCCTAGGCTTAGAAAAGGGGCACAGGCCAACGAGAAACAAAACAGTCTACTTTCTCTGGAGCTGTTGTTTTGGACTCTGGTCAACTCTGGTTTCCTTTTATGGGCTGACAGTTTGTCCAGGAATAACCTTTCAATCCTAGTAATGAAGCACAAGCAATTAGATATATAAGTATTTAAACAGTACTAATTGTTATGGTAGGTTACTTTGGTATAGACACAGATGTTTGGATGGTATGTTAATCCATAAATTACACTTTTTTCTGTAAAATATGACAGGGTCTTTCTATAGCTTATAACATCTCCTAACCACTAGAGGATGTAAGCTTGTGGCATTAGCCATGGGTTATTCCTCCAAGGAGAGAGCTAATAGCCAATTAAGTTTGGGATATACAGACATATGGCTGCCACTGCTGCACAGTATTTCCAGGCAGGTAAGGTGTAGCTGGTGCTGACGGAGGAGCCTTGCTTGACTCAAGGAGACCTATATTTGCTTATTGGTTTATGGCCTTTGGTAACACTCTCGGTATCCAGAGACCAACTGTAGCACTGCAGTTTTTTGTGGTTGTTGGCATAACATCTTTCCCATCTTACATCGGTCTTTGACAGCAGGGCCTTACCGCCTCTCTTCTTGTAGTTATCCCCAGTTTACAGGCAAAAAGCCTTTACCTTTTGTGGGGCTGTGGATCCCCTGGCCAACATGCTCCTTGGTAGAATAATCCCATTGCTGATATCAGAGCTCTCCTTTTCTTTTTTTAATATATTTTGCTTAAGTGCATAGCTTAAGGAGACTTTAGTATTATATTTAGTTCTGAATAGAGAATAATTCTTTTCACAGTTCCTATGTCTATTAGTCAATTAAAGAAGGCAGTTCTACCAGTTTTATAAGAGATTACCTCTATAACAGTTGGCTCCAATTTACAGTTAGAGAATGACCTCATCATCATCATATTTCTCCTTGTTCTATGGAGGGGAGGTAAGAAAGTCTCTCATATTAAAACTTTGTGGCACCTAGAAGGTAAATTTTGTTAGGACTCAGTATAAATAGTTGTTACAGGATCCACAGATGGGTTTGATGTTTGTACCAGTCTAAGGCTTTTCTTCCTTTCAATGTTCAGACAGGCCAACCTTTCTGCTGTCACTTCCTGGTACATCCTACACAATGCAAAACTGTATCTTTTCTTTCTCAGCCATTAAGTTGGTGACATTTTGACCTGTTGGAACATACAAATCTTTTCCCATAGTTAATTTTAAGATATGAATTGCAAAGTTTTGGACAAAAAGCTTTCATGTATATCTATATCCCCCCTTTTTATTTTAGGCTTTTGTTTTTTGACCCATGAGTCTCAAAAAAGGCACTTGTATTACACATACCTATAGGTTAGAATCAAGGCACAGATTTCATCAAATTCACCCAAGCTGTTTTGGGTCAGTGTATGTGGTTAACTTGGAAAGCAAACTTAATTTTTTTTGGTCTTTTTGAGACATAATTTTTTAAGTTAAATCATCCCACAGGTAAAAGAGAATGCTACAAGGTGATACTGTACAGCAGAAAAATTATAGAGAACATTTGTATGTGCCAATCCCAAAGTTATTGTTATACAGATTTTAAGTAAAACAAATGTGGACAACAACAATTTATATTTTCAATTAACTCAGGTGCATTAACGTTTTTATCAGAACCTTTAAACCAATGTTGCTTAATATACACATATTTACTTTTACTAGGTCATAAAACACCATGTAACCTGTAGACAGAGTCTGGGCAAAATTGGATACTTGTTGAGCTCACGTCAATTAAATATGCATTAATCGAATATACACCCGTGTCCCTCTCCCGCCCCTCCCACCCCTCTCAATTCACCATTTCAGTCAGTTTTCTGATGCAGTCTTTCTGTTGTTGTTCTTTTACTATGCATCCCTCTCCACAAGGAATATTTATAACTGGGTTATTTGCGCTAGCATCCACATATGAGGGATACCATTCATCATTTGTTTTTCTGGGACTGTTACTTCACTTAATATAATATCTTATAGCTCCATCCAAAGTTCATGATGTTGTCTTTCTTTACCACTGCAGAGAACTCCATTGTGTACATGTACCACATTTTCTCTATCCACTTGCCAGTTGAGGGGCATTTGGGTTGGTTCCAGCTTTTTGCTATTGTGAACAGAGCTGCAATAAATATAGCTGTGCATGTATTTCTGCAGTAAGCTTATTTATTTTATAGTGGCTTACCATTAATAAAGTGCCTCAAGTCTCAGAAGAGACTGTGGACATTGGACTTTGGAACAGAATTGATACTGTTAAGGACTATGAAGTCTTTTAAGGTTGGACTAAATTCATTTTCCCCTATGATGTGGTTATGAGCCTCTGAGTGCCAGGGTGTACAATATAGTGTCCTGAATAAGAATGTCCTCCAGCTGGGCATGGTGGCACATGCCTTTAATACCAGCACTCGGGAGGCAGAGGCAGGCGGATCTCTGTGAGTTCAAAGCCAGCCTGGTCTACAGAGCAAGCTCCAGGATAGCTCGGACTAAAGGGAGACCCTGTCTCAAAAACACCAACAAAAGAAAAAAGAATGTCCTCCACAGGCTCCGAGTATTTGAACACTGGCCTGTCACTGGGGACAGGCTTTGAAGACATTTGGTCTCCTCCAACTTCCTGTCTGGCTTTCTGCTTCCTGTGTCCTCTTGAAGATGTGAGGCTTCAGCTTCTGCTCCATCCATCTTTGTCCCCATGACTCCCCACCATGATGAACACTTAACACTTATCCCTCTTGAACTGTAAGCCAAATAAACTCTTCTTTCTGTAAGCTACTTCGATCATGATGTTTATCACCGCAACAGAAAAGTAGTTACCCCCTATGCTGCTGCAAATAGCTCTCAGATATTGTAGTCTTTGAAAACCAAAAGACCCTAACAACCATTGAGATAGACTAGAACCTAGAACTTATCCATTATGTGCACATAGATGTTTAAGTTTTAACTAGTAGCTTGATTTAATTTTAGTCATCTAAAAATGTAAAATACATTTTTCACTTGTGCTCTCTCTAAAATCAGTTGTCAGGTCAGATTTAGTCAAAGGGCCAGTTTGTCAATCCTTGCACTGAAATATTGTGTATCTTAGCCTCAGAATTATCATATACCTGAGCATCTGTGTTGTATTCACTGAGATAAAATGAAAGTAAAAATAAATGTCCATTAGCACTCATCTATTTTATTCTCCATTATCCAAACAGATACAGCAAGACAGATAAAAATATGCAAGGTAAGGATATGAGTTATGTTAGGTTAGCAAATTGGAGACTGTTAATATATAACAATGAAAAGGAAAATTTGGGCTGGTAATATAGCCCTGTGATAGAGTACTTACTTAGCATGTGTGGGGTCCTAAGTTCAGTTCCCAGAATCACAGAAAGAAAATAAAATGAAAGAGAGAGAGAGAGAGAGACAGAGAGAGAGAGAGACAGAGAGAGACAGAGAGAGAATTTTATGTGGGGAGTGGATGGTGATAAAACACTAGAATTCCAACCTGTGATCAAATTACTAGGCTTATTGACAAATAAAAATAAAACTAGAAGCTCATAGTAAAAGATAAATATATTCAGCTCAATTTTCTGAAAAGTCCACATTAAAAATCTTAAATATTAATCTTCCCAAGACTCTCCAAGGGCCTAAAAGAAAATGCAGTTGTTTATAAGACATTTGCCTTAATGAGTTTTCTTCTTATCTAACAATTCTCATTAACTGATGGTAGATGCCTGGATCTCTGAGATGCAGAGTGTTGTGACTATTACTGTCTGCTATGAGTGAGAGTGTAAGACATGGCATAATTGCTAGGTGTTTGACTATATTAACACCATGAGTCAGTAGGGTGGTTAGAAGCTTAGGTACTCAACAAGCTGAATATATTGCTCTTCTAATAGGTTTTTGAAGAAAAATAACCTATTATTATGAAAACTGTCACATGCATTCAAGAAACAAAATGATATAATAAACCCTTAGATACTCAGTTCTCAACTCATAGCCAATTCTTTTCTGGTTTTTCTTTTTTCTTCTTTTTTTATTTATTTATTTTTTGTCTTTTTGAGACAGGGTCTCCCTGTAGCCAGAACTTGCTATGTAGACCAGGCTGGCCTTAAACAGAGATCCCCCTGCCTCCGCCTCCTGCTGGGATTAAAGGCGTGTGCCACCATGCCTCGCTTATCTAGTTTTTCTATTTTCACATTCCTTCCAGGCAAATCACAGACGTCATTCACAAACTACATGTTGGACTACTTGTGAATCCTTCCTAACATGCTTCTGGTCATCTATCCCACATATCTTAAAATCTCTAAACATGTCCAATGTTGAAGGGAAAATCTGAAGGTAGTTGTTTTAAAACAAAACAAAAATTCTAAGCTAGACTACTCAAGAGGTGAAATGAGAGAGTGTCTTGAGCTCAGGAGTTCAAAGTCAGGCTAAGCCAACATACCACAGCAAACAAACTTCAGTCCTGCATGTCTGAGTACCAAACCCTTGGTATCTGTCTGACTCTGTCTTCAATCTAAGTCACCTCCATTCATTCTGCCTAGATCTGAGAAAGGCTGAGGCATGGTGGTATTAAATGAGCAACTGTGGTCGTTCGGTCAGAAAAAGTAGCAAATAACAGAGCAACTTGCTTACGTAATGTCTAAACAAAATGCAGCTTCTGAGACACCCAAGCTTCTGCTCCCTCAATCTACCACACACCGCATAACTTGCATTTTCCATTGGTAGATTATATTATTTCCTCTAAAGTTGTCTTTGAAAATTAAGTCTAGTAGCTATGCAAAGCTTGGTATGTCTAAACAAAATAATTATAAAGAAAGACTGGAGAATAAGCAAGGCCAGATCAAATGTTAATGGCCAGGAAACACAAATGACACAAAAGGTCATTATAGAAATATGTGTGCTGGGGCTGGAGAGATGGCCTAGCGGTTAAGAGCGCCGACCGCTCTTGCAGAGGACCTGGGTTCGATCCCCAGCACCCACATGGCGGCCGAGAACCGTCTGAAACTCCAATTCCAGGAAAACTCCAGTTCCAGGGGAATCCGACACCCTCTTCTGACCTCCGTGGCATTGCACGACACGGGTGCACAAACTTGCATGCAGACAGTATATTCATACACATACAGAAATAAATAAAATTAATAAAAAAAAATTTAAAAAAAAAGAAATATGCGTGGTAGCACATAGCTATAACCTGGGGTCAGCTCCACTCTATGCCTGAGGCTTTCCTCATCGAATGTCCCACCATTCTGGGATCTTGTTTGTAATAACTGAGCCTTCACCTTCACAGCTTCATGCAATGGCCTGAAAAGGCTGCCTTTGGACACAATAACCCTGCCATGTACTGTCTGTCCTTAATTCCTTTCTGGAATCTTGGTGAAAGCTTCTGTGACTACTCACTCTTGTATTTTATATGCCTATAAATCCAGAACCACATAGATGGCAATGCCACTAAATCAAGGTATATAGACTTGACCTTTTAACCCCATCTTTAGTAGCCTCTGTCTGCCTTGAAGTCTAAGTCTGAAAAAGAACATTTCTAGGCAAATGTTTTTAT
This sequence comes from Rhizomys pruinosus, assembly GCA_009823505.1. Lineage (NCBI taxonomy): Eukaryota > Metazoa > Chordata > Mammalia > Rodentia > Spalacidae > Rhizomys > Rhizomys pruinosus. The sequence goes on along the minus strand of VZQC01006309.1, from coordinate 246,476 downwards.
GTATGGAACCCTTTCCATGGCGTAGTGTATTTGTATTTTCACAAGATGAAGCATTTGGTGAGTGGAGTCCTTGCTCTGGAGGCCTCTTTCTTTCATCCTAATTCAGAACACAGGGTTTTTATTTATTGGTATTTCTCCACACCCAACTTTAAGCTCAATTGCACTCTATTCAGACCAAATCATATTTTTACTGTCATTCTGTGATTTTGTCTTTCACTGGAGACATGCAGATGAGCAGTGACTAGTAATCACATCCCACCCTGAATACTTTGCTGCCATGAAAGTTTCTCCACCAAACAAATTAGCTTCATTTTTAGCTTCCCTCAGTATCTCAGGACATGAGCACAAGGAACCCAGATTCTTTGCCAGAATAACCTAAATACCTCTATCACAGTTCTTGATAGTGCACATTTTCAGTTTTATTTAGTCTGGGACCCAAGGTCTTGGTCAAAATATTGTAAAAATTGACCCTATCCCAATTCTTGATGGGAACTGTTGCCTCTGAAACCTTGTGAGTCTCACCTGTCCTCGTTTTTCTCATCATTCCTGTCTACCAAACTCCCACTGGAATGGCCTGCTGAGAACTGATGACACTATTCTAGGGCTATTCTAGTCTGCAACTCTAAATTCTTCCACATTTCTCCTTCATTCCAGTTCCAAGGACTAACAAAAACATGGTTAGGTTTTTCACAGCAATAATCCCACTCCAATACTACTTTCCCATATTATTAATTTCTGTCATTGCTGTGATAAAATATCTAACAAAAGCAACTTAAGGCAAGCAGGGTTAATTCATGTCATAGCCTGACTTCAGCTCACTCTTTCCTTTTATTCAGTCAAGGTGGCCGGTCCATGGAGTAGTGCAGCCCACATTCTTAATGAGCCTTCTTAGTTAAATCTCTCTGGAAATGCCCTCACCGATTTGTCTCCTACGTGATTCTATGTCCTGTAAGCTTGAGTGTTAACAATGACCATCTTATTGTCAGAAAAGACAGAAAGAAGAAAAAGACAAGAGAGGAGGAGGGAAGAGGAAAGGAGAAAATGGGAGGGAGGGGGAGGAGAGGCCAGGAAGAGGAAAAGCAAGAAACAGTCATCATGTGTTCTCACTGCTTAGAATAGTTCACTGCTTCCTTCATACTAAGTGATCTGACTTCTTATGGTTGGTTCCCATAGCAGTTTAGTTTCCACCTTGAGAAATGTTAGCAGTATATACATGGGAAAGGAAATATTTGGAACATCAGGAATGTTGGGGGAGATAACACATTCCTTGAGGAATAATCACGAGTGCTGGGAACACTGGTTCACCTGCTCAGCACCACGTGTCAGCAGAGCAGAAATGGCTGCCCTCTCATTCCACTTGGTTGTTGTTCCCGCCTCAGTACAGTCAGAAGAGCAGACTCAGAATTCAAAATGGACAGAGTTTAGATGTTTACCAAATGGATTTTGGTTTGTTTTTGTTTTCTTGTGTTAAGTAACAGTCATTGTTTTTTTTAAAAAATGGGAGCTTTCTTTTGTAGTTTTGTTTTGCCTTCATTTTTTATTATTTTTTATGTGTATGAGTGCATTGTGTGTGTGTGTGTGTGTGTGTGTGTGTGTGTGTGTGTATGTAAGTGTACCCATGTTGTGCAATGCTCATAGAGGACAGAAGAGGGCATCGGATCACCCAGGAACTGGAATTACTTAGAGATGGATGTGAGCCACTATATGGATGCTGGCAATCAAATGTGGGTTCTCTGCAAGAGCAGTCAGTGCTCTGAACCACGGAGACATCTCTCCAGCTCCTGTAGTTTTGTTTTTACAATCCTGGGTCTGCTGCCTTCTGAAAGGGCATGCATTTTGTAATTCACCCCAGTCTCCAACACTCTAATGTCTCCCTGACCCTGAGGCCCTGGGCCATTTGCTATTTTCCCTGTATTTGCAATGGTTTCTGATCCATTTTCCCTCATAGTCCCTCCCTGGTTCTCTGGAGACTTTTGTATTTGCATCTGGACTTTTTGAACTCTAAGGTCTTAGAAGTGCTGTGATTGCCTGGTAAAATATTACATCCCAAATAGCTAAGGTTGCAATATGTTGTCTAATTAAAGTTTTCCAACTGTGGGATCTTGGGTGTCTAAACTGCAGGCCTCACCTCTTCACCCAGGTCACTGTAATTTTCAAAGGAAGTGCTGACTCTGGATCTCGGAATGGAGGTGTGCATGCTGGAGTCCTGTGTTCTGTTTAATTATATTGCCTCTTTTTGCTTTGGATTGGGATTCAGCCAACATCCACTGAGGGCTTTTTAAACTTCTTGGGTATTCACATTCAAATCTGGACAACAGCCAACTTGATTACTTTGGCCATGTACTACATTGTCTCCTATTGGAATAGTCCTTTACACTTCTCAAAATCACCCCCTAAATGCAATTATCTTTCCCTCTGACCTTGTGAAAGAGAAAGGGCAAAAACTGTACCTATCTTACAAAATTGAGAAACTCATATGATATTAACAATGATTTTTCAGGCTTCAACGTTTTCCTTTAAAACCAGATCATGGTATTTTATTTTCAAACCTATTTCCTAAGTACAAAAATAAAAACGTGTTTATTTAATTAAAACATCATTCTCCAAGGCCTAAAGACTTGCAGACTGTGTTATTCTCCCTCCCTACTGAGACATAATTGAAAACTGACATGATACGTTTTATTAATTAGGCCCGTTTGGTTTTCCCACAGAGAAGAGAGAAGTGTGTCATCTTTCAGGCCAACTGATTTAAATAAAAACCCACTTGGATTTGGCCTTTTCATGCTGTTGCTACACCAAAACGAACAGGAAGTGAGATGTGAAATATTTACTGCCATGTTCTGAGATGAAACCTGAATCAATGTGGCAAATATATTTGCTTGTAGGATACTAAGGGAATATTCTACAGAATTTGTGTGTTTCCTTCCTGATTGACTGGAAACCATCTGAAAAAGTCAAGTAAAAGTTTTATAAAAAGGGAAACAGTCAAGTGGGAACAGTTCCTTTCCTTGACCTCAGAGGACTGTAGGAGAAATGTACATTTTACATGGAAATGTGGTTCAGCCCGTTTGGTCAAACATCACACAAATGTCTCTGTGAAGGGATCATTTATTTATTTTTTTGACGAGATCATTTAAATGAAACTCAGGTTTAACACAGTAGACCTTGAATCAAGCAGATTATCCCTATAATGTGGCAGGACTTGTACATTCAGAAGAAGGATTTCTACCAGAGACTGCTTTCACATTTGAATGGCAGCTCTCCCCTGGCCTGTATTATCCTGCAGAATTTCAACTGCAATCCACATAACTATACAAGCCAATTCCTCAAAATCTCTTCTCAGCCGGGTGTGGTGGCGCATGCCTTTAATCCTAGCACTTGGGAGGCAAAGACAGGCGGATGTTTGTGAGTTCAAGGCCAGCCTGGTCTACGGTGTGAGTTCCAGGACAGCTAGGGCGACAGGGAGACCCTGTCTCCAAAAGACAAAGAAAAAAAATCTCTTCTCTTCTCTCTCTCTCTCTCTCTCTCTCTCTCTCTCTCTCTCTCTCTCTTCCTCCTCGTCCTTCTCTTCCTCCTCTCTGTCTGTGTGATCCTATGATAATTAATGCTCTAAAGTACAAATCAACAAATATTTCCTGTAAGTAAAAAAAGAACAGCTATTTTAACTTTGACGGTCATATGACCTCTATTAAACTATACTTCTATGTTTATATTGGTAATAGGCACCTACAGATCATGGCTATAACAAGTGGCATGGCTGAGTTCCAACAAAACTTTATGTATAAAAATAAGTGAGTTGTAGATGTGGCCCACAGACCAGCCATAAGTGTTATCTGACATAATCAATGGCTATTGGCTGGTGTATAAAATATTGAAGATTTACTATATACCAAAGCATTTTATGATATATGTGTATATATGTGTCTAGATAGATAGATGATTGATGATTGATAGGAGACAGATAGATAGATAGATAGATAGATAGATAGATAGATAGATAGAATCAACTTGGAGGAATGCGGCCACTAGGAGGATGTAACACAACCTTTCATAAGTACAACAGCCAATCAGAGTTTAACAGGACTGTTAAAGTTACCAATCAAAGGGAAGCATGCAAAACAAGCAAGCAATCATTCCTAGGGAAAATGGAACTTAATGGCATCTGTGAGCACTATCCCTGAGATTTTACAGTCCATTATTTCATTCTCCCTTGTTGTTGTGAGATCTTCAGATCCTTGAAGGAAGTTCATAAGAGCTGATCTCAGTAGATGTTTTTGTGGTGGAATGATCTCTGCTAGGGAGGGGTTCCTTAGCACCATGAGTTTGATAGAATTTACCCACTGGTTAATAGAAAAGTGAGTTAAGGATGCATGGGCAACAAGTCAGAGCAACCAGAAGGATAAGTTTACTGGTAAATCCAAGAAGTCTTCAGTTCTCAGATGAGAAAGAAACTAGCTCTTGGGGGGGTCTTGACCCTAAACTGCCTAGCCAATTTTTGGCTCCTATTTTTATCCTATTACCCTCTGAGGAGGTCACCCCAATTGCCAAGAGGGAATGGGGCACCAACTGCTCTGAATTGTTTCACGCTGAGGGGCATAGGGGGTGGTAACTGGGAACCACCCTGCTCAGTGGGTCTATCTAAAAGACCCCCAAAAGTATAGCTATAGAGAGAACAAAGTCCTTGACTGGTGCCTGTGAAGGAGAAGTGAAGGCTAGAGTAGCTAGGTACATTTTCTAGGCAGGGAACCAGGAGATGGACAGGGTGAATTAAATGTCCAACTTAAAAGTCCATTAGAATTTCTCAGCAGGAGTTCTGAAGCATCCATTTATTGTGTTTCTCCTTTGGTTCATTTGGCCATGGTGTCTGGACTCAGGATTTGTTTTCCAGGGATTTTGATAATCATGGTGTGAGTTTCCTCTTAGGTATTTGCTAAATAGAAAGGAAATTTTATTATTTGATAGCAGATCCCATATGGCTTTAAGTCCAGTGTTTGGAAGCACAATCTCTCAGACTTTAAAGGATATATACTGATTACTTATCTTTTGATTATACTTTCATTTTGGGTGTTGAAGTCCATACAGTTAGCCCAGATGAATCAAGCTTTGTTTTCTCAAGTTCAGTTGAGGATCTGGTCCTCAGAGGCCACTCAGAGTTTTGTTTCTTTTTTGGGGGGTGGGGGGGCTCTGGCTCCTTTTGGGTTTTCATTCAACAGTTCCATCAATGGGAGAACAAATTCAGATCTTGCTGGACCAGGCTTCCCTTTTAGAAGCATGAAGGGACTTTCCTCTTTGGAGACTGAACACTGGCTGGAGTCCTGTTAGTGGATCTCCAAGACCTCCCTGCACAGAACTAGTGACTCACAATTGCAGGACATTTCAAGAGATGCCCCCATACATAGTTCCCCTGGGACTTAGTTGAACTCAGAGGGTAAGGAACAAAGTTGTCCCTTAAATCCCTCAGCTGAATTGTTATGGCCAATAAGTATGGTCGTTAACCATCCAGAGTGACTAAGTTACACCAACCTGTTATTTTTAATTACTGAATAATATTTCAGATAAGGCTTGGACAAAAAAAAAATCCAAGCAGCCTTGTATAATACTGACTAAAAGAGAGATCTAACACCATAGGTTAAGCAAGCATAGCCCATGAGAGACAATTAAGCAATTTCATGGCTATCTTTTTTTTCAAATTTTTTATTGTTATTAAACTTTTCCATAAGTCATACATCATTTCTCAATCGAATCTAGAGTCGCTTCCCTTTCCATGCCCCCCACCACACCAGAGTCCCTGCACTCTGCCATACATGTCCTGCATCCTTTTCTGAGTCTTTCCAGAGTTGTATTGCTATATTATATATACATATATATATATACACATATATATATGTATATATATATACATAGTTATATATCTACACATAAATATATACATACATACATATATCACTTGAATTGGAGGACTTTTTTTTCCCTAAAGATGTCATGTTTTCCTTAAGGAAGTGATTCCTTAACGAGTCATCTTCTTTTTTTTTTTATTGATGCTTTGTGTATCATATTTCCCTTTCCCTTTCCCCCCATCCCACCCCACCCCTCCCAGACAGATGCACACCATAACTGTCCTGCATCTCTCTCAGTTTTTTTTCATTTTAGCAATAAGTGATAATTTATGAGTACAAGCATCCCTCATGTCTAAACCAATTGCAGGCTGTTGTGCCCAAATCCCCCACAGCCCCACCAAGCCAGAGGGGGGGGCTGTATGTTCAATCAAGTTGGATCAAAGGATGGCCAGACATATTGCTGTAGTTTTACCATTCACCCCAATCGCAGCCCTTACATTCTACCACACCCCCTCTTCTGCAGATTGTTCCCTAGGCTTAGAAAAGGGGCACAGGTGGATGAGAAGCAAAACAGTCTACTTTCTCTGGAGCTGTTGACTGGACTCTGGTCAATTCTGGCTGTTTCCTTTCATGGGCTGACAGTTTGTCCAGGAATAACCTTTCGATCCTACTAATGAAGCACAAGCAATTAAATATATAGTTATTTAAATAGCACTAATAGTTATGGAATGTTACTTTGGTATAGACACATATGTTTGGATGGTATGTTAATCCATGAATTACATTTTTTTTCCTGTTAAATATAACAGGGTCTTACTGTGGCTTATAACATCCCCTAACCACTAGAGGATGTAAGCTTGTGGCATCAGCCATAGGTTATTCCTCCAAGGAGAGAGCCAATAGCCAATTAGATTTGTGATATACAGGCAAATGGCTGCCTCTGCTGCACAGTATTTCCAGGCAGGTGAGGTGTAGCTGGTGCTGATGGTGGAGTCTTGCATGACTCAAGGAGACCCGTATTTGCTTTATTGGTTTAGTGGCCTTTGGTAACACTCTCTGGTATTCCAGAGGCCATCTGTACACTTGCATGCGTGGTCTCAATACATCTTTCATGGCTATCTTAAATGTAAACTCTTTACTACATAATTTACTACAAATAGGAAGAGTTTCTTTCCCACCCCCTCCCCATCCTGATTTATAGTTTTCCTAGAAAGGTAGGAGCTGCATCACCTTCCAGAAGGAAATAAGTCCATCCAAACTGTCTTCTTCTGGACTCCATGCAGCTGGTTCAGAAAGGTAGAACCTAGCTTCTTAAGGCAAATTATCTTGTTAGGTCAAAGGAAATCTCAAAAGTAATACTTGTAAGAAACATAAAGTATGTCTTTCAGTAGCCATGAGTAACCCACTATTTGTGTCCATTTAATCCAAATCTGTAACAGACAGTCCAGTACATGCCAGGAGTGAACTGAAAATTAACAACTCTGTATATTTACAGTCCTATTCAGGCCATTAGTAAACTAGCTTAAGTGTTTATACCAATTTAATTTAATACAGGTATCTAATCCTTGAAGTGCCATGTGATATGTATATAAAGCTTGGGTAAAAACTGAACACTCTTAAATAAACCTTGAATAGATATACATTTTGCTTCTTAAACTACTTGACAGAACCTTAGAAAATTAAGCTTGTTCATATAGTCTCACCTTTTTCCCTCCATAACACACCCCTTTGGACTTTTATCACTTGCATAGACTTTCTCATCATCTTTATATAAAGCCTTTCTAAAAATATCTTTCTAACATTTTTCACCTTCTCATACCCTTTCTTAATACCATGAAACATAACAACATTCATAAATAGATTGACCTGTAGTTGTGCTGATTTACTAAGTAATTAACATTTATTTCCTGTGAAATGAGATGGGACAGTTATCTCACATACACTAGTATAAACTGTGAGATGTCCTTGCAAGCCTGGGAGCATGTTTTGAATGCTTAGAGATATTTTATGTAGGCCTGTCAAATGTCCCCACATATATAACACATTCAAACATAGAAATAAACTGCACCCTAGAACAGAAGTAATCATTCCTTAAAATGAACTAATATTCTTAAGGACCAAGGACTATAATGTAATTTAACAGTTTTAGCTTACATGACAACTTACTTATAACTCAACTTGATAACAAGTAAATCATTTGCATTAAACATGAGCCTACATATTTAAACAGTCCCATAAAATAAATACTGTGGCTAGAAACAATATCATGACAAACTAGTTTTAAACCCAAAACTTTAACACCTTGAAAACTCCTAATCAGAATAAAATATGACTCTAAGTTTATAACAGTCAAAATAATAACATTTAAACTTCACAGTTTATACAGTACTGAGGTTGACTAGCTGTGAAGGTAAATTCTACTATTTTTAATTTAACATTAATTGGATTCTTGGGTCAGTTGCTTCTGATTCACAAATTCTACAGTAATGATCTTTACATTTTAAAATCATCTGGGTACATTTTTTTGAGACAGGGTCTCTCTCCCTATAGTCCCAGCTGGCCTGGAACTCACTCTGTAGACCAGGCTGGCCTTGAACTCACAGAGATCCACCTGCCTCTGCCTCCTGAGGATTAAAGGTATGTGCCACCATGCCTGGCTAATCTGGGTACATTTTTAACATTTTTATTGAAGTTATGTGCATTTCACACATCATTTCTCAGTCCAATCTAGACTCATCTTGTCTTCCATGCCCCTCACCCCAATTCATGCACCCTGCCATCACTGCCCTGTATCTTTTTCTGATTCTTTTCAAAGTGTTTTCAAACAAGAAGATTATTGTCCTTGTGGGAACTTCACTGTTTCAGTCAGTTCCCTGTACCTCTGCTGTTAGTCCCTCCAATCTGTATTGCTTCAACATATTAATATATATATATATATATATATATATATGTATATATATATGTCACACCTATACTAAAATTGTATCATCTGTACACAAACTGTCATTTCCATATCATATTTCAGGATTCACATTTTCCCTTTTTAAACTTATATTTTTCTAAAATATGCTTACATATCCTCCACCTGTATACCAAGATTACAAAGTCTAAAAATAAGTGGTGGGTTAAGTCCGGAGCCTGTTAAGGGGTTTACATTATCAGAGCACAGTTGCTTTCAGGGAAAGGCATATATAATGTTGATATTGCTGTTTTCTTTATAAGTTGGTGCTTGATACTAGCATCAACAAATGAGGGATATCATTCATCATTTGCATTTCTGGGACTGTGTTACTTTACTTAGCATAATATCTTCTACTTGCAAAGTTTATGATCCCACCCTTCTTTACTGCTGCATAGAATTCCACTGTGTAGATGTACCACATTTTTTCTATCCATTCATTGGTTGAGGGGCATTTTGGGTTGGTTCCAGCACTTTGCTATTGTGAAGAGAGCTGCAATGAACATGGCTGTGCATGTATCTCTACAGTAGGATGAGTCTTGTGGGTATATACCCAAGAGTGGTATGGCTGGGTGAGGTGGTAATCTCATCTTGAGTCTCTTCAGAGTTCTCCATACTGCTTTCCATAGTGGTTGTATGAGCTTACATTTCTACTAGCAGTGGATGAGTATTCCCCTTTCCCCACAACCTCTCCAACATTTGGTAACATTTGTTTTCTTGATCCTAGCCAGTCCTATTAGAGTGAGATTATATCTTAAAGTTGCTTAAGTTTGGATTTCCTTAATTATTAGTGATGTTGAACATTTTTAAAGATGTTTCTCAACCATCTTTATTTCCTCATTTGTGAAGTCTCTGTTCAACTCTTTACTCCATATTTTGAGTGAGTCATTTGTTTTCTTACTTCTTTGCTTTTTGAGTAGTTTATATATTCTGGAAGTCAATGATCTGTCAAATGTATCACTGGTGAAGGTTTCCTCCCACTCTGTGGGTTTTCTCTTCACTGATTATTTCTTTTGCTGTACAGAAGCTTTTGAATTTAATGAGGTCCCACTTGCCAATTGTTGACCTCACTTCCCATGCAGCAGCTGTCTGATTTAGGAAGTCTTCTCCTATGCCTATGTCTTGTACATTGCTGCCAACCTTTCGTCTATCATCTTCAGAGTTTTGGGTTTCATGTTGGGGTCTTTGATCTATTTGGAGTTGATTTTTGTACAGGGTGAGGGGTAAGGGTTTAGTTTTATCCTTCTACAAATGGTGTTCCAGTTTTGCCAACACCATTTGCAGAAGATGCTGTCTTCCCTCCATTGTGTCTTCTTGGCCCCTTTGTCAAATGTGAGGTGGCTGAAATTGTGTGTACTCAAGTCTGGATCCTCAATCTTGTTCCATTGGTCTACAGGTCTGTTTTTGTGACAGTATCAGGCTATTTTTACGACTGTAGCCCTGTAGTATATTCTACCACGCCCCCTCTTCCGCAGATTGTTCCCTAGGCTTAGAAAAGGGGCACAGGTGGATAAGAGGTAAAACAGTCCACTCTCTCTGGAGCTGTTGACTTGAAAGTTTTATTTATACACAATTCCTTTAAAAGACAAAGTAAAAGCCTGGCATGGTGGCACACACCTTTAATCCTAGTAGCACTCTGGAGGTAGAGGCAGGCAGATCATTGTGAATTCAAGGCTATCCTGGTCTGGTCTACAGAGCAAGTTCCAGGATAGCTGGGGCTATAGGGAGACCCTGTCTTGAGAAGGCCAAAAAGTAAAAGACAAAGTAAAGAATAGGATAAGTATTTAATACTAATAAGGTAATAGAGATTAGTCCATTAAAGAACATTTAAAGACTAAAAATAACAAAAGCATGAAGTGAAGTACAAACAGTTTTTATGAGTTTGATTCACCCAGTTCCCTGCAATTATCTCTTCCACAAACACAGCACACAGCACACAGAATGGACTGCCTGCCAGAGCAGCAGGGAGGGCACAGGCCCAGGCCATCCTGGAACTCAGCCTCTATAATGCACCCCAGGTGAAGCCATGTAGCAGGTGCCAGACCCCCAATGGGCCCTTAGCCAGATAAGTGGATAGATATCTTAAACACCGCTCAAACATATGAGATATATAACAGTTGTTGTGTTTTTTTAATCTAGTATCACTTTCACTTACACCACTAGAGTGTAAAACTTGAACTACTCATTGGGATACCCACTGTAATTTTTCCTGGGTTTATATTGTATAAAAGTAGTCAAAGGTCCTTGATTTTTATCCAGATAGATATCCAGCAAGGAGTCAACTGTCACCTCTCCCTCATTTTCAGTGGTCACCATCAAGGCATCTCTAGCTCTTCCCTGCAAGGCCCCTCCCTCATGTTTAAGGCTAACTTGTATTCTGTATAGGCTGCTCTCCATGGTCTTTCTGTTCTTATATCACTTGAGAAGGGAGAAGCATCCTTAAAACACTTCTGTGGTCTTCACTGACCACTCTCCACATAGCCAGACCTAGCCTGGTCTATCCCGGGCTCTCCCTGTTACTTATTGAATAATATATAACCTATCAACTCTATCTTGTTTTAGCCCATAAAATATAATCCAGGAACTGTCACCCTAATTTCCCAACCCAGTATAGTATTTTTTTTCTAATTCATGAGTAACATTCATTTCCATCCCATTTTGAGTACTTTCTCTTACCTTAATTAGATAAACCTTTTGGACTCACAAAACAACAAACTGTCTATTTTCTAGTATTTGGGATAAAGGAAAGAGGGGAATCTCTTTCTGGAACCAGTGCAAAAACCATGACTGGCTTTCTTGTAAGGAATGACCATAATGGGACAGAAGATACCAAATAAAGCCCTGGGCAATATCTGATATTGCTATCCTGTCAGAGTCAGCCTTCCTAAAACCCAAGATAAAGTAAGTTCCAATGTGTATTTCACAGAACTTCAAAGTACATCTGGGGAAAACTGAGTTGTGTGTGGGAAGATCCAGTTTGAATTAGGGGCTACTTCTCAGCTAGCACCCCTTGGGGCACCAGGGGGGAGTCATGGGATTTCTCTGACCCCACCCCAAGAAGGAACAAGCAATGTGGCCTAGGCACATGATGCTAGGCAGAGCAGCAGTATACAGTGCCATGGAACTGGGGGTCTGTGATTGGCTCTGGGAGCTGACGTAATGTTGCTTATAAAAGTGAGTTACAGCAGGCAATAAAGTGAATTTTCCATTACTATCAATACACAGACTTCATGACCATTATTTCTGCATGCACATAGGCCAAAACAGGCCTGAATTTTGAGTGTCCAGTGGGTTGGACAGAGGTCTATCAGACCACCAACCCAGGTAGCTGGTGTGTAGCTGGAAGGAGATCTATCAGATTGCCAGATGTGAAGTGAATTGTAAATGAATGTAAGCTGAAGATAGGCCATCAGCCATTAGCCTGAAATTCCTGTCCAATGGCCAGCAGTCTTTGGGCAGGTGGAAAAGCATGGCCAAGACAGGAAATGTTCCATTTTCCCAGGGTAAGGACCTGAGTTGGAAGTACTTCTCAGGTTGGTTTACAGAAGTAACTGACTGACCTCTGTGCTGAATGGTCAGTTCTGTACAGTAGCCACAGGTGGGCATTATGCCCCCCCCTTCCCTTAGCAGGACCTTGCTGTACCTGTTCATAGCAAGAAAGATTCCACAGCTGTATGCTTCCGTACTAAACACAGGACTCAAATGAAGGTCATCTGGACTCTGAAACCAAGACTAACTTTGAGCTGCTTGAACAGATAACAGTCTGTGAAACTGAACACTAATTCCTCAGTTAGTGTCAAAGGAAAATAAGCAAGGCAAGACTGCATCTTGGTGGGAAATGCATCCACAGACAATGTGAGTTTAAAGAAAACAGAGATTACTGTAGGTGGGATCAGCTTTTACCAGGTGGCAATGTGGGCTCTGTCTTCTGAAGCTAATGTGACTGAGTGGATGAGGACATGCAGGTTATGAGGAACAGGTCCATGTCTTCCTATCTTGGAGGCTGGTGGCAGGCTATAGCCCTCAAGGACCTGTCTATTTTCCTGACAGGAGCAACTCATTTTGAACATCATCAGCACATACCCCAACAGGATCAATCATTCAGGAGCTTCCTTCAGCCTAGTAGCCAATTCTGACTTATTTCCCACTTCCTTTGAGTGATAGGGGAATTTTAGGCTGCCCTTCACCTTAAGATGATATGGAAATGTCCAGGTGGGGCCTGGAGAATAGAGAAGCTTCCCCTCTTGTTGCACCACCTATGTATTCCTTCCCAGACATCAAGAAAGATCTCAGATTTATCATTGAGACGTTTGTGTTCCTCTGGTGATTGCTGAAAGGAATGAGTAGATGATTTCATTCTGATAATCTTTCCCTTCTGGTAATTTCTGGTTAGGAAAACTGTTTTTTTATACTTTCTTTTATTTCATTTTTTAACAATAAGTAATAAACCGTGAGTACAAACATCCTTCATGTAAAACCAATTTGCAAGCAGTTGTGCCCAAACCCACACACTCCAAGGCTCCTACCATCCAGCTGGAGGGGCTTGTATGTACATTCAAGTTGATCAATTAAGGGTCCAGTCTATATTTATGTAGTTTCACTATTCACCCCAATCACAGCCCTTACATTCTACCATGACCCCTCTTCTGCAAATTGTTCCCTAGGCTTAGAAAAGGGGCTCAAGTGGACAAGAAGCAAAACAGTCTACTTTCTCTGGGGATGTCATTTTGGACTCTGATCAGTTCTGGCTGTTTCCTTTCATGGGCTGACAGTATGTCCAGGAATAACCTTTCAATCCTACTAATGAAGCACAAGCATTTAGATATATAGGTATTTAAACATTACTAATTATTATGGTAGGTTACTTTGGTATAGGCAAAGATGTTTGGATGGTATGCTAATCCATGAATTACGGTTTGGTTTTTTTTTTTTTCTGTAAAAAATGACAAGGTCTTACTGTGGGTTATAACATCTCCTAACCACTAGACCTTGTGGCATCAGCCATGAGTTATTCCTCCAAGGAGAAAGCTAATAGCCAATTAGATTTGGGATATACAGACTTATGGCTGCCTCTGCTGCACAGTATTTCCAGGAAGGTGAGGTGTAGCTGATGCTGAAGGAGGAGTCTAGCTTGATTCAAGGAGACCAGTATTTGCTTTATTGGTTTAGTGGCCTTTATTCCACAGACCAACTGTACACTTGCAAGTGTGGTCTCAATACATCTTTCCCATGCTTACATCAGGTCTTCAACAGCAGGGCCTTACCACCTCTCTTCTTGCAGGTATCCCAGTTTACAGGCAAGAAGCCTTTACCTTTTTTTGGGGGGGGGTCGATCCCCTGGCCAACATCTCCTTGGCAGAATAATCCATTGCTGATATCAGAGCTCTCCTGTATTAATATAATTTGATTAAATGCACAGCTTAAAGAGACTTTAGTATTACATTTCGTTCTGAATAAAGAATAATCCTTTTCAGAGTTCCTATGTCTATTAGTCAATTAAAGAAGGCAGTTTTACTGGTTTTATAAGAGATTACCTCTATAACAATTGGCTCTAATTTACAGTTAGAGAATGGCTTCATTATCATCATATTTTTCTTTGTTTTATGAAAAGGAGGTAAGAAAGTCTCAAACATTAAAACTTTGCGGCACCTAGAAGGTAAGGTTCATTAGGACTCATTATAAACAGTTGTTACAAATAGGATCCACAGAAATGTTTGATGCCTGTAGCAGTCTGAGGTTTCTTTTCCTTTTAATGTTTAGATGGGCCAACTTCTCTGCTGGTATTTCTTGGTACATCCTGCACAATGCAAAGCTGTATCTTTTCTTTCTTGGTCATTAATTTGGTGACGTTTTGACCTGTGGGAAAGAACAACAACAGAAAGACTGCATCAGAAAACTGACTGAAATGGTGAATCTGGAGGGTTGGGAGGGTTGGGAGAGGGACACAGGACTATATTCGATTAATGTATATTTAATTGATGTGAGTTCAACAAGTATCCAATTTTGCCCAAATTCTATCTACAAATTACATGGTATTTTAGGACTTAGTAAAAGTAAAAATGTCTATATTAAACAATATTGGTTTAAAGGTTTTTAACAAAAATGGTAATACATCTAAGTTAATTGGAAATATAAATTGTTGTTGTCCACATTTGTTTTACTTAAAATCTGTATAATAATAACTTTGGGATTAACATATATAAATGTTCTCTATAATTTTTATGTTATACAGTATCATCTTGTAACATTCTCTTTTACCTGTAGGATAATTTGACTTAAGGAATTAAGTTTGCTTCCCAAATTAACAACATACAGTCACCCAGGAAAACTGTTTTTATGTAAATACCCATGCTTTAAGAGTCCAAAATCTTTCCACATTACTTACTAGTCTATATTTTGGGGTCATATCCAAGACAAAACAAAGGCATTTGGAGGGGGGGACTCTTGCAATTGAATATCTCTGCATCAAATAGCCTACTTTAGAGCTAAAAGTGACCCTTGTCTTAGGATCTCTGAAAATCTAATTTCTCTCATCATTCTCCCTGCACACAGGGACATGTGCACATACTGCAATAATGCAGTAGCCATAGGAAGACACCCTAGATTCTAGAAGTATGTGCTTTGGGCTATCTCATCTCTGGAGTTGTTAGCCAACAACAGATTTTACCCTGACTACCAATTTTAAATTTAAATAGTGATTGGCTGTTGTTCTTGGGGGTGAAAGTTGAAGGGCATAGATGTTCTTTGGGGGTGATGAAAGTGTTCTAGAAGCAATATGGTAATAGTTTCACAGCTCTGCAAATCGAATAGAAGTCATTGGATTTAAATAGGTGTATTATATGGTAATATTATAGCTCAGTGTTGTTCTTGAAGGAAAAAAATTAAGGAAAAATGGTTCAGCTCTCTGGAAGCTGTAACTGTGTGTCTGAGAAAGATAGATGAGTGGATGAGAAGTTAGAAGGATTGGTGGATGGATGGCCTACCCACTAATATACAGCTTTGGATTGTATTTCCATCAGGTAAAAACTGACATAATGTGACTAAGGATACCTTAGCTCAGTGGCTAAAGTTTTTGCCACACAACCATGTGGACCAGAGTTTGGATCCCCAGAACCTACATAATTTCTGAGAAAGCACGTGTGGCTCACATGTAAACCCAGCTTTCAGGAGGTGGAAACAGGGGATCCCCCAAACACACTGGCTTTCTGGATGGGCCAAATCATTGATCTCTGATATTCGATGAGAAACTCTGCCTCCATAAATAAGGTAGAGAGCAGTTGAGGAAGGCACAGCCACTGTCATCACATATTCCCATACACACCAACATGGCAGGCAAGCACACCACACATATGCATGCAAAAAATCCTGACAAGATGCAAAGTTTCACTTCTCCGAAATCTGGAGAGGGATGGTGTAGCTCAGATTGGTCACTTTCTTTTTCTGGAATCTGTCCTTTCATTGCCAGTGACTGTCTCCTGGCCTAAAGGCTCATCTGCATTTGCTATTATAGTTGACCCAGCTCTGCTGTCCTGCTGTTCGCGCTGCTTGTTTAGAAATTAGAGAACATCTTTCAACTTGGTGGGGGAGCTGCATTTCAATACAGGAGCAGTAAAATGGCAGGATGTGTTGGACAGTGTAGAAATATTGCGGCTCGGATGGGATGTACCATTCTTCCAAGGCATGAAATTACTCACTTGAACAGAAACAAATAAAATGAGAAATTATTTGTATGACCAGAAATTTCTCCTTCGGACATGAGAAGGCATAATGTTGAAGAAGTAAGGATTTCTCTAGGTGATTGTGTGTTCCCTTTCCATCTGTTTCTGCCCTGGTAGTTCTCATAAGGATCCAACAACAGTCAACCCAGCATACCAAGCCCAGCTCTAAAACTGTGCCAACCCTTTACTCAAGTGTATGAACCAGTGGGAAGGCACCTCAGAGGCCACATTGTCCAACCTGCTGCTACTGCAGGAGTACCCTCCACATTACTCTGAGCAGATGGTATTCAGCTTGTTCCTTGTCCTTCTCTAGTGATGATTGCTTATTACTGCAGGAGACCACTCATTTCCCATGTGGGTGATGACATGGGAATTTCATTACAAAAGTCCAGAGTTTATAATATACAGGACAGTAGATGCACGAGCCTTAGAGTCCTGGCTCTGCTTCTAGACCAACTGAGTGCATTTGGACATGTTAATTAGTTTCTCTTCCTCAATTGCCCAAAAGGGAGGCAAGTAGCATTTAATTCATCACATTAATAGCCAGGATATCTGGGGAACAAAACTCATATTAAAGTAGGAAAAGACATATGAACAAACATCATACATTATTTTGCTTAGCACATAGAAAATATCCAGTTAGTGGTAACTGAAAAAAAAAATCAAACTAAGAATTATTTTCAGTAGGCCTTAAAAAAGAAAAGTAGTAAGAGAAGACATGGAGTAGATAGGGGATGTTACAATGGGGTAGAAATAGACAGGGTCTGAATATGAACAAAATATATTCAATAAAAATGTATTTTTTAAAAAAAGTTCCTGGGACTGATGTGACATTTGAAAATGAAAGTCACAAACACAATGAGCAGCAGCTACAATGATTTCCAAAGGTGTGTCAGTATGTCACGTTACTGTCCCCACATACTTATAAGAGGACCCGGATTTCAAATGGAAGAATTGGAGCTCACTTGTAGTCACAGAGACATAAGATTAGGAATCATTAAATAGAGAGTATTGCATGGAAATAGCTATTCTGATATTTGCAAGGTGGTTACTTGTGGAAGTCAAGCATAGACTGGTTTGTTCTATTTTCTGAAGAGAGAACTGGAACAGATGAAGGTCAAACTCCATGCTGTCCTCTCTGCACCTCATGGTCCCTTACTGCACCAAGCCTGCTCATTCACCTGCAGAGCTGGTGAATACCACTAAACAAACCAAAATCAATCAAGCCAATCAGTTTGGAAGGAAAGGATGTTTCTTTACTGTGTGCAGACAGAAGCCAATGATTCCAACTGTGATTTCAGTTGACCCAGTTGATTGTAAAACTTGCAGTTACCTAGCTCATAAAGATGACCATTGGAATCCCTGTTCCACCTCTGAAAGCAATTAGATTGTCCTCCCTCACGCAGCAAAAGAATATGGTTCTTGATTTTGCTGAATTATATTCATTATAATCAGCAGACATCTTTTACCAATAAGAAGACCATAGTTAAGGGCCTTCTTCTAAGTTTAGTAAACCAAGAAAGGAAAAAGACTTAGAATAATGTCATTAGATGAAAATCAAGCACATTTGCACCCTCAAAGCAGGCCCTACTCAGTTCCTGCATCTGTTTACAGAGCAGCCATAATGCTTGGGGAATGGGGGTCTTTTAAAAAACTTCTTGAATGAGCGAAGAAATTTTTGTTATTTCTCACAGTAATAGCAATGAAGCTTTGAGACAGTATCACCTATCTTCTTTAAAGAACATCTTGTTTGGATATTGTGATGTTGACTATAATCCCAGCACCAAGGAGCCTGATGCAAATGGTTCAGGGGTTCAGAGTCAGCCTAGGCTACATAGCTACACCCTGTATTTTCTTTTAAAGACAAATCTCCCAATTTGGTCTGAATAAAATTGGTGTGAAATGGACTCAACCAGTAACAAAAGTAAAAGCCTTAGAATTTCTTCTAGGACCACAAAAGTCAGTATTTTCTGGTCACCAACTTTGTCTTCTTAGACTTCTGTCTGCATGAGCAGAAACTCATCCAGGTCTAATTCCCTTGTCAAAATTGTTCAGTTTGGGAAGAATATGAAGACTTTTGATGAACTAAACACATTCATGAAAATCTAGTAAAGTTAGTTTCTTTTCTTGTCCAATTCTGAGGCCAAAGGCTCTTTTTCTTTTTCCTGATAATTACTGTTTTTGCTTCTCTGGTTTTCCATGATCTAACCCACATACCTCTTCCTACTCTACAAATACCACCTACTTGACCTCCCTGGTATCCCAGCATCTGTGTCTTACGGTGTTTTCTGTGCCTCTGCTGTTTTCATGTAGTGGATCAGCTTTCTCACTTACTGCGAGGATACTGTAGTGCTACCTTTGTAACTTCAAGTTGGTTGTTCATAACTTTCTAATAATGTTCTTTTTTCCTGTAGCTGTGAAAGAAATTCTATTCTAATTGAATTATTTAATGTTTTCATTCAAAACATATTTTTAAGTTATTTATCTATGGAATAGCAAATTATAAGGAAGAGAAATTCCTAGTGAGCTATACTAAGGAAACAATTATAAATAAATTATAGAAATGATATATTAGTGTGTATTAGGAAATCTCTAAAAATGTACCTGCAGATATTTGACTTTTTAAAAAAATTTTTTCTTTCTTTTATTTTTTAAGGGATTCTACAGCTGTTTTCAGATCACATTGACATTGTTCAGTTTGCCATACAATTAGGTAATCGTTGCTAGCATCCACAGATGAGGGATACCATTCATCTTTGTTTTTCTGGGACTGTGTTACTTCACTCAGCATGATATCTTCTAGCTCCAACAATTTGCCTGCAAAGTTCATGAAGTCATCTTTTTTTACTGCTGTGTAGAACTCCATTGTGTAGATGTACCACAATTTTTCTATCCACTAGTCAGTTGAGGGGCACTTGGGTTGGTTCCAGCTAATTGCTATTGTGAAGAAAGCTACAGTAAACATGGCTGTGCATGTATCTCTGTGGTAAGATGAGTCTTGGGGGTACATACCCAGGAGTAGTATGGCTGTGTCAGGTGGCAAGTTCATTCCAAGTCTTCCAAGGGTTCTTCACACTGCTTTCCATAGTGACTGTACCAGTTTACATTCCCACCAGCAGTGGATGAGTGTTCCCTTTTCCCTACATCCTCTCCAGCACTTGGTATCATTTTTTTCTTGATCCTAGCCAGTCTTATTGGAGTAAGATGATACCTTAAAGTGGTTTTAATTTGCATTTCCTTCCTCTCCTCTTGACTCTTCATTGTATTCAGTAAGTGTGTTGTTTAGTCCCATGTGTTCTTATGCTAGTAGGCTCGTTCCGGGTTGCTAGATTAACTTAATTGCCCTGGGATTATGATAAGATGCGACAGAATTTTTGTATTTGTGCTGAACGTTGCTCTGTGTTCCCAGTATAATGTTGTTGATTTTGGAGAATGGTGCCATGGGATGCTGGGTAGAAAATATATTCTTGGGTGTTTCAGTGGAATATTCAGTAGATATTTAGTGTAATTTGGTTGGGACTCTATTGTTCATGTTTCATTAGTCTTTCGCCTTTTTTATTTCTTCTCCAATTGACCTGTCCACTGGGGTCAGTGGGGTATTGAAACTCTCCAACTAAGTGTGCGTGGATTGAATTTTGTGGTCTTGAAAATCCTTCCGGATTGTGTTAATGAATAGTGGTGACTTCTAGTGGTTTATGCCATATATAGTTAGGATTGTGAGGAACTCATGGTTGATTGACCTTTTGATAAGAATGAAGTGACTTCTTCATCTCCTCTGATTAGTTTTACTTTGAAATCTATTTTGTGTATATAAAATATCACTCCTCCTCCTTCTTAGTGTTTGGTGCCAGTTGCTATATGGAATATTTTTTTCCCATCCTTTCACCTTAAGATGGTGACTGTCCTTGAGGTGAGTTTTTGTTTCTTGTAGACAGTCGTATATGATTCAGTTTTTTGAATCCATTCTACAATCAGTCACTGTGTCTCTTGATTGGGGAGTTTTAGTCATTAATATTTAGGGTTAATATTGAAAGGTATATATTACTTCCCTTCAGTTTATTTTTCTGTTTTTCGTGCATTTTATGGAGCTGTTTTTATTTCTGTGTTTATAGCTTCATTAATTAATCCTATCTCTTCTCTCTTGCTGCTTTGGGGATAGCGTGCTCTTGCCTCACAGTCTTTCGGAACTGCTTCTAGTAGTTTGCTGGGGTTTGGGATTTCTAGACAGCAATTCCTCTTTATACATTCTGTTTAGCTGGAATGTTTATTCCTTTTCTCCTTCAATAATATTTGACATTTTTGCTAGGTAGATTAACCTAGATGCATCTCTAGTCATTTAGCACTGGAATACTGTGGTCCAATTTCTTCTGCGGCTTTCATTCAATCATCATCGTTTTTAATTGAAAAGACAGGGTATAATTCTGATGGGTTTTGTTTATATGTGACCTGTTGTTTTCCTTATTGTGGCGTTCATATTCTCTTTTTTGTTATTTGAGCATCTAGAGTTTTGATTATGAGATGGCGTGGGGAATTTCTTTTTTTTTTTTTTTTTTTTTTTTTTTTTGTGCTTCTTGTATTGGTATGGGTATGTTCCTTGTTAATTTGGGGGACATTTTCTTCTATAATTCTGTTGAAGAGCTGAACAATACTATTATCTTGGGATTCTTCTCCTAATTTGGTCTGTATCTATGATGTGGAGCTTTGTTATCTTCATGGTGTTCCACATTCCTGATTATTCCATGCCTGTGTTTTTTTCTCCTTAAAAATTTTTTAAAAGTGTTTGCTTGGGCTCTCATTTCGGTATTTGCTCCTTCGTGCTATATCTAGGTTGAATATTCTATTTTCGCCCTCATCCATTTCTGTTAAACCTGGAAGGCTTTTCCTTGCCGGCTTTCCTGTTTGACGGGAATGAACTTGCCACCTGACCCAGCCTTCAGACTACTGCCTTATGTATGTACCCCACAAACTCATCTTACCACAGAGATACATGCACAGCCATGTTTATGTAGCTTCTTCAAAATAGCAAAGCGTGAACCAACCGTGCCCACAACTGAAGTGGAAAAAAAATGTGGTTAAAATATTGTCTACAAATGTCAGTTTTAACACAGTTTAAAAAAAGATGACTCATGAACTTTGCAGGCAAATATTGATGGAGCCTAGAAGATTACATGTAGGGAAGTTAACACAAGTCCCAGAAAAAAAAGATGAATCTATCCCTCATCTGTGGGAGTCATGCACAATTACCTAATTTATGCAAACTGAGCAATGTCAATGGACCTGAAACAACTGTGCGTTATATTGTGAATCCCTTAAAAAATTAACAATAGAGAAAACAAAAAGAAATAAAGGTGACATCATGAACAGTGCTGGTAAATGGATGGAACTAGAAAAAAAAAAAAAATTTTTTTTGGTCGTTTTGAGACAAGTTCGTCCCTGAAGCCCCAGCTTGTCTGGATTCACTCTGTAGACAGGCTGGCGTTGAACTCAAAATCTGCCTGCCTGGGAGCACATCCAAAGTAGTGTCTAGGATTAAAAAGGCACCATTGAACACAGAATATGTTGGAAGTTATCATCTAAGTGGGAGTAACATCAGTCCCCACTAAAATATCAACGATGACATGTAAGATCCCGCATTTTTTGGCGTGCTAGTGCCCAATTACCTAAGGCGAAGGCAAACTGAGTGTTAATGTTATATTCCTTTGATCTGAACACAACTGTGCTCTTTTATTGTTAATCCCTTATAAAGGGTATAACTAAGCTGCCATTTATTTTTCAGAGTTAGGAAATTTTTGTAATATATACTAGTATGTATCCACATTTTAGAGTAACATAAGATGAAAATAATGTGGAAAAATGTAGTTTGTCATAACATTGTAACTAACCACAGTAAGGTGTTTTATGGAAGTTTCTATTTCTTAGGTAGGTTCTTATACAAGGCGGGCTTGAGGCTTTTGTCCAAGGCCTTTTCTATGATATTAGGGAGTAGTTTGTAAAACTATCAGGTTGGGTATAACTTAACCTTTCCTGGATGCTTTAATAACCATAAATTTAATTGCAATACCAATTTGGGCAAGTCTTAAGGGATAACTCGTTCCTTGCCCTCAGAAGTCAACTAAGTCCCAGGGACCTATGCATAGGGCAATCCTGAAATGTCCCGGAAAGTGTGAGACACCAGTCTTCCTGTGTAGGGGGGTCTTGGAGATCCACGAAGGGACTTTAGAGCCACTGAAAGTGCTTTAATTTAATGTATTATTATTTATTAAGTATTATTATTTATCTTTTCTGTATGTGTTAGAATGTACTGTCTTCCAGCAGGTCCTGTGCACGGCTTATGTCTTGCAATGTCGCGGAGGTCAGAAAGAGGGGGTCAGAAGAGGGAATCAGATCTCCTGGAACTGGAGTTCGCCTGAATTGGAGTTACAGATTTGGTTCTTAGGCACCGATGTGGGTGCTAGTGACAAACTCCAGGCCTCTGCAAGAGTGTCGATGCTCTAAACCGCTAGGCTGTCTCTCCATTCCCAGCCACTGTACAGTCCTTTAAAGAGAAAGTCTGCTCATTATTGCTTAAAAAAGGAAACTTGGTCAGTCAAGACCTGACTTTTGTCCTCCAGTGGATGGAACTAGTGATTAAAAGCCAAAAGGAGCCAGTTGCTCCTTTCCCCCCAGAAACATAAGGGCCCTGAGGACCAATCCCTACTGACCTTGAGACGAAAACCGTGAATTAATCCGGGCTAACTATGTTGCCTTAAACATCTAAAAGGAAAGTAAAATAAATAAATAAATAATAAATATAATAAATAAATAAATAGTAAATCCTGAGAAATTGGACTTCAGGTATAAAAGTTGAGATTTTAGTAAAAAGATAAAAAGAAAAAAAAAGAGCAAGTCATTTGTTTTTTCTTTCTTACAGGCAAGTGTAGCTATCCTGTGGCTGCCCCTGCTTTTGCCATCCTGCAAAGATGTGAGAAGACAGCTTTCAACCTTCCAATAGGGATTGAAGACTCATGGATCATCGTCCAAAAGAAAGGCCTTCGCTAACAACTGCAGGGCTAGTAGTGAGAAGCATCCAGAACATTAGTATAAGAACTGGAGCGGGAGCTAGACGTACTGGTTTTCCATCCTATCTTCAAGGTATAAACTGCCATTGTTTTACTACCCAGGCTGTATCATGTGTAATACAATAGTGTACAAGAAGATCAAGCAAGGACACAGTGCTTACTGGACCCCATTTAGTGACCATGGGAAGAGAAAAACCCAGTACAGAACACAAGGTCAGAACTGATAGTTGTTCGGGCTTGCCAAGGAAGATCCTTCAAACAATTCCTTAAGAAAACATGACATCTTTCAGCCAAAGAAAGAAAAAAAAAAGCCATAAAGCTGAAGTGGCTAAAACCTATGATATATGTGCATGCATATGTGCATGCACACATATGTATTTGGGAGTGATGCAGATTGGAAGGATAAACAAAACAAGCTGAAAGATTAATGTCAAAGAACTGACTAAATGGTGAACTTCTGCTCAATCACAGTAAACTTCTGCATTGAGAATTTTAAGAAGAGCTGAGAAAAATATGAAAAACAATCTTTAGCAGAATGCATGAGCTCTTAGTGGGACGGATGGCAGGGAGGGGTTGCACAGACAAGAATTTGATTTCTAATGTATTTTGTATGAAAATGCGTAGATTTCTTTCAATAAAAAATTGCTTTAAGAGGGATGGAGAGATTGCGTAGTGGGTATCGAAGCACATGACTCTTGTACTGCGCCAGAGGACCCGTTGGTCCCCCCAACCCACATGGGCGAAGAACAATGTCTTTAACTCCAGTTCTAAGGGGAATCCATGACACCTATTCTGACCTCCGGGGCACAGTAATAACAAAAATTAAAAAGATCTAAGTACATCTGTTAAAAATTGCTTTAATGAAAAAGGTGTTCCAATTCTACTATCCAAGAAATTGGGGCTGGAGAATGCCTAGTGGTTAAGAGCGATGCTGCTTACAGAGGACCGGTTCTGATCCCCAGCACCACATGCCGCAACTTTCTGAAACTCCACTTCCAGGAGAACTCCAATTCCAGGGAATTCCGACACCCTCTTCTGACCTCCGCAGCATTGCACAACACGGGTGCACAGACCTGCATGCAGACAGCACATTCATACACATACAGAAATAAATAAAAAAATAATAAAATTATCAATTCTGGGAAATGTAAAGTGTATTGTATTTACATGTAATTCTTATTCTAAAAGTTGGCAGAAAGGCTGAATTGAAGCTTCATGTCTGCATGAATTCTCTATATTTTTTAATGTGATGATGGACTTAATTTTTTTTTATATTAAAGTCGCTATGAAAAACTTACTAATGTTTCTACCAGCCATCTTTAATTCTTCATTTGTGAGTCTCTGTTCAGCTTACTCCATCTTTTGAATAGGTCATTTGTTTCTTCCTCCTTTGTTTTTTTATGTTTTCACATTGCATTAATGCTCTTCGTTATATCCATGTGAGTTTTATTCCTCCCCATTGTGACTTTCTCTTCATTCATTGATAGTTACTTTGATGTACAGAAGCTCTTGAGTTTAATAATGTCCCATTTGTCAATTATTGACCTGATTGCATAGCTGCTGCATGACTTAGAAAATCTTTACCTACACCTATGTCTGGTAGGGTACTAACAACATATTCTCTATCATTTTCATAGTTTTGGCTTTCACATTGAGGTCTTTGATCCATTTGGTGTTGATTTTTGTACATGGTGAGAGGTAGGTGTTTAGTTTTATTCTTCTACAAGTGGTAATCCAGTTATGCCAACACCATTTGCTGAATATCGTCTTTTGTCCATTGAGTCTTCATGGCCCCTTTGTTGAATATGAGGTGGCTGAAATTGGATGTGCTCAGATTTGGATCTTCAATTTTGTTCCAGTGTCTTTTTTTTTGTTTTTATGACTATAGCCCTGTAATATAGTTTGAAGTCTGGTATGGCAATACCACCATATTGCTCTTTTTGCTCAGGTTGCTTTGGCTATCTGGGGTCTTTTGTTTCCCCATATAAACTGTAAGATTTTTTTAGCTAGGTCTGTAAAGAAGCTCATGTGGATTGTAATTGCGATTGGATTGAATCTGTATATTACTTTGGGTAGGATGGTCGTTTTTACTCTATTGATTTTTCCAATCCATGAGCATGGGAGGTTTTTCCATCTCCTAGTATCTTCCTTAATCCCCTTCTTGAGTGATTTAAATTTTTTTTTTAGAATTTTTTTTTTTTTTATTTTAGATTTTAAGGCCATTGTGAGTGGGAAAGTCTCCTTGTATTCCTTCTCCAATTGCTTGCTCTTGGCATAAAGAAAGGCTACCAAATTCTTCTAAGTTAATTTTGTATCCATACCTTTACCAAAGCTGTGATGGTTTCTAGAAGTTATCTGGTGGAGGTTTTGGTACCCTTAGGTAACTATATGTCATCTTCAAAAAGGGATAGTTTGACTTCATCTTTTCTAATTAGTACTCCTCTGATTTCCTTTACTTGCCTTATTGCTCTTACGAGCATTTCAAGCACTATAGTGAAGAAGACTGGGGATAGGGGTACCCTTGCTGGGCTCCTGACTTTAAGGGGAATGCTTCTAGTTTTTCCCCATTTAGGACTGTGCTGGCTGTGGTTGTATGGTACATAGCTTTAATTGTGTCGAGGAATGTTCCCTCCAGTCCAATTCTCTCCAGGACTTAAACATGAAGGCATGATGAATTTTGTCAAATATCTTTTCTTCATCGATGGAGATGACCTTGTGGTTTTTGTCTTTCAGTCCAATTATGTGCTTTATGTTTTATTCATTCACGTATGTTGAACCATCCCTGCATCTCTGGTATGAATCCACCTTGGTCATGGTGGAAGATCTTTTGGATATGTGCCTGTATGCAGTTTGCAAGTATTTTGCTGAGAATTTTTGCATCTATGTTCATTAATGTAATGGGTCTATAGTTTTCTTTTTTGGCTGTATCTTTGCATGGTTTTGGTATAACAGTGATGCTGGCTTCATAGAAGGAATTTGTGAGATTGCCTTCTGTTTCTATCCTCTTGAATAATTTGAGTAGTAGTGGCAATAGGTCTTCTTTAAATGTATTATAGAATTGTGCTTTAAATGTATTATAGAATTATATGAATCCATCTGGACCTGGGCTTTTTTTAGTTGGGAAGTTTTTTTGTTTTTTTTTTTTTTTTTTTTTTTTTTTTTTTTTGGTTTCTATTTCCTCCTTTACTAGGGGCCTATTTAAGCTGTGGATCTCTTCCCGGTTAAATCTTGTTGGGTTCCTTGATGTCAGATATCCATCTATTTCTCTTAGATTTTCAAATTTAATACAGATTTTTCAAGTATTCCTGTATGATTGTTTGAATCTTTTCAGTATCTGTTGTGATGTTTACCTTTTCATCTCTAACTTTGTTGATTTGGAGTTGCTCTTTCCTTTTATCTATATTGTTTATCCTTTCAAAGAACCAGCTCTTAGATTCATTGATTTTTGTATCCTTCTCTTTGTTTCTATTTCATTGATTTCTGATCTGAATTTTGTTATTTTTTCCTGTCTGCCAGGTTTAGGATTCATTTGTTGCTGCCCCTCAAGTGTTTTTAGATGCAGTGTTAAGTCACTTATTTGTGCTGTTTCTGTTTTCTTAATATAGCACTTAGGGGTATGAATTTCCCTCTCAGGACTGCTTTTAAAGTGTCCCATACGTTTTTCTCTGTTGTGTCATCTCATTTGTTTACTGCCAGGAAATGCTTTTCTTTCTTTCTTTCTTTCTTTCTTTCTTTCTTTCTTTTTCTTTCTTTCTTTCTTTTTTTCTTCTTTCTCTCTTTCTTTTTCTCTTTTGACTCATTCGTTATTCAGTAGTGTGTTGTTTAGTCGCCATGTGTTCTTATAGCTAGTAGGGCTCTTTCCATTGCTGATATTAAGCTTAATTGCACTGTGATCTGATAAGATGTATAGAATTTTTTTTTGTATTTGCTGAAGTTTGCTCTGTGTCCCAGTATATGGTTGATTTTAGAGAATGTTCCATGGGATGCTGGGTAGAAAATATATTCTTGGGTGTTTTGGTGGAATATTCAGTAGATATGTTAGGTCTTATTTGGTGTACTGTATTGTTGAGTTCAGATTTCTCCCTTTTATTCCTTCTCCTTGACCTGTCCAATGGGGTCAGTGGGGTATTGAAATCTCCAACTAGTGTGCTGGGATTGATGTGTGTCTTGAAGTCCTTCAGGATTGTGTTAATGAATATTGGTGCTCTAGTGTTTATGCATATATAGTTATGATTTTGAGGTCTTCATGGTTGATTGATCCTTTGAAAAGAATGTAGTGACCCTCTTCATCTCTTCTGATTAGTTTTACTTTGAAATCTATTTTGTTTGATATTAAAATAGCATCTCCTCCTTTTTGGTGCCATTTGCTTGAAATATTTTTTTCCCATCCTTTCACCTTAAGATGGTGTCTGTCCTTGAGGGTGAAGTTTGTTTCTTGTAGACAGTGTATAGATTCAGTTTTTTAATCCATTCTCCCAGTCTGTGTCTCTTGATTGGGGAGTTTTGGTCATTAATATTTAGGGTTAATATTGAGATATATATTATTTATTTTTTATTTTATTTCTGTTTTTATTTCTGTTTTTTTATTTTTTTTTTTTTTTTTTCTTTTTTTTTTTTTTTTTTTTTTTTGAACTGCTTCTAGTATTTTCTGGGGTTTGGATTTCTAGACATGCATTCTTTCAACATGTTTATTTATCATGGAATGTTTTCCTTTCTCCTTCAATAATATTTGACATTTTTGCTAGGTAGAATAACATGGGTTGGCATCTGTAGTCATTTAGTACTGGAATACTTTGGTTCAATCTCTTCTGGCTTTCATCGTTTTTATTGAAAAGACAGGTATAATTCTGATGGGTTTTCCTTTTATTAACTTGTTTTTCCTCTTGTGGCTTTCAGTATTCTCTTTTTGTTTTGAGCATCTAGAGTTTTGATTATGAGATGGCGTGGGGAATTTCTTTTCTGATCTTCCCTATTTGGTGTTCTATGTGCTTCTTGTATTTGTATGGGTATGTCTTTTATAAATTTGGGGACATTTTCTTCTATAATTCTGTTGAAGATCTGTTACATACAATTGTCCTGGGATTCTTCTATTTTCTCTATATCTATGATGTGGAGCTTTGTTATCTTCATGGTGTTCCACATTTCCTGATTATTCCATGCCTGTGTTTTCTTAAAATTTTCATAGTGTTTGCTTGGGCTCTTCTTCTTCCGTGCTATTATCTAGGTTGATATTCTATTTTCTGCCTCATCCATTCTGTTACCAAGGCTTTCTCTTGCTCTTTCCTGTTGACTGGAATGAACTTGCCACCTGACCCAGTCATACTACTCCTGGGTATGTACCCTCAAGACTCATCTTACCACAGAGATACATGCACAGCCATGTTTATTGCAGCTCTCTTCACAATAGCAAGGAGCTGGAACCAACTCACGTGCCCCTCAACTGATGAGTGGATAGAGAAAATGTGGTACATCTACACAATGCAGTTCTATGCAGTGGTAAAGAAAGATGACATCATGAACTTTGCAGGAAATTGCATGGAGCTAGAAGATATCATGATTAGTGAATTAACACAGTCCCAGAAAAAAAAATGACGACTCATATCCCTCATCTGTGGATGGTAGCACCAATTAACTAACTGTATGCCAAACTGAGCAATGTCAATGAGACCTGAAAACAACTGTGCTCTTATATTGTAGAATCCCTTAAAAAATTAACAAATAAAGAAAACAAAAAGAAATAAAGGTGACATCATGAACATTGCTGGTAAATGGATGGAACTAGAAGATAAAATTTTTTTTGGTCTTTTTGAGACAGGGTCTCCCTGTAGCCCCAGCTGTCCTGGAAGTCACTCTGTTAGACAAAAAAAAAAAAAAAAAAAAAAAAAAAAAAAAAAAAAAAAAAAAAAAAAAAAAAGAAAAGAAAAGAAACTTGACATTGTGAAATTTGCAGACAAATGAATGGAGCTTCCCAGAGAAGAATTTATGCTGTGAAGTAGCACAATCCCAGAAAAACAAAAGTTGAAAAAGATGAAAGTATCCCTCATCTGTGGATGCTAGTAACAAGTACCTAGTTGTAAGAGAAACTGAGCAATGTAAATGTTATACTCCTCATCACCTAAGACAACTGTACATTGTGAATCCCTAAACAGATTTTAGAGCTGACCTAACCCTTTCTGGGTGCTTAATGACCATACTTAAAGTCCATACCAATTTGGCTGAGAGACCTAAGGGATAACTTTGTTCCTTGCCCTCAGAGGTCAACCAAGTCTTAGGGGATTATGCATGGGGGCATCTCTTGAAGTGTCCTGCAAATGTAGGTAACCAGTCTTCCTGTTCAGGGAGGTCTTAGAGAACCACTTATGGGACTTCAGACAGTGTCCAGTCTATAAAGAGGAAAGTCTGCTCATGCTTCAGAAAAGGAAGCCTGGTCTAGCAAGAACTTATTTTGTCCTGGAGGGGATGGAACTGATAAATGAAAAGCTGAAGGGAGCAAGGCAGCAAGACACTCCTAACCTCCTCCCCCACCCTCACCCACAAGGAACCCGAGAGACCCCTGAGGACCAGATCCTCAACTGACCTTGAGAAAACAAAAACCTTGGTTAATCTGTGGACTTAAGCTTCCAAAAGGAAAGTACAACCAGAAATAAATCAGTAAGACCAGAGAAATTGTACTGCAGATATAAAATTTGAGATCTTAGTAAAAAGACAAAAAGAAAAAAAAAAAAAAGAGAGAGTACGTTGGTTTGACCTGTCTTCAATTCTTACTGGCAAGTGCATATACCATGTGGCTTCCACCACTTTTGGCACCACTCAAACATATGATACAGAGCTTTTTAACCTTCCAATATGGATTGAAGACTCATGTCTCTCCAAGAATCCTCCAAACCTTCAATGCCAGATGGGGACCACAGAGATACCCAGCTTGTTGGACTAAAAAGTTAAGGGGATTTCAGCATCATAGGAATATAGACTGCCATTGTGGGACTACTTGGGCTGTATCATGGAGGCCAGTACAGTTTTTATCAAAATAGGACACATGCTTACTTGACTTCATTTGGGGGACCATGGGAGGGAAAGACCCCAATGTGGAGCAAAAGTGCAGGATTCATAGTTGTTTGGGATTGCCAAGGAGGAAACTTCAAGCACCTCCTTAAGGAAAACATGACATCTTTTAGGGTAAAAGAAATCCTCCAGTTCAAGTGATATGTGTATGTATGTATGTATATATGTATATATGTATATATTTATGTATATATGTATGTATATATAACTATATATAACTATATATATANTTAGTCTCCAGGTGTTCTTGGAGGCAGGAGGGCTTGCCCTGGTGTTGATTGTTGAGGCTTCATTGCAATCTGGGGTCGACAGGAATGCATGAAAATGGATGTCAATCTTGTTGTATGGGGAGAGATTTCGGCGGTTCCCGTGGAGTGGGCGATTGTGGAGAAGGTGAATGGGGGGGTGCGGAGTAGAAAGTGTATGCTCTAGCATTAGGGTGGAATATTCGATAAAGGTCTATGAGGTCGCATTGGGGGTAGCAGAGCGTGCAGAGTGGCAGAGTCCGCCTGTGTAGGTGTTGGGTCCGGTTGAACATATCCAAGGACGGCAGGGGGGTATTGAAATCTCCCACGATGAGTGTGCGTGGGGGTTGGTCTGTGACTTGTGGTCCTGGAGAATTGTCTTTAATAAGAGTGTGGTGCACCAGAATTTGGGGCATAGAATATTCATAATTGTGAAAGTCTTCTTGGTGGGATTGGTTTCCTTTGATGAAAATGTAAGGCCTTCTTTGGTCCTCTGTCTGATTTCTTTTGCTTTGTAATCTATTTTATCTGTATGGAAAATAGCAACACCTGCGTTCTTTTTTGGTACCAGTTGCTTGGAATATTTTGTTTTGTTTTCCATCCCTTCACTTTAAGGTGGTGCCTGTCCTTGAAAGGTAAGATGTGTTTCTTGTAGACAGCGTATCGATGGATTCTGTTTTCCTAATCCAGCTCTCCCCAGTCTATGTCTTTTGATTGGGATTTAGGCTCATTAATATTTAAGGTTAGGTCTGATAGTTTGGTGTTGCTTCCTTTTGCCTTATATCCATCTGCGGTTTTGATTTAAGGTTTTTCTACTTCTGCGTTTATGCGTTTATTGATTTCTCTTTCTAGGTGGCTGAGGTTGGTTTGCTCCGTTCTTCTGTTCTTTGAATTGTTTCGTATTGCTCTGAAGGGTTGGTTTTCCGGACATGTATTTTTTTTTTTTTTTTTTTTTTTTTTTTTTTTTTTTTTTTTTCTTTCTCCTCCACCTATGATTGACATTTTTGCTGGGGTATAGTAACCTGGGCTGGCATCCATTGTCCTTCAACACTGCTGGAATGCTTTGCCCCAGGTTCTTCTTGCCTTCAGCATGTTGCGATGAGAAGTCCATTGTTATTCTGATAGGTTTTCCCGCTTATAGGTCACTTGTTTGTGTTTTCCCGATTGTCGCTTTAAGTATTTTGTCTTTGTTTTTGGTGTGCTAATAAGCATTGTTACATGATGTGGCGTGGAAATTTCTTTCTGATCTTGTCGTGTTTGGAGTTTCGATTGGGTCTTGTATTGGTATTGATTTGTCCGTTTTTTAGTTTGGGGGGAAGTTTTTCATCTATTTATTCTGTTGAAGATCTCATCAATAATATTCTCTTGGATTATTCTCCTTCCTCGAGTCCTATGATGTGGAGATTTGGAGTCTTTTCATAGTGTCCCCAGCTCCTGGTTGTTCCATTTTTGTGTATTTTTAAATTTTTTCATAATCCTTACTTGAGGTTTTTAGTTGTCTGTGTTATCTTCTAGGTCTGAATTCTTTGTGTCTGCTTCCTCAGGTCTGCGTTTCTGTGAGGCTTTTTTCATTTCCTTTTCCTCCGTCCTTTGATGGTATGAGTGTGTTGTTTCCTTTTTTCATTTCCTCTTCTGAGTTCTTTAGTGTTTCTATTTCTTTTTGGAGCTTCTCGATCTCTTTTTGTAGCTCGTTTGTTCGCTGGTTTGGTTTTCTTTGTTCTTTTCAGCATGGGATCTTTGCAGTGCTTCCACTTCCTTCCAGAATTAGTCATTCGCTTCTCTCTGCGGGTCCTTCTTGTTCCTCTTCTCTTTTCTTGTTCTTTAATTTTTTCTGTATTTAAGGATCTGATCTTGTAGTTCTTTAAGTATGTTCCCAATTGTGTTTCTGATGTCCTGGGTCCTGGGCATGCCCGGAGGGATCCCACTGCAGGATCTTCCATAGGGTTGGTAAAGGTTGACATGGCATTATCCTGCCCCTTTCCAGTGTAGTCCCTTCTTCGTGATCCTGACATATTGGCTTCTCCTTGCCTGATTACAATTCCAATGGTGAATTGCCTAAATGGCTTTTTCTTCACTGTGTTGAAGGCTTGCTTTGCTTGGCCTCCTTCAGCTGCTTCTTCGTAATGCTCTCAGTTGGCGGGGAGTGGGAGGGGGGGGGCCCGGCACGGCCACTGTGGTCTCAGGAGATCTCCTCATAGGCAATTTTTATCAGGTTGGCAATCAGAATAGATAAAGTTATTTTGCATTGTTATTTTCTGGTTTCAGTTACTCATTTTTAGCTTTTTTATTTGCACAGGTTTTATTTTACAGTATTACAGTATATGATTACAGAGTGGCCAATATTTAAAGGATTAAGGATGATGAAATTCCAGCAATAAAAATGCTACCTTGGTCACAGATATGTAATTATTGTCAGAATTAACTTAGAAAAAAATCAAAATTAAGGGTGTCATTTCTAATATTTGAGAGCGAAAAATTTAGTCAGAGTTGTAAATATTTAATTTTATTTCATAATTTGTTTGTGACTCATTAACAATGAATAGTGCAAATTTCCATTGCGTGTTCGCTTCCTGGGAGGACTCCCTTCAGGTCCTGACCATGTCACCCTATTCCGCTCCCAAGTTTCTGTTTCTCTTCTTTGATTATTATAGTTACAGAAATATGCAGTACATGTGTAAATTTACTGGGTGTATTTATTGTTATTCATATGAACAGGTGCTTAGGTATGACCACTTGAGGTAAGACAAATTGTCTCGGAGCTAGTCCCTGGAAAATATTGATTGTGCTTCCCTCCGTATCTATTAATTGTCTCTAGTTCCTTATCTAGAAGTGAGAACCTATAAAATTTACTCCATCCACTTTTGCATATCAACTGGCTTCTTCATTTTGTAGATCTTCCTAAGCTACCATACTATAGAGATTTAATGGGCATAGTTTTGTTCCCCTACAGATGTCTTTAAGTCTTTAACATTAATCTTGTAAGCTGTGCAGACTTCTCTGTTTCTTGTTCCTCAGCTCTTACAGTCGTTCCATATCTTCTTCCACAATTTTCCCTGAGCATCGGATGTAGAAGATAAACGATCTATGTTCACTTATGGCAGTCCACTCCACAGTCACTTATTCCCTTCACTTTAAACAGTTGTCAAGTTTTGTAATAGTTGCCACTGCTACAGAAAGATGCGGCTTCTTTGATGAGTAGCAAGAGCTACACTTGTCTGTGAATATAAGAAATGATGTTGGTCTACAAAGAGCAACAATAATGTATTACTAGCGTCTCTAGGTGAAAGACCCCTCCAAACATGATACTTGGCTATCCATACAGAACAATCCATGAATTTTCTCCTATTAAGTGGGACTTAATTCCAATTAGACAACTGATAGTTGCCTTCAGATACTATAACTACTACTACTAACTACTGACTACTACTGCTGCTGCTGCTACTACTGCTACTGTTTGCTACTACTACTATACTACTACTACACTACTACACTTCTGTACTAATTGAGATAATTTCCTTGCCTGGCCATTATTGGGAATTGTAGGTTCTACAGCTTTTTAAGATGAATGATTTTTTTTTGTCTCTTTCCATATTGAATAATAACTTCTGGGGTAGTATATAAGAATTGGTTCTTGTAGAGAATGCTTACAACACTTTTTCCAATTGAATTGATCAAAGTCCTTTGCCTGAAGTGTACTGTATCTTAAGCAATAGACTCTTGCCTTTCAGCTCTGGGTGGCAACAAAGAGGTTGTGACAGTAAACTATATCATTTGGAGAGTTTTTGGACTACCTTGACCAAAAATTCAAAGCGGGAATTTCCATGACTGGCATTGTGATTTTTATCCCTTTATTATATACATGTTTAAACACACACAACCTCCACACACAACTGTGTATATAATGTGTATTTGTGTATATTTATGAAAGAACACTCTCAAATAACTTAAATGTTATTTATTGTGGGGCTCTCGGATGAGTTGTGGGACAACACAGGCTTTTTTAAGAGCCTATGTCCCTCCTCAACTGCCGCTACTACTGTTGTAGTCTGGGTATTTAAAATATCATTAATCAAACTCCAATAGGAAAAGGCAGTGACAGGAATCTTTTTGGGCCCAAAGCTTTTAAAATAACCTTGAAAGGCATCCCCTACTCTTTTCCAAATTTTAACATCTATTGTTCCTTCTTGGGGGAACAAGGGACAAATGTCCTTAATGAAATAAAAAATTAGGGAGATGCTGTATCTTAACCTTTACCCCTTGTGTCTTGAGGGTCTGTTTCAATTGTTCAACATACAACTGGTGCTGACTTTAATCGTTTGCCCCCATTTTAAAAACACAGCACTTACCTGGTTGTTTATGCAGCGGCAGGATCTCAGGAAGCAAACTGAAACTAAAAAATCCTCTCACGCCTGCCTTTCACCGTGTCCCCTTCACGGGATCCTCCGTGCTTAAGTCAAGTGTTGGGACCGATGTGACCAGGATCCCACAGGTTCAGTTAACTGGAGTCTGGAAGAAAGGAGTGAGGGGGGGAATGGGAAAGAGAACACAAGAATGGAGAAAAGACAGTTCCGATCAAGTCTCATTTATTGTATAGAACACAAGTAGAATTTAAAGAGTTGGGAATGTGGAAGCATTGCCAAACCACAGGAACCTCAGTGCTTACACAGTGGAAAAAATGTGCAGATACAGATCTTAACTTAAGGCAAACATTTGCAACACCTCCTGTGGTAAGTCACAACGGACTTCAAACTCCCTCGTGACTATTTCAGTGCTGGGAAGCTGCTAGTGGAAAATTATTAGATGGCTAAACTCATCTGAAAGCTCCACAGGTCCCCCTTTTATGTTATAATAAAAAAGGCATACCTGTGTTGCTCTCTGACGAGTTTAGCCATGTAGTATGGACTTCAACCTCCTTGTGACTATTTCAGTGCTGGGAAGCTACTAGTGGAAAATTACTAGATGGCTTAAAACTCGGTCCGAGAGCCCCACTATTTTATCTGTTCCTTTCCTCTTTCTCATTCTATATATTCCTCCCTCTTCCTTTCACAATTATTCCCCAATTCCTCCATTTCCTGCTTGATAATACTGTGCCCTAATATCTCACACTTAGTAGAATTAATTTTGTGAAAAATGAACACACTAACAAAAGTAATTTACAGATACTATGTAATTGCTATAGAAAGCCCCATGATATGTCTTCAGAAAAAGAAAATTAAAATACCTTACAATTCGTTTGATGCAAAAATAGATCCTGGATAGTCAAAGTGATTATATGTAAAATAATAGCTGGGGTGAGTTATCATACCAGATTTCCCTAGCTATAAGAACACAGCGGATTGTCCATAAAACTCGCAGGGTTTTGACACAAACACACATGTATAGATGAAATGAAAATAGAGACACAACATGAGTCCATGTGATAAAAGTTAGATGGTATTTGAAAAAAGACTACAAAAATAAACTAAAAGAAAGACAGAATGTGGTTAGTTTGATGTGGCTTAGGCATTAGAAGCACTGGCTGCGCTTGCAGAGGGCCCAGGTTCCATGCCCAGCACCCACCTGTCGGAGAACAACTCTCTGTAACTATAGTTCCAAGTGATCTGATAATCTATTCTGCTTCTGTAGGCATCACATGGCAGGCACAGGTGAACTCTAGTATATATTCATGGCGTTACGCTCATATACTAAAAATAAACATAAGGAATGAAAATACTTTTTTAAAAAGGAAAGCACCTTAAACAAATTATGCTGGGAAAAATGGATATCCACCAGTAGTATCTACGTACCATATCTAACTCTACACAAAAAGTAAAAATTCTAAAGCTGGTGTGGTGGCCTCCGCCTATTACTCCTAGCACTTGGGCGGCAGAGGCAGGCCAATCTTTGTGAGTTCAAGCAGCCGGGGTCTAGAAAATGTTCCAGAACAAGCTGGGGCTACAGGCGGAGACCCGTCTCAAAAAGCCCACAAAAAAGTAAGTTCTAAATACAATCAAAGACCTCAATGAGAAATTTGAAATGCTGAAATGTTTGGAGGAAAGATTGTGTTTTACAAGGTGTAGTTGCTGGTAATGACTTTCTAAACTGGAATTAACTCCAAGAAATGAAAAATGGAATCTTTTTACATATTAACACAACTTTCTGCACAGCCAAGACCACACAATCAAGTGAACAGAAAACCACAGAGTGGAATGAGAATGATGCCAGCTAGTAGAGGATTAATTTCCAAAGTTATAACCAAGGAATAAACCCATAAATGGCCTAAGTAAGAATGCAGATCAGATCTCAACATAAGGTTTTGTGCATGGTATGCAGTCTTCAAAAAGCCAAAGGGGCATAACTCTTCCTGTAATGGCTAAATGGCGACTAATAAAATTTTTCATGCTTGGGGGATATCTGCTTTCCAGTCTTTTGGCATTCAGGAAAGTGTCGTACACTGCCACCATTTACTTGCGTGATATTTGAAAAAAAATCGCATTTGTCTGCGGAACATTGTAAATATTGTTTTCTTATTCTTAGTTTATTGTGAAAAGAAACAGCAAAAATGGATCTCTATAGTAGAATAATCCCTTTGGGTACTTGACAAAAGGTGGTATAACCGGATCCTATTTTTAGATTTTTAGTTCTCCACATTGCTTTTCTTAGTGGTTATAAGATTTGCAATCCCAAAACCAGTGAATGAGCAATTCCCCTTTCTCCCATTCCTTTCTCAGCTTTTTGTATCGGGTTCTGGTCTCTTGACCTTAGCCTATAATACGAGTAAGTGGAATCTGTAAAATGGTTCAGTCATTGGGATTGTGGCTAATTAGCTAAGGATGTTGAACACAATTTAAGGGGACTTCTTGGCTATTTTTCTTCATTAGAGAACTCTCTATTAAGTTTAGGTTCTTATGGCTAGCTTTATATTGGGCACATTAATTTTCTTGTCTGTTTCTTATGTTGTATATTCTGGAATATTAAGCCCCTGTCCGCATGTTACCACTGGGATGATTTCCTACCAGCTATAGGTTTTCTTCCTCTTCACTTCCTTGGTTGCTTTTTTGCTGTAAGAAAACTTTTTACTTTAATAAGTTCTCATTTGTTGGCATGATTGACTTTAATTCTTGAGCAACTGCTGACTATTCTCTAGTGGAATCACTTGCATTGGGAACATCTGGGGACACAATTGAATTCATGGCCTTAACATATGTATATGGAACAATGCATTTTATCAGGTGAGAGGAAGATAAGGAATGAGCAAATGGAGGGATGGGATATAAAGAAGATTAAGGGGATAAAAAGATGATTGCAGTGTTTTGGCTAAAATACACAACAAATCAGGGCTGGGAGAGATGACTCAGAGGTTAAGAGCAACCGACTGCTCTTGCAGAGGACCTATCAAGTCCACACCGATGGGGCTAGAGACCAACCCCGGTCAACTCCTTAAGAACTCCATTCCAGGGGAATTGATGCCCCTTCTGACCTCAGGCAGCATACATACACGGGTGCACAACACCTACATGCGAACAGGTACACATTACTACACATAAAAAATACACAAAATCCATTAAATAATACAATAAAGGAAAATAATATAACTAACCAAAAACAGGTTTTTTCATCTCCAATTGGACGTTACTAGAGAGAGTTGGGCTCATCAGTTTAAGAGCACGGCTCATTCTTGCAGTAATGACCTGGGCTTTGAATCCCACCTCCCACCCATAGATGTGTACACATACGGTCCTTCTAACTCCCGTTCGGGGAATCGACAACGCCCTCATCCGACCTTTAGCACGCATGACATGGGTCTTAACAACCTACGTAATCAGTGCATACAAACACATAAACACTTAATAAATACAAAATTATAAACTAAATATAAACTTAAGTCAGTATCAATTTTGTGTGTAATGGCGAAGAAATACATACATGGGTAGGTTTTTCTTCATCGTCGGATGTCTTCTTCAATTTTTTCTTAAAGGTTTAAAATTTTTGTTTGTAGAGTCCTTGGTGGTCTTTGGTAGGTTTGTTCCTAGGTTTTTTATTATTTTGAGGCTATTGTGAGTGGGAAGGTCTCCTTGACATTCTTTTCGCCAGTTGTCCTTGGTTTCTTGGTCTAAAGAAAGGCCATTGATTTTTTAAGTTTAATTTTGTATCCTACGACACTTGCTGAAGCTTGTTAATTATTTCTGAGTGTTTCTGGTGATAATTTTGCATCCCTTAGGTAAACATATCATATCATTCAAAGCAAAGTAGGGATAGCTTGACTTCCTCTTTTCCAAATTAGTACTCCCTTTAATGTCTTTTGCTTGCCTTATTGTCTATCAAGTGTTCAAGCACTGTAAAGTATGCAGCCTGTGCCGAGTTCCTACCTTTAAAGGGAATGTTTTGTCATTTCCCATTTAAGTTGATATTGTCTGTGGGTTTCCTGTGATACGGCTTCTGATTCATTGAGCCAAGTGATACCCATCCATCCAATTCGTCTAGGACTTTAAGCATGGAAGGGATGTGGATTTTGTCAAAGGCTTTTTCAGCATCAATTGGAGATGAGGATGTAGTTTTGGTCTTTGATTCCATTTCATGTATTTGATGATTGACTTATATTTCTGTATGTTGAAAGAACCTCCCTGATTTCTGGTACGAATCCAACTTGGTCATGAGATGGAGTGATCTTCTTGATGTGGGTTTTTGCAAGGACTAACACAAACCTATGCAAACACATTATAATACTTAGTATTCGAAAATATAAACAATCTTTAATTAGGATATTTGAATGTCACCTTCATTGTTTAAAGAAATTAAACCTATTATGATGATAAGATTTTCCTGAAATAGATTCTACTTAAGTTATTTTATGCCTAGCATGGCAGTAGGTTCACAGACCTTTAATCCTAGCATCGGGATGCGGGAGGCAGATGCAAGGGCTCTTGTGAAGTAAAGGCCTGCCTGGTCTCCACACATTGAGTTCCAGGCCAAGCTGGGACTAAAGGAGACCTGTTGTCAAAAAGCACGTGGTAAGAAATATGTATTGAATTAATATTGACAAACTAATTCTTTCAACACAGAGAGAAAAAGATATTTAAATTATTTGTTGAACCCTCCATATGGATGAAACTAAGCTTCACACAAACTTGAGTAAGAAACAGTTTTAAAAGACTAACATTCCTACTTATCATTAATGCCAAATTAAATATTAGATATTTAAATGTCAAAAATATACATAAAGACATATAATATCACAAAAATAAAATCATCAATATTTTTTATATTATTATTTTTGTTGTTATTGTGTTGAGTGTATATGCCTACATGTATGTAGTGCATCTAGTGTGATTAATGCCTGCAGATGTCAGAAGAGGGATCTGGATCTCCCTGGAACTGGAGGACAGAAATGCTTTGTATAGCCTAGAATCCTAGGTTCCTCTGCAAGCGCGCCCAGTGCCTTATCTCCAGATCCTCATGGTATGTCCAAGTAATTTTAAGACAAAGGAAAAAATGTGTGGTTGTTGCTGTGGAGTCGTGTATGTGTGTTTTGTGTGGACCAAGAGCAGGATGCTTTGTATCTTCTTCACTTACTTCTCACCTCATTGCCTGGAGATAAGGCCTCTTGCTATTTCTCTTAGGCTGCCTGGCCTTGCAAGCTCAAGGTACCTCTGCTTCCAGTGCTGTGGCCTCTAGCATCACATTATTTTTGCAAGGGAATAAAAGTGTGGTTTGATTCTGGAGCCAAAGGTGAGTGGCCATGGCCCGGGAGACAGATTTAGGTCTCCCCAAATACTGTGTTTCAATGAGTAGCCCCCAATTTCCATGAACTTTTCATACTCAACAGAAGAAGAAAGTCACAAAGTAACATACATTCCAAGAACATTAAGGCTGTGGGTTTCAGCAAAGGAAGTGGACAAGTATGTTATATACCTTAGATACTATCTGCCAACATGCTTAGCCCTTTGATTTGTGCAAATTAGGCTTTGTTCATACAGTCCAAATGATTTACCTAATGATTACAAAAGATGTTAAAGCATGAACAAAAGAGGGCAGTAAGTGGCCATTAAGGGGCCTTAAAGATGTACCAAAAGAATTGACTTTGCACTACAACATTCAAAACCTCTCCACATACCGAAGTTCTGATCAGTCAGTCAGTCTAACCAGTCTTTGCAGACTTATTTCCAAGAATTCTTATTCACACTGGAATCTGAACTCAGACCCCCAGGCTTGTGCAGCAGTACTCGTAACCGAAGAGCTGTTTCCTTAATCTATTTTCTTTTTCTCTAA
Source organism: Rhizomys pruinosus (assembly GCA_009823505.1). Classification (NCBI taxonomy): domain Eukaryota; kingdom Metazoa; phylum Chordata; class Mammalia; order Rodentia; family Spalacidae; genus Rhizomys; species Rhizomys pruinosus. Next base: position 205,349 of record VZQC01006309.1, on the reverse strand, counting down.
ACTATTTTTTAGGCCTGCTGAAACTTTTTCCATAAGTCTACACTCATTTCTCAATTGAATCAGAGATCACTTCCCTTTCCATAACCCACCCCAACATGAGTCCTGCAACTTGCTCCTACATATCCTGCCATCTTTTTCTTGAGTCTTACCAGCGATGTTTATTTCTTTCAGATCTTTGTTGTTGTTCTTTACAACTTGTATTGTAGTATATATTTTACTACTATATTACATAATAAGTTAGTTATATATATATATATATAGATAATATATATATTCAAAATGTCACCAACTTAATGGCTGAGAAAGAAAAGATACAGCTTTGCATTGTGTAGGATGTACCAGGAAGTGCCAGCAGAAAGGTTGGCCCATCTGAACATTGAAAGGAAGAAAAGCTTCAGATTGCTAAAGACATCAAACCCTTCAGTGGATCCTACTTGTAACAACTAATTATAATGAGTCCTAACGAAACTTACCTTCTAGGTGCTGCAAGGTTTTAATATGAGAGACTTTCTTACCTCCCCCCCCAATAGAACAAGGAGAAATATGATGATGATGAGGTCATTCTCTAACTGCAAATTGGAGCCAACTGCTATAGAGGTAATCTCTTATAAAACTGGTAAAACTACCTCTTTAATTGACTAATAGACATAGGAACTGTGAAAAGGATTATTCTCGGGGCTGGAGAGATGGCTCAGCAGTTAAGAGCACCAACTGCTCTTGCAGAGGACCCAGGTTCAATTCCCAGCACCCACATGGCAGCTAAGAACCGTCTTTGACTCCAGTTCCAGGGGAATCCAACACCCTGGAGGCATTGCACTACACGGTACACCAACCTATGTGCAGACAGTACACTCATACACATAAAAAATAATAAATAAAAAAAGAAAAGGATTATTCTCTATTCAGATCCAAATATAATACTAAACTCTCCTTAAGCTATACACTTAAGCAAAATATAATAATACAGGAGAGCTCTGATATCAGCAATGGATTATTCTACCAAGGAGATATTGGCCAGGGGATCCAAGCCACCCCCCCAAAAAAGGTAAAGGCTTCTTGCCTGTAAACTGGGATACCTGTAAGAAGAGAGGCAATAAGGCCCTGCTATCGAAGACCTGATGTAAGCATGGGAAAGATGCATTTAGACCGCACTTGCAAGTGTACAGTTGGTCTCTGGAATACCAAAGAGTGTTACCAAAGGCCACTAAACCAATAAAGCAAATATAGGACTCCTTGAGTCAAGCAAGACTCCTCTGTCAGCACCAGCTACACCTCACCTGCCTGGAAATACTGTGCAGCAGTGGCAGCCATGTGCCTGTATATCCCAAATCTAATTGGCTATTAGCTCCCTCCTTGGAGGAATAACCCACGGCTGATGCCACAAGCTTACATCCACTAGTGGTTAGGAAATGTTAGAAGCCACAGAAAGACCCTGTCATATTTTACAGAAAAAACATAATTCATGGATTAAGATACCATCCAAACATCTGTGTCTATACCAAAGTAACCTACCATAACAATTAGTACTGTTTAAATACCTATATATCAAATTGCTTGTGCTTCATTAGTAGGATTGAAAGGTTATTCCTGGACAAACTGTCATCCCAGGAAAGGAAACAGCCAGAATTGACCAGAGTCCAAGACAACAGCTCCAGAGAAAGTAGGCTGTTTTGCTTCTCAACCCCCCTTTTCTAAGCCTAGGGAACAATCTGCAGAAGAGGGGGCATGATAGAATGTAAGGGCTGCGATTGGGGTGAATGGCGAAACTACAGCAATATAGTCTGGACACTCATCTGATCAACTTGATTGAACATACAAGACCCCCAGATGGATGGTGGGACCCATGGGCTGTGTGGGCTTGGGCACAACTGCTTGCAAATTGGTTTTACATGAAGGATGCTTGTACTCATAAATTATTACTTATTGGTAAAAAATAAAAAAAAATAAATAATTAAAAAAAAGAAAAACAGAAAGAGCACAAGTGAATGATCTAACACTGCAGCTGAAAGCACTTGAGAGGCAACAACAGATGAACCCTAAACACAACAGACAGGAAGAAATAACAAAATCAGAGCAGAAATCAATGAAATTGAAACAAAGAAGACAATAAAAAAAAATCAATGAATCCAAAATTTGGTTCTTTGAAAGAATGAATAAGATAGACAGACCTCTAGCCCAGTTAACCAAAAGAAAGAACAACTCCAAATCAATACAATCCATGATGAAAAGTGAAATATCACAACAGACAAAGAAAAGATCCAGAAAATCATACTTGAATACTTCAAAAACCTATACTCTACCAAGTTTGAAAACCTAGAAGAAATGGATGAATATCTGAAATCCTGGGAATCACCAAAGCTCAACCAAGAAGAGATTGACAGCTTAAACAGACCCATAATATATGAAGAAATTGAAGATGTAATAAGAAACCTCCCAACTAAAAAAAGCCCAGGCCCAGACGGTTTCACGGCAGAATTCT